>CM035807.1:34952038-35430672 GCA_020466095.1 Chlorops oryzae | reverse complement strand
TTACATTGATATAATCAATCTAGCAAGCTGAAATCATATCTCACGATGGCGTAGTTGAAGTGTGCTAGACTTGTAATCTGGAAGGTCCGAGTTCGAACCCCGCCGCCAGGCCAAAGATGTTGTGTAAAAATGGAGGATAAAACAGGCAAGTAAATTTTGAGGGGAGCAGAAAGTAAGTTGGACACGAAACAATAAAAACAAGTTGCTTTCGTCAGGCCTTTCCGAAACGTCACGCATAAGCTCTTTCAAGAAATTCCTATAGAATCTTTTTTTTAATTTTTTAAGCATAAAAACTTTGGTAAAATCTTTTATTTCTCAGTTTTTCAAATAATGTAAATGTTAAATTATCTACTTTTCCAAAAAAAAAAAAAAAAAAAAACGACGCTCGCTGGAGCAGGGATCGAACCTGCCGACTTGGTTTTTTACAAGAATTCATATCAAAATGATAAGTTATCTTCTTGACTTTGCGTTCAATTTTTCGTTAAAATAAACAATAAGTTTTTCTCTATGGTTTCAATAAGACAATCTTCTTGGATAAAAACCATAGAGAAATCTTATTGTTTTTCTTCCATTTTATGTGGTATCGTTTTCTCTGTGTAGCATATAAGTAGTTTTAGCGTTCTTCTCTAAAATTTCTTAAGCAATAAATAAATAAATAAATAAATGGGAAGTTATTTCGTCAAAAATAAATTCACCTGGTCCTCTCATGCTAACTTAAGATATCCATTCTTTGACTTAAAATTCTCCTCTGGTAATAACTTGGATTTTTTTCATTTGCGCTTAAGCTTTCAAAATTTTTTTACTCTTAAAACTATGTCACACAAACAAATTTTCATAAGATTTGTTCCATTTTCCGAATAAGAAATAAAAGTGCTACCAATTTCATTTAAAATTAGTCGTCATCGTCTCGAACTAGTACCGTATTATCTATTAAGGGGCGAAAAAAAAAATGTTTTTCCGGAGGTATTGCAGATTTTTTGAGCAGAACTCGACCATGCATCGACCACTTTACCACTCAATTTAAAGAAAACTGGCGCCTCTAGGGGTCGTTCCTACATAGTTCTAAGATTGGTCAAGAAACTAAGATTCTGGAACTAGTTTCGATCAACTACGCTTTTGATTGAAACTGGTTCCATATAATTAGATGTGTTGAATACTTGCAGGGATTCCTACGCAATTGGAAAGCCTCTAAGTAGGAAGTGACATAGAATTTACTTCACGATTAGGACAAAAAACCAATTTTAGAGGGACCTCAGACGATCTGACTTTTCATCCGAATTGGCCAAGTCCGCGTGGTTAAGGGAAAATGATTTTAGCATTAAAAGTAATCACCGCTTAATTGAAACAACTCAAAGAACCTTTCAATGAATCGGAATATATTCGATTAAAGAGTTCTCTTTCATCAAGTTTTTCTTTAACGCCGGAATATTTTGGATACAATTGAATTTAGCAATAATTATCGAATGTTATTCTTTTCCGACATCAAGCTCCATAAAAACTACATCGATTAGAAAAGAAAAAGTTCAAAAAATGTTAGCCAACTTTTAAGAGTTTATTAGTAACTTCAATACGGTATAAACTCAATGGTGCTGTATTACACAAATTGTTGAATTACTTTTTCTTCAAGACCTCAGGATGGCAAGTAACAATATGCTTATGATATGTTGCAAAGTTACGGTTTTCTTCAAAAAAGATGCCACAATATACGCAGCCTCTGCCAGTAATTAATATTTCATCCATTCTTCCAACCATGTGTTCCTTTGGGACAATGTCCTCTTCTTCGCAGAAAATGCAATTAGTTCTGGTGGAACTTTCATAAATTTTATTTTCCATGATGAGTTTAATCTTATCATTTATCTCCTTCTGAGCGCGAGCATTGGCACGAATTGTGTTGTCAAATGTTAGATTATGTATATGTTTCGAAACTTTATCTTTTTCCTCCTGGGTTTCACCCGTGAAGATTATCATGGGAATCTCGCGACGAATTAGATCATCGCAGATATATGGCCGTTCATCCTCTTCAGGTACGTAGCCAGGCTTCAGAAATTTAAGTTCTATTTCAAAGAGAGAAAAATTAATAAATACACTGTTTGGTATACCGTTAGGTTGATAGAAAAGTGGACGTAAAATCGTGTTTAATCCTTAACAGAACAGGCGTCGTTTTTATAAGATCACCAATTTATACAGTAGACCTGCGGTAATCCGACAAACGTTTTGCAGGGCAGTGTCCTAATTGAAGAGCTTTTTATGAGTAAAAAAATAAAATGGAGCGTTTTCGAAGCATGTTCAGTCGTCTTTAAGCACGGGCTCAGAAAAAGCTCTTTTGTTTGAGCGTTTTCAGAGTTGACAACTCTGCTTTGGCTGAAAAATCAGCGGAAAATATGGGAATGCCAAAAAATGCGATATGCAAGACGATTCAAATTATCAGTTGTGTTTAAATTCCGATGCGATAGCACGCCAAGTGTGTAAGTGGTATATTTTATAAATTTTAACCGAAAAAAAAAATAGAATTAGTGTCCAAAGGTCAAGCGTTAAGGAGTCCATTAAAATAATGAACGCGCTCATAGCAGAGAAACGACGCACAGTGGGGAAGTTGCGGAAAAAAGTCACTTTTTCGACTAATGCTATTCAATAATCAAATGATGCGGTTTGATAGGGGATAGTTTGACTAAGAGAAGTCTGAAATTGGTTTCCGTAAAATTTTATATTTTGACTTCGAAAGAGTTATGCGAGTTCAGCTGAAAATTGTACACCAAAAAGTAATGAAAATTTGCATGTAATTTATTAACGTATATATAAAAGAAATGTTTACTTATGCATTTCGATTGATATTATTATTTAAATAAAGCATTTATTTTTTCACAAAAAATATAAACTAACTGATTGACGTAAGTGGTTGAATAGATATGTGCGATACAAAATTGCACTAAAAAAATGAAGTTTTTGCAATTTTCGTTGGAGAAAAAAAAAGGTAGCTACGTCTACCTACATCGGCTCACTGCAAAAAAGTGAAAGGTCTCTTCTTTGGGTTTCATCAATAAAAATCCCCAAATTTTACCAATATTTTGAAAAACTTACAAATTAGTTAACGGAGTTATGCAAATTTCAACTCTTTTTAGCGAAAAAAGCTATAGCTATGGGCCTATGGGAGGTACCCCTAGGCTCTGACCGATTTGATTAATTTTTGACACACATCCATATTTTTGCATAGCCAACATTCTGACTGAGTTTCTTAAAATCGGTTGAGTTTTAGAGGTAGCTACCATACAAAGCTATAGTTATGGGTCTATGGGAGGTACCCCTAGGGGTTGACCAACTTTGACAATGTTTTTGTTTATTTCTTAGTTACATTCATAAAACCAAGTGTGTAAATTTTTACTTTCTTTGGACTACTCCCTCTACTTTTTTCCAAGAAATGTATGAGGCTTCCCCACTGTGCGACGCCGCAGCGAGTCTTCGTCATCGGATTTTGGTCAATTGGAAAACAGGAATGAACCAACATGCTCGAATTCCAGGAATTATTTTGAGGAAAATTATTTTATATATTATACTACTAATATTATATTACAGAATGTAAAGTTTAGTTTATACTTTTCAAGTTTTGTTTATTAAATTTTAATGTAAATTTTAATTTTTTTTACTTTTTTCGTTTTGATAAATATTGAATATACATATGTATATATTTTAAAATTTAAATAATTTTGTTTCTTTCTAAAGTGCAAGGACAAGTGCACAGTTTAGTGCACTTTTTGCACAATTGCACAATTAAATCTGCACTTCAATATGTGCGTTAAAAGAGCCTTTTAGGAGGCCTAGAAAAGTATCTTTTAGCTGCCTTTATGAGGTTTTTATGTGCTTCATTAGGAGGGTGAAGGAACTTATATCCGTGTCCGAAAAGAGTCAGATTAGGCTCATAAGATGTCCACATAAAGTGCGACCGTTTTCATAGAAAAAACGCTCATTTCGGACTCTTTTTTGTGCACGTTATGACGGTTACTGCTCATAAAAAATCCACAGAAATTGTACAGTGTCCGAAAACGCTCATATTCTCATAGCTGGGAAGCTACTCTGACAATTACAGATCGAACGGTAAGATTCTATATGTTACACTTTGAAGTGCCAATTTCGACATTTTTCAATGTCGAGTCGTTTTCCATGGCACCCCCAAAATAATTTTCATGTTGGGTTAGGGGGTGAAGGATTACCGAGGGTCTATTGTATATGCAAGTGGAAAATTTTGTAAATAATTTGCATAGATCGGACAACAAAAGCTTACAATTTCGCAATTCTCGGATTTCTATGGTTTAGTGAAACGATCGTTTTCGTATGCAAACATGTCCGCCGACACGATTAGAATAACGATTGCGAGAAACTGTATCGAACTTTTGAGGAATTGACGCTTAGTTGTAGCTATTACAAACTAATATGCTTTGCTGAACTTGGGTATAAGAAGGCCAGAAGCCATTTTATGCGCCATTTTGTTCTCAATCATACTAAGGAATTCCGTAGACAGCATACAAGATAGCTCCTAAAGATTGTTAATTCTCTAAGAACTATAACTTACTTCTCTTGAAATAAAAATACATTCCTCCAGAAGACATTTTAGTCAGAAGTCGATGAGTCGAATAGCTAAATAAATGCGGCTGCACTTTTATACGGCTGGTAGGATGAAAGTTTTTGAATAATGGCGGATAGTGATGGGTAAATTCGAAAATCGGATAAGTCGATTTTTCTCTCACAAATGATTTATTTTTGGAATCGAAGTTCAGAGTTCTAATGGGACTAATGCGACACATGTACGTGTGTAGCGCTTTGCCCGCACACGAAGCTTCAAAATATGCAATGTTCATTTCTGGCTTATTCCTGATTTTCCCACAAGAAAAATGCAATCGCAAAGTGGCACGGAAGCTAAAAAAATTATCAAAGGTCATTCCGAAAACCTACTTAGAGCGTTATGATATATGGTGACAAGACTTAGGAGTGTCAATGTAGAGGAATTTATTATTGAATATCTGTCTTATTTATCCTTCATGACATCCACTTGTTAAAACTTAAGTTAAACAAAATTTCAACGAAATTATAACAACCCGAGCTAGATATACAAAACAATATTGTTGCAATAATACATGTGAAATATGCAAAGTTTAAGTAAATGAAGAGAATTAGTGCTGATGGGTAAAAGGTTTTTGATAAGGCTTTGATCGAACTGACAGGGAAACAATTGTGTAATCGCCTTATGTATTTCTTCCATTTTTATTGCCACAAATCAACATATCCAATTACACAGTGCAACATTTTTCAGATCTTCGACTCCGAACCACTTTTTGTTTGGCATTTCTGAAAGTATATACTTACTAAACCTACACAAACTACGTTTTTCGTTTAGCCAAATTGGCGAGATATGGCGGTTCAAAGTTTTTGGCCACAAGGGGATTTTGTGCATTTTTTCGTTATATAGTTATCGAACATATTTGATGTTTTTAAAGTTATTGTATTCTTAAATAAGCTTACTTAAATACAAAATTAAGATAAATAAAAATTTTTGAAAACTAATGGTGTAAAATGCCGCTCAAAGTTGAAAAACTGTAAAATTTGAGAAAAAAATTTGATTTTTTCTTGACTTTGAATGAAAATGACTCAACAATAAGCCATTCTCTTATGCTGTAATTTTACATTCTAGGTCAATCAATTATGTGTACATATTTGAAATTTTAGAAAGGCAGCATATACCATTTTCATGATATAAATTTTTTTTAAAACAGCTCAACGTCGAGATTTTTAAACATAAAAACACAATTTTTAAACGAAAAGTTCACTTCTTTTTCGTTCCGAAAACAAATCAGGACTAGATTAATTTTGTTTGAGTTTTACACCATTAGTGTTCAAAAATTTGTATTATCTTAATTTTGTATTTAAGTTAGCTTAATTACTTAAGGTCTCGACGTGCGATGGTTCATAGCATGCGATCGAAAGTATGCGATAGATCGCAAGTGGAGACCGCTCACGGCAGATGGTATGCTATATCTCGCATACCATATCGCATGCCATCTATCGCTTGCGATGGGCTGTTACTTTTGAGTTTTTTTTATGTTGTTCTCTTTTCTGCAAGAACGGATTTACCCATAATGTCGGGTTTTTTTTATTTTTGACTCTTTATTTAACAAATTTCAATGTTTTAGCGCTTCTAAGCAGCAAATTTTCTGGCTGAACGCCATCTTAAAATGCTTATCGCATACCGAAATTTGACCACTCAAAAAAATCTCTCTACCTGATGCCATCGCATACCATAAAATGTGACAGATGGTATGCGATGAACCATCGCATGTCGAGTCGCACTGTTAAGGATACAATAACTTTAAAAAGCTTCAAATATGTTCGATAACTATTAAGCAAAAAATGCACAAAATCCCTTTTAGGCCAAAAACTTTGAACCGCCATCTCTCGCGAACGGTAGCTAATTTGGCAAAACAAAAAACGCGACTTTCGATAATAGGCCAACTCAAACATAATAAAAGATACCTATATTTTCAAAATTATTTGTCATTCATACGCCAAATAATTGCTCTATAATTTTCGGTGCATTGTGCATAACCGTTTCCGAATTACTTGAGTCAAAGATTCCTCCGCGGAATGCTAAGAAATTATAACTCAAATTAATTCCTTCGGCTAGTACACAAGAGTGAAGAAAAAGAGCGAAGGAATTTGACGTTGCGTTTACTTTAAAAATTGTCAACAGTTGGCGCTGAAGTGAATTTCTTCGCCATTCATCGGCCGAGTTGAATAAATTGCCAAGGAATTTTGCACAGGGAGCTGATTCCATCGGAAAAATACCGAGAACGGTTATAATGACTTCGAATATTAATAGTATTAAGCTTCAAACAGCTCATGTATTTGTATTCAGATTTACCACCCTATGGTATCTGTCAATCTGACATTCGTTCGCGGAAATAAAATATATTCAGCCTCAATTCCGCCAATGAAATCCTTTGCCTTTGTGTACTACCTTCTAGCTCAAAAGATTTACTTGCTTCTTTAGAGCGTAGAGCCCTTAAAGTTGTATGACTTTGATAAGTCGGGTGAAAATTCCTAAGGTCTGAGGAGGATCTGTTGGCTAGGGACGCACGGGGATGTGGCATGAGAGCGTTTTTCTCTCTTCCTCCTGCCTCCCTTGCCAACGAAAATTTGTTTCATTTCGAAAGTCTTAACGTGTAAATAAGCGTATAACTGCATTAGTTGAAGTAAAAGTTGCGATGTCAGCATGTTTGTAAAGACTTCATGTCTAATAATATATCGATAATATCTAATAATGAGGCAACTTTTACTTAAATCATATAGTATTTAACATTGCATTTCGAGAACAAATGGGTCAGTTGAACATTGATAGCTAGGAATGAGAAATCGTGTAATAAATATACATGCACATGTGTATAGCAACGTTTAATTTAACATGACTCAGTTTTAATATTCAAGTCATCATTTACCTAACGTTCGTTAACATGTAATTTTTCGATTCATTTGTAAGTAAGTTAACAAAGTCAAAGGATTCATTGCGGAATTGAGGCTGAATTATTTTATTTCCAACGAATGTCGTTGCAGATACCATAGGGTGGTAAATCTGCAATACAATCAAGCTGTTTGAAGCTAATTATTAATATTCGAAGTATTATAACCGTTCCGGTTTTCCGATGGAATCAGCTCCTGTGCAAATTCCTTGGAATTTATTCAACTCGGTTCCGATGAATGCCGAAGAAATTCACTTCAGGCCAATGTTGACAATTTTTAAAGTAAAGAACGCAATTCCTTCGCCTATTTTCTTGCATCTTGTGTACTAGCCAAGGAATTAATTTGAGTTATAATTTCTTAGCATTCCGCGGAGGAATCTTTCTGACTCAAGTAATTCGGAAACGGTTATGCACAATGCACCGAAAATTATAGAGCAATTTTTGCGATGAAAATGATATAGGTATCTTTTATTATGTTTGAGTTGGCCTATTATCGAAAGTCGCGTTTTTTGTTTTGCCAAATTAGCTACCGTTCGCGAGAGATGGCGGTTCAAAGTTTTTGGCCTAAAAGGGATTTTGTGCATTTTTTGCTTAATAGTTATCGAACATATTTGAAGCTTTTTAAAGTTATTGTATCCTTAACAGTGCGACTCGACATGCGATGGTTCATCGCATACCATCTGTCACATTTTATGGTATGCGATGGCATCAGGTAGAGAGATTTTTTTGAGTGGTCAAATTTCGGTATGCGATAAGCATTTTAAGATGGCGTTCAGCCAGAAAATTTGCTGCTTAGAAGCGCTAAAACATTGAAATTTGTTAAATAAAGAGTCAAAAATAAAAAAAACCCGACATTATGGGTAAATCCGTTCTTGCAGAAAAGAGAACAACATAAAAAAAACTCAAAAGTAACAGCCCATCGCAAGCGATAGATGGCATGCGATATGGTATGCGAGATATAGCATACCATCTGCCGTGAGCGGTCTCCACTTGCGATCTATCGCATACTTTCGATCGCATGCTATGAACCATCGCACGTCGAGACCTTAAGTAATTAAGCTAACTTAAATACAAAATTAAGATAATACAAATTTTTGAACACTAATGGTGTAAAACTCAAACAAAATTAATCTAGTCCTGATTTGTTTTCGGAACGAAAAAGAAGTGAACTTTTCGTTTAAAAATTGTGTTTTTATGTTTAAAAATCTCGACGTTGAGCTGTTTTAAAAAAAATTTATATCATGAAAATGGTATATGCTGCCTTTCTAAAATTTCAAATATGTACACATAATTGATTGACCTAGAATGTAAAATTACAGCATAAGAGAATGGCTTATTGTTGAGTCATTTTCATTCAAAGTCAAGAAAAAATCAAATTTTTTTCTCAAATTTTACAGTTTTTCAACTTTGAGCGGCATTTTACACCATTAGTTTTCAAAAATTTTTATTTATCTTAATTTTGTATTTAAGTAAGCTTATTTAAGAATACAATAACTTTAAAAACATCAAATATGTTCGATAACTATATAACGAAAAAATGCACAAAATCCCCTTGTGGCCAAAAACTTTGAACCGCCATATCTCGCCAATTTGGCTAAACGAAAAACGTAGTTTGTGTAGGTTTAGTAAGTATATACTTTCAGAAATGCCAAACAAAAAGTGGTTCGGAGTCGAAGATCTGAAAAATGTTGCACTGTGTAATTGGATATGTTGATTTGTGGCAATAAAAATGGAAGAAATACATAAGGCGATTACACAATTGTTTCCCTGTCAGTTCGATCAAAGCCTTATCAAAAACCTTTTACCCATCAGCACTAATTCTCTTCATTTACTTAAACTTTGCATATTTCACATGTATTATTGCAACAATATTGTTTTGTATATCTAGCTCGGGTTGTTATAATTTCGTTGAAATTTTGTTTAACTTAAGTTTTAACAAGTGGATGTCATGAAGGATAAATAAGACAGATATTCAATAATAAATTCCTCTACATTGACACTCCTAAGTCTTGTCACCATATATCATAACGCTCTAAGTAGGTTTTCGGAATGACCTTTGATAATTTTTTTAGCTTCCGTGCCACTTTGCGATTGCATTTTTCTTGTGGGAAAATCAGGAATAAGCCAGAAATGAACATTGCATATTTTGAAGCTTCGTGTGCGGGCAAAGCGCTACACACGTACATGTGTCGCATTAGTCCCATTAGAACTCTGAACTTCGATTCCAAAAATAAATCATTTGTGAGAGAAAAATCGACTTATCCGATTTTCGAATTTACCCATCACTATCCGCCATTATTCAAAAACTTTCATCCTACCAGCCGTATAAAAGTGCAGCCGCATTTATTTAGCTATTCGACTCATCGACTTCTGACTAAAATGTCTTCTGGAGGAATGTATTTTTATTTCAAGAGAAGTAAGTTATAGTTCTTAGAGAATTAACAATCTTTAGGAGCTATCTTGTATGCTGTCTACGGAATTCCTTAGTATGATTGAGAACAAAATGGCGCATAAAATGGCTTCTGGCCTTCTTATACCCAAGTTCAGCAAAGCATATTAGTTTGTAATAGCTACAACTAAGCGTCAATTCCTCAAAAGTTCGATACAGTTTCTCGCAATCGTTATTCTAATCGTGTCGGCGGACATGTTTGCATACGAAAACGATCGTTTCACTAAACCATAGAAATCCGAGAATTGCGAAATTGTAAGCTTTTGTTGTCCGATCTATGCAAATTATTTACAAAATTTTCCACTTGCATATACAATAGACCCTCGGTAATCCTTCACCCCCTAACCCAACATGAAAATTATTTTGGGGGTGCCATGGAAAACGACTCGACATTGAAAAATGTCGAAATTGGCACTTCAAAGTGTAACATATAGAATCTTACCGTTCGATCTGTAATTGTCAGAGTAGCTTCCCAGCTATGAGAATATGAGCGTTTTCGGACACTGTACAATTTCTGTGGATTTTTTATGAGCAGTAACCGTCATAACGTGCACAAAAAAGAGTCCGAAATGAGCGTTTTTTCTATGAAAACGGTCGCACTTTATGTGGACATCTTATGAGCCTAATCTGACTCTTTTCGGACACGGATATAAGTTCCTTCACCCTCCTAATGAAGCACATAAAAACCTCATAAAGGCAGCTAAAAGATACTTTTCTAGGCCTCCTAAAAGGCTCTTTTAACGCACATATTGAAGTGCAGATTTAATTGTGCAATTGTGCAAAAAGTGCACTAAACTGTGCACTTGTCCTTGCACTTTAGAAAGAAACAAAATTATTTAAATTTTAAAATATATACATATGTATATTCAATATTTATCAAAACGAAAAAAGTAAAAAAAATTAAAATTTACATTAAAATTTAATAAACAAAACTTGAAAAGTATAAACTAAACTTTACATTCTGTAATATAATATTAGTAGTATAATATATAAAATAATTTTCCTCAAAATAATTCCTGGAATTCGAGCATGTTGGTTCATTCCTGTTTTCCAATTGACCAAAATCCGATGACGAAGACTCGCTGCGGCGTCGCACAGTGGGGAAGCCTCATACATTTCTTGGAAAAAAGTAGAGGGAGTAGTCCAAAGAAAGTAAAAATTTACACACTTGGTTTTATGAATGTAACTAAGAAATAAACAAAAACATTGTCAAAGTTGGTCAACCCCTAGGGGTACCTCCCATAGACCCATAACTATAGCTTTGTATGGTAGCTACCTCTAAAACTCAACCGATTTTAAGAAACTCAGTCAGAATGTTGGCTATGCTAAAATATGGATGTGTGTCGAAAATTAATCAAATCGGTCAGAGCCTAGGGGTACCTCCCATAGGCCCATAGCTATAGCTTTTTTCGCTAAAAGAATTGAAATTTGCATAACTCCGTTAACTAATTTGTAAGTTTTTCAAAATATTGGTAAAATTTGGGGATTTTTATTGATGAAACCCAAAGAAGAGACCTTTCACTTTTTTGCAGTGAGCCGATGTAGGTAGACGTAGCTACCTTTTTTTTTCTCCAACGAAAATTGCAAAAACTTCATTTTTTTAGTGCAATTTTGTATCGCACATATCTATTCAACCACTTACGTCAATCAGTTAGTTTATATTTTTTGTGAAAAAATAAATGCTTTATTTAAATAATAATATCAATCGAAATGCATAAGTAAACATTTCTTTTATATATACGTTAATAAATTACATGCAAATTTTCATTACTTTTTGGTGTACAATTTTCAGCTGAACTCGCATAACTCTTTCGAAGTCAAAATATAAAATTTTACGGAAACCAATTTCAGACTTCTCTTAGTCAAACTATCCCCTATCAAACCGCATCATTTGATTATTGAATAGCATTAGTCGAAAAAGTGACTTTTTTCCGCAACTTCCCCACTGTGCGTCGTTTCTCTGCTATGAGCGCGTTCATTATTTTAATGGACTCCTTAACGCTTGACCTTTGGACACTAATTCTATTTTTTTTTTCGGTTAAAATTTATAAAATATACCACTTACACACTTGGCGTGCTATCGCATCGGAATTTAAACACAACTGATAATTTGAATCGTCTTGCATATCGCATTTTTTGGCATTCCCATATTTTCCGCTGATTTTTCAGCCAAAGCAGAGTTGTCAACTCTGAAAACGCTCAAACAAAAGAGCTTTTTCTGAGCCCGTGCTTAAAGACGACTGAACATGCTTCGAAAACGCTCCATTTTATTTTTTTACTCATAAAAAGCTCTTCAATTAGGACACTGCCCTGCAAAACGTTTGTCGGATTACCGCAGGTCTACTGTATAAATTGGTGATCTTATAAAAACGACGCCTGTTCTGTTAAGGATTAAACACGATTTTACGTCCACTTTTCTATCAACCTAACGGTATACCAAACAGTGTATTTATTAATTTTTCTCTCTTTGAAATAGAACTTAAATTTCTGAAGCCTGGCTACGTACCTGAAGAGGATGAACGGCCATATATCTGCGATGATCTAATTCGTCGCGAGATTCCCATGATAATCTTCACGGGTGAAACCCAGGAGGAAAAAGATAAAGTTTCGAAACATATACATAATCTAACATTTGACAACACAATTCGTGCCAATGCTCGCGCTCAGAAGGAGATAAATGATAAGATTAAACTCATCATGGAAAATAAAATTTATGAAAGTTCCACCAGAACTAATTGCATTTTCTGCGAAGAAGAGGACATTGTCCCAAAGGAACACATGGTTGGAAGAATGGATGAAATATTAATTACTGGCAGAGGCTGCGTATATTGTGGCATCTTTTTTGAAGAAAACCGTAACTTTGCAACATATCATAAGCATATTGTTACTTGCCATCCTGAGGTCTTGAAGAAAAAGTAATTCAACAATTTGTGTAATACAGCACCATTGAGTTTATACCGTATTGAAGTTACTAATAAACTCTTAAAAGTTGGCTAACATTTTTTGAACTTTTTCTTTTCTAATCGAGGTGGTTTTTATGGAGCTTGATGTCGGAAAAGAATAACATTCGATAATTATTGCTAAATTCAATTGTATCCAAAATATTCCGGCGTTAAAGAAAAACTTGATGAAAGAGAACTCTTTAATCGAATATATTCCGGTTCATTGAAAGGTTCTTTGAGTAGCTTCAAAAGAATTCACTAAAGTATTTTTTCTAATCCACGCGGAAACATCTTTGGTGAAATCTAGCTTATCGAAGCAAAAAAATAATAACGTTTTTTATTGAATATTTGCATTCGATTAAAGTAGGTATTTTATGATCTTTTCATTATTGCAAGCGTACTTAAAACAGCTTTTAAATGGCAAATAGAAAATTTCGAAAAAGAAAAATTATATTTTGAAGTTCTTAACTTGGAGCTATCTCCAGTTCTGTCAGAAATTAAACAGAAATGAATGAATGACAGAGCTGGAGATAGCCCCTTATGTAAATATCATACAATACGTAAATATTGTAAAAATGAAAGAACTTATTTTCACAGCCGGTATTCATGATAATTTCTTCTTTGTTTTTCTAAACTAACCAGTCAACTTCATAGATAGTTTGCTCGGTCCTTGCATGGCCTTTTCCTTTCTTGACTTTAATATTACATGAAAAACAAGCGACTGTATCCGTGTTTTGATCGACAATAGATATCTCGACTTTTGTACTTATTTCCGGATAATTTCCAATAGGGAAAGCAAAAAGATACGTCACATCCTCTGTGGGGTATATTGGGCAATAGGCACCGTACATCAGATTTGCACAAACATTGCGAACATCTTGTGGCAATTCATACTTAATTGTAATTCCAAGAGTTGTTGCTCTGGCTAACGTTGTTCCCTGTGTCATATAGTTTTCTATAGTGAAAAAATTAAAATAGTGAACAAAAAAAATTAAAAATTTCTAACACAGACTTACGAGCAACAAAATGTACTTCGAACACCATATCCGTGCCCTTAAAAACGTCACACGGTGATTCATCGCACCCGTATACGACTACATCAAGTGGAGAAGGCTTGTCGCCAGAACCTTGAAAAACCATCACCTTTTTCATTAAAACTGTTCGATGCACCCTGTATTTGTGTACTTACACTGATTAACTTTTGTTGCAGTTGTTGAAAGAAAACCAATTAAAATATAAAATGGAATTGCTTGCAGTGTTGAGTACATTTTGGCGAGATTTTTCTTCTTCTTATTGTTGAACATAACAATTACACCGATGATGTGGGAAATTATTCAACAAACGTTTTAACCCAAAAACAGTCGGTTCTTCGGCCTTTATAGCAAACAATTTGAATTTATTAAACTAATCTAATCAAAAACGATTTCGATCAAGAGCTCAAATCGTACGTGTTTCTGCTGATTTGAGTTAAACTCAAAAGATGGCAAATAATCTTTATTCGACGATTATGAAGTCAATTAAAAAATAATAATAATAATACCAAAAAAATATATAGTATGCATTTAAGGTCACTATTTTTTTTTTAGGTGTTTCTGTACTCGATGCTCAAGCGATCACTGAAGTTTAATAAAAAATGAAATGAGTAATTTTTTGTATAAGCAAAAAAAAAAAAAAAACAAGTAGAAAGCTAAAGTCGGTCAAGCCCGACTTTGAAATACCCAGCGTCCCGACATTATGAGTGCACTATGTTTTTCTTCTCTATTTGTGGGCGTGGCAGTGGGAGGGCCACATAAATTATTTCCCTACACCTTTCAATCGCCTTGGTGAACCTATGTTGCGAATTTGAAGCTTCTACGCCTTTTACTTCGGAAGTTACGAAAAATCTTCATTTGTGGGCGTGGCAGTGGGCGGGCCACATAAAATTTTTACCTACAACTTTCATTCGCCTTGGTGAACCTATGTTGCGAATTCGAAGCGTCTACGCCTATCATTTCGGAAGTTACGAAAAATCTCGATTTGTGGGCGTGGAAGTGGGCGGGCCATATAAATTTTTTTCCTATACCTTTCATTCGCCTTGGTCAACCTATGGTGCGAATTTGAACCTTCTACGCCTTTTACTTCACAAGTTACGATAAGCCCTTATTTGTGGGCGTGGCTCACGGAGGGCGGCGTCCATTTTTTGCCAGGATATGTCCCTTTTCGTAGTTTACCAGTACACCAAATATCAATGGAATGTGTTGAGTGGCTCGCAAGTTACAAGCATTTTACTGAAAACACATTATATTCATTTGTGGGCGTGGCAGTGGGCGGATGTCTCCCATTTTTACTTAGGATCATACTCGCACCCCGATATACATGTGTGCCAAATTTCGACTTCATTGGTTCAGCCGTTTCGGAGGAGATCCGACCACGGACGGACGGTCAGACGGACATGTCTAAATCGATTCAGTTTTTGATCCTGATCATTTCTATATATATATATATATATGTCTATATCTCCGGAGCTTAGTTCTCCCTGTTACAAGATTCGCACAAAACTAATATAAACCGCTTACGCTGGGTATAAAAACGCTCAACCGCTCGGTGTCATAATAGAAATGAAAGCAATTTACTTATTTTAGCAATGAACAATAAAATTTTGCAAGATTATGGCTGATCTAGAGTATTTGCTGACGGCGCAGAGCAAACAACACCCAGATATTTTGAAATCTCTAAATGCAATTGCGTTGCATAAGCAATGCAAATTCCTTAGCATTTAACTCTGGTTGCTGTGTGAACTAATTTTGTGGCGAACGACGTGTCCAATAACTCCGATATCGTCGTACAGGTTTTTGGTTGGTGTTTCTGCAACAATAGACAATCTGAAAACTATAGCTTAAACAATCATATCGTGGTGAAAGAAACTCAATAATAACGCCTGAGATGGTGCTACGTTTAACGAACTCAAATTATAAAAAAAATTTTTGGAATGACTTTTTAGCTTTGTGTGTTTTGACGAACCGCTCGATGTACGAACGTGGTGGGATTGAATACAGGCAGGATAAAATACATCAACCACAATGAAAACTGTAAATGAAATACATATATATGGAACAAAAGACGTTACACACGTCTTCAATGTTGATGAAATTTGGTGGAGTGGTCAAGATTCATGGCACATACACTTTGTATTCAGGCTGCCGAGATACAAAGTATCAAAATTAGTAATTTTTTTGCGTAGATCATATTTTGTTGCATTACAACGAGGCTAAAAAGATGTTCATGGGAAAATATTTTGAATGTTTCATAAAGAAAACTTTCTGAACTTTTCAAAAAAAGTAACTAAAACATTTTTTGATAAAGGCAAATAAAAAAAATTGCGTATTTAAGTTTTAATTCTCGATTTTCAAGAAGACACCCATTTTTGTATTTTGTCTTTCTAATTTCGAAAAAATGCCTACCTTTTCACCTTTAAAATGATGTATATACCATAATGGGGTCTACAATATCAATGCTGAAAATAAAGCATTGAACATGCGCACCCAGAAATTCTCCCTCAATAACAACGAAGCGTTCGGATTGTATGTTCAAAGTTCAGAACGTAACGGAAAGGTTGTGCTTCATTATAATGCGATCGCTTCGTTATATATTGATCCGCAAAATCCAAAAATTTTCGAAAAATTGTAGATTTTTTATGATTTTATTTTTAAATTAAGAGAAAATTAAAATTATAAAATGACTGATCCGTAAAAAATTTGCATTTTTTAGGTACTCGTTTTTTTTTTGTGAAGGTTACAATCTTACACTTTCGTTACGTGCTCTACTTTCTGCCCGTATAGTCGATGCTGTAAGAGCCACTAAAGATGTCTAGGCTTTTTACTGCGGGGTGAAGATGATTTGGAATGCTGTTGTAATTGTATTGCGGCTGCTGATGGTGTGGTTGTTGATTATACTGTGGCTGGTAGTATGGTTGTTGCTGATATATTGGTTGTTGTTGTTGATATTTTGGAAATGGAGCGGGCGTTGGCGCAGGCGCAGGTGCAACTGGCTGCTGTTGATTATAATATTGTGGCGCTGGATTGTAATATGGCTGTTGTGGCTTTTGTTGGAAATTATTCAAACTGAATTGACTGGCAGCAATGGGTCGATTGAATTTCTCGTTTTTATAGTAAACGCTTGGATCTTCTCGATATTGACCGTCATCGACTTCATTCGGACCAAGTTGGGGTGATTGGCTGTTCGTCAGTGTCGGCGGCGGTACGTTTATGTCGCTTCCTAGAGTAATTAATTTGTTGTAAAGATTGTGCTTTCATACATTCCTTCGGAATCGATTGAAGAGAACTCACCTGCCGGTTCGAAGCCTCGCTTACTTGCTCCATATTCAATCTCACGCAGTTTACCTTGATCATCTACATAGCCGTACTTTCCATAAACCTCCCCATTTGGGTATTTCGTTTCAATTTTGAAACTTTTATCGGCGGCTTCGTAGCCATACGTATATGAGCCATCATCATTTTGTCGATCGATTTGCTTCAAGATTGGAACTGGCGTTGTATATTGTTGATGCTGTGCATGTTGCGCATCAGCGAGCTGTAGTGTAATCAAAAGGCTGGAAATCGCGAGCTGTTTGGAGAGAGAGCGAGAAAGAAAAAATCATTTTAAAGAATCTGATTATGTATTGGCACCGTGTACGCCACTTAGAGTAATCTAGATTTCAGGCTGAATGCTGATGTCCTTGAAATTAATGACTTTTATTTATTTTGCTTTTTGGTCAAGGGATTTAAAGCCATCAATCTGAAAACATCAACATATTGAAGCGTACATCAAAGTTTACGAATCGATTCTTCTCTTCCATTCTTTATGCCCTACTTATGTATATGCTCTGAAAGGAGCGATTCCTGAACTTTACATTATGTACGACGAATGTAAGTTTATTATGTCTATATTCATTGCAAAAGCATGCGGCGTACAGGGTGTGGTCAGATTCGGGCAAGGAATGTGAATAAAAATAAGAAACTGACGGTCAAAAATTGACTGAATTGTGTAAAAGTCACTCAAAAGTGTGACACGTAAAATTGAAAGCCCACGTAGGATTATCCTCATCGAAAGACTCTACGTGAACCGTCGAAGAGATGGAATTTCAATCACGATTAACGGATTCGAATAGTTACCGTCATTTAATTGAAAACTATTTGAGTAGGTTCAGTAACATAAGCAGGGGAAAAAACCGGCTCAAATATGCGCTAACCAGATACGTTAACCGCCAAGAGTATAAATTGTAAGAATTTTGCATTAACATAAGCGAAAGTTCTCAAGGTCGCTGCACAACGCAGTTAAGTATTTTTATTTATTTATTAGAGCATTACTCAGCCTCAAGAAAAAAAAAAAACTAATAGTTTTAATGGTGAACAAATGCTTAGAAACTTCTGGTTATTAAAACCAGTTCGGCAAAGTCCATGGGCGGGTCTGAGTGTGCAAAAAAAAAAAAAAAACTACATGAATAAGATTGTCTTTGGGCCAAATTTTTTTTTTTATAGACAAAGGAATGCCGAGTGAGGTGGCCTTTTTTTATTCTAATTGAGTGAATGTGAGGTACCTACGTAATTTTAATTATTGGTGCTTATGATTTATGATTGTGATCTTTTTGGGGCTTAATTATTAATTAATTATTGCAGTTCGCAGTAAATCGATTATGTATTTTGGCTGCATATGAAAAAAAAAATGGCGAAGGTTAAAAATTCTTAGGGGTTTCTTCTTGAGTAAAACATTTGACACATATACTTGATTTCGAGCTTTGATCAAAACATGACATGTTTTTTTACAGCTTTTAATTCAATCCAACTATAGAAGTCAATTGAGTGAGCATCTTTTAAGCGGGGGCTCCTTCAACAGATGATTTTCGCTATAAGATCGAGGAGTGAAGCTAAACACTCGAAGCTATTGAATATATAAAAGTTCGACTTCGGAAGGTTTTCTGTTCCACATTTTTTTTTTTTTTTTTTTTTTGTTAATAGGTAGGTAT
Source organism: Chlorops oryzae (assembly GCA_020466095.1). Taxonomy (NCBI): domain Eukaryota; kingdom Metazoa; phylum Arthropoda; class Insecta; order Diptera; family Chloropidae; genus Chlorops; species Chlorops oryzae. The sequence continues at coordinate 35,411,778 of CM035807.1, read as the reverse complement.
TAATTTTTTAAAAAACAATAGTTTGGGGTCTTCCCTTAAATGTGTATTTGCCTCAAAAACTTCGAAAACTCGAAAATCAAGAAGGATTAGAAATTAATTAACGACGTTTTGTATGAAAAAAGTGTAGGTACATTTTTCTGCTTTTTCCATCATTTCACGTTTAAGCGAAGACCCCAATTATTTTTTACACTTTTCTTCTTCTAAATGTGCCTGGGAGTTGTGCATTTTGTGTAATGAAAATTTCGCAGGTCTGTAAATAAATTTTTTTTCTCAGCTGGATGAGTTATGTTTGCTCAATTGAATGCAACATGGTATGATGAAAAATTAAAAAATACCCAAAAAAAAAAAATGTCAATCACGTCAGAGTTTAAAAAATCGCGAATTTTGACCTGTGTTTTTGTTTTAATAAATTTTCTTTCAGCATCTCCGGCAACGTTTGAAAGGGAATTTTTTTTAAAAAGTTCGTTTGCTTCAATTTTGATTTAAAAAAATTTTATTTTTTCTTTATGCTTTCATTTATTATTTATGTGTATTCTTTTATTTTGCTCACCGTTTTGAACATTTTGAATTTTCTTTAGCGATTTTCGTCCTCGCTTTCAAATGATTTTACACAATTTATTTTTCCCTCAAATGAATGAGTATTTTTCTTCGTTATCAAGCAAGAAAACACCAGTAAACGGCACTACAAATATATTTCAGTTAAATATTTGCACTTGCACGGCACTCTGCGTAACACAACAAATTGAAAAGAAAATCCAAGCGTTGAGCGCTTTTATACGCGCATTTTTTTTTGAAATAAACACGCTCAGCAAGAAAATTCCAACAAGCAAAAACCAATGGAAAGAAAAAGAATAAAGGCTTCGGTAAAGCATTACAACTATTGACTGTAAGACGTTGATAGAAGTCCATTGGGGGGGGTTTTGTTTTGTTTTTTGTTTTATGAAAGCAACGCCAAGCGCTGTTGTTCCGATAGTATTTTATAAGCTTGTCTTAAGGAACGATTTGAGCTGCTGATATGCACGCCCGCAACATTCCAATACGTCTAAAGACAAATTGGTGCGAATAGAGAGGAAAGATGTTTTTCCCTTATTCGGGAGCGGATTTAAGCAAATTGAATGGGCTTAAAACATAAATGGTAAATTTTTTAACGTAATTATTTATTTTACGAAAAAACAAAATACAAAAAAATTCTATAAAAAAAAAAAAATTGAGGAATTGGTCTCGTTTTGAAGACCCCGGGATAGGCCGGGACTTTTACAATGCAAGAAGAAGAATGATTGTATGAAAATAATTTATAACAAGTAAATTTTATATCTTCTGCTTCATTGCATCTTCTGTATTCGCTATTCTAAGTGCATCTTCTGAAGACATTTGCTCGGAAGTACCAACAGAAGAGCATGGTGGATAAATTATGGGGTCGATATAAAAATGGCAAAATAACTTTCCCAATTGTTTTGAATTTAGAAGACTTACCGTCATTGGAGAAATCGGGGTTTTTTTTTTGATAAGGCCTTAGGTTAGGTTAGGTTAGGTTAGTGTGACTGCTACCACCAAGGGTGACACACTTGAGCCTAACAGGGGCCCCGTTGTTATACTACGAATATTGAAAAAAACAAAGACAAAAGAAACATCCACGACCTGAGCTGGGAGTGGAACCCAGAGCCTCCTGCTTAGTAAGTTGGCATCTCAGCCAACTACGGCACAGAGGCTGTCTTGAAAAGGGCTTAAGATGATATATGTTTTTTGTAGAGCAATGTTGTAATGGTGTACCTTTAAAAAGTGTGGGAATTCAATAATCAATGACATTCTCTTCTGAATACATCATTTGAATAGGTGATGGCTCTGGAATTTTTCATCATTATCATCGTCATTAGTCCATTAGCTTATGGGGTTATTCTTATATAACGCGTAAATTTTACCTACTTGTTGGGTTTTTTTTTTATAATACAATAAAGTTCAATCATTTTTATTTTTTATATGTTTTTATACGTCACTTAAACTGTATAAAATACTTTATAAGTTTTTTACATTGTTTATATTATTTTTTAAAAATTAAAGACACCACAGAAAACTAGGTCGTTGGTCAAAGTAATATTGTTCAAGTTGTCTGAAATAAAAAACTTCAATGGATTATTGTTAAATAGGTCTGTCGTTATACATATGTGGTACCAGAATAAATAAATTTAATTATAGACAAAATGAAAATGGCGGGATGTGAAAAAAAGTTTCGAAAGTCTTGATTTTTTTAAATCGTTGAAAAATTTTTAAAGATAAATAGATAGTTTTGAAATTAAGCAATTCTGGTACCTGCGAGAACTATTATTGAGTAGAAGGACATACATAAATTTCAATGCATTCGGCTGAATACTTTGGTCTGTAGGCCATTGACCCCATTAGAAATTGAAATTGAAGTTTGGAAAAAAACGTCGAAGTTTCAAGAGCAGATCAAGTAGCTTAGGACATGTCGACGATTATGGGCTGCAATTTTTTTAATAAAAGGAATTCCGTCTTGATATTTTTACAGCATATTATCAATAGCTCTTACTTGCGTAATATGAGAGAAAAACTAAACGATTTTCAAAAGTGGTCATTTAAGAATAACCCTTTAAACGTACCTTTACATAAAGCCCGAATTGCACTTCTTTTTGTTCGTGAGACATACTTATTTTTCCTTGAATTTTAAATCACTATCATTTTCTTAGATTAAAAAAAAATCGTTCAATCGTATGCCTACAGCATTCCAATTTCCAAACCTCTCTGGCCCATTTTTTTTAAATCAAATATAAAATACAGTCTCCAATTTAATAACATTGAAGCGTTAATCCACCAATCATTAAGAAAAAAAGTTTAATTATTGAAAAAGTTCGATTGGAATGTAAAAAAAAAAAACATTTCACACGTATTTACCCCCTCAGGAGCATTTAAAATCCGAAACACATCGATATCAATATCTAAATTAATTCCATTCAACACTTTCGGGGAACTTTAAACCTTGAAAATCAAATTTCACACATCAAAGCGTGTTTTCATTACGAATAATTTCTTAAAATTCATTTAAAATGATTTAACCCATTTCAGATTCTCATTTAACGTCCAAGCGCTTTCATCAACCCAATCAACAACTTCTTTTGGCCACCACCAGCACCTTTTCGAGCTGCCATTGTGATATCTCGCGCACTAATTAAGTGGGCTTGCTGCTACTTGTAATATCGCCCGGCTTGCCTGAATATATTTAGATATATATAAATATATATATATATATATATATATATATATATATTTATTATTTGTGTGTGTGTGCACGTAGTTGCAAGTGCAAGTCATTGCATCGACTTGTTTATTTTTACAATCGCTGAATCAATTCAGTTCAGCGCCCTAAAAGAGCTTTTGAGTCAATTGCTAAGCATTGAGTGGTCAACATGCAACACCCGCTTACCTTATACTGCCTTCCTAACCAGTTTGATACCATTTTCGAATAAAAAAAAAAAATTATACTTTTTTGCTAAAGTTTCAAGCTTGGTCAAGCTAAGCAATGCTAGGCATAGTTTTTTGCGGCTTTTCAGGCGAGGGGAAAAATATCGGAGTAGCTTAAGAAAACGCTTGTGTAATCATGACAACGATGAATTGATTACAGGTACATAATTAGAAATGAATTAAATTTTAATAGAAGTCGAAGTTTAAAAAATTTATGTATGCGGAAAATTGTTTTAAAGCATTTAAACCAACCTCAAACCAATTTATTGTTATGTAAAGAAAATACTGCACATTTTATTGTAGGTACTGAAAGAACTCAAGTTTGATAACTATAGTTACACTCCTGTAGAATCAACCCTCTATGTATGTATATATTTATGCTGCCACTTAGGCCTTATGCCGGGCCCGTTGTGATACCACGAGGTTGTTTTTCTTGTGTTTGTGTGAGTGTATGTTTTTTTATGTAGTGTAAACGCTAACATATGATTTCTTGAAAAAGCTGTGCTAGGTTTGGAACATTACACTCCGTTTCGCCTGTGCTGGGAATCGAATCTCGGACCCTGGGACCAAGATCATAGCACGCATCCCCTACGCTATCCCATAGACACAATCAACCCTCTAAATACTTCCCAAAAACAAAATAAATAATATATCTGAGAACATAAGACGTGCTAGTAAAACAGTGGCTACGCCTTATTCATCTTTTATACAAACTACATATATGGTGTTAAAATTGACGTTTTTTTTAAAGTTTTTTAATTTCCGCCTCCATTGAAAGTTTGAAATTGGCATTTCCGGGAAAAGAAAATAAATTAGTTTATTTAAAAATTTTTTTCTTTACCTCTTCTGGCTATTAAATGGGTGCTATCCACCCTGGAACTTATATTTTCTTTTTGAGTTTTTAAGCCTATCCCGGGGTTCGTAAAACGCGACCAGTTCCTCCATTTTGTTCTACCGGTTGCACCATCTGAATAAGGTTAGGTTAGGTTTATGTTAGGTTAGTTGGGCTGCCCAGAGATTCTCGTTTTGTAAATTGGCTCCTCAGCCAACTACGCCACAGAATCCGACATCATCTGAAGAAAGTCCGACAGCCTTGAGGTCCCAGTTTATTGTGTCCATCTAACGCTGTTTCGGATGCCCTCGTTGCCTGCAACCTTGTATTTATATTGTGTATACACCTTTTTTGCCAAGCTGTCATCATTTGCATCATTTGCACTTAGTACGTGTCCATTCCAGCGTGGCCTTGCTTCCCGCATTTTCTCAATGATTGGAGCAACTCCATAATGGCTGCGAATGTCCACGTTTGGAACCTGATCAAGACGAGTCAGTCAAGATACTCAGTGTTTCTTCTTTCTGCTACTTTCGTTAAGGGTAGACACTCAGAGCTGTAAAGAGCGAGTGGCCTGATGTCTTTGCGGTAAATTTTGGATTTTAAGCGGTCGCTTATCTTTTTATCGCACATAGCTCCAGTCGTTGAATGCTAGCTAAGCGAACCAGCATTAACTCTCTCAGTAACATAAAGAGCGCTGGTCCCGTTAGCAGAAAGTGTCGACCCAAGGTATTTAAATTTTTCGGTCCTTGGTAGGTCAGTGTTATTTATTTTGATAGTTCCTACTTCACATGTGAAGTCTGTTGTCATATATTCCGTTCAGATTTGTTAATACAGTAGAGTACGGATAAATGCAACACGTTTTTTGTTCGAATTCTTGTGCACTTATGCGTTCTTTGCGTTAATCCGTGCAGGTTTTCATGAGATCTCATAAAAAGGGCTTCAAATCACCTTGCACTTATGAGGTTTTTGCATTTATTCGTCTTGCATTTATCCGTAGTTCACTGTATATACATAAATTATTTGAACCCACTTTCCATTCCCAAATTTTTTCTTACTCTTTATCTTCGCTAACAGATATGTATGTATTTAGTATTTAATTTTTAATTTTAGTTTAATTAATTATTAAAAATAACAAAACACATTTTTACCATGAAATCTTTGATTAATCACAAAATAGTATTTATGACTAACAAGCCACTAACGTTTTCTGAGAACCTATCGATTCATACATAGATATGTATATGTATAAACGTAGAAACTGACTTGTTCGAATGTGATTTAAACAAATTTTCGAATGTTGGCAAAATGTTTTTACAAACAAAAATCTTATTTATTCAACTGAGCTTCCGCTTGTTAATTTCGAATTTTGAATTGTTAAACCAATATTCGGGCAGTGTAAACATTGAAATTTTGTTGTTATGCTACTGCCTCCCCACCTGTCGCAGAATCAGAAAAAAAAGACGGAAGTGATTGGCGTGCACATTGATCTCGACAGGTCGTTACATAAAAAGAATTTGGTAACTTTGAACATTCATCGGAAAAATAAAAGCCTATGGAAATCCAAAAAACCGGTCCAGACCGGAGTGATTACCCTAAAAAATAGCAAAAATACAATTTTCTCAAAGAAACCTTTACAAATTTAGAGGCTTCCGATATGTCTCTTTCATGCAAAATGATGGACTGACAATTTTTCACTGATCAGTGATCAACTCAACGACGGAGGCTTTAGTTGGTTGGTGGGGCTGCCACCACGAGTGGCACACTCAGGCCTCACATGATCCCGCTGTGACACCACGAATAATGGGTAAGCAAAGAAAAATAGAAACAGAAAAAACGACACAAACATCCACGACCTAAGCTGGGAGTTGAACCCCGCTTCGTAAGTTCGCATCTCAACAAACTACGGGACGGAGGCCGGCAAGACAGATGCTTACTTTATGAAAATATTAAATAGTCACCAATAAAGGTCGTCATCGTTTTTGGCTCCTTAAAATTTTACTTGTTTTTTTTTAAATATCCTTCCATGCAAACGCTGTAGCTGCTGCCTCTGTTTTTGAAGGAGTTAAACCAAATATGCGGCTTGGAAATTAAAAGTTTTGTTGGTGTTTCGATAGTGGTTTTTTGTGATTTTTTTTACATCCGTGGGTGCAGATGCGGATGCGGACTTAAAAATATAATATCTGCGGAAGCGAATGCGGTTATGATTATTTTTAGGAAATTAAACTTTGATCAAAAATAAAAATGAGTAGATAATTACACAGCCCCACAAAAAAAGTGTCAGACCCAAGTTTCACTGTTATATAGTTATTAGCTTTGGGGTCACTGAATCTAAATCTTAGTTCCATATAACTGCATCGGGTCTACGTTTTGCTTTAAGGTTAAAAAATAGGCTCTAAAACCCAGCTCGAAAATACGTTTTTGGAGTTATACCCACCTTAATCTGGAAGCGAAGGAACAAAGTGGACCTCAAAATTGGATTCGGCGACTTCGAGAGCATATAAAATTCTGTGTAAAATTCCCTGGGTTCGACACATTTTTATATTTAATGCAAACTATTTCAAATTATTTGTGTAATATTTTCCAAACAACTTTGTTGACGTTCATTACTTTCAACTTCTAAGGTTATTTTTTATTTACAAGGACAGCAGACAAAAAGACGGTGTGAAGGCCAACACATAATTGATATGAAGAAAACCCATGATACAAGAAAACAAGATAGCGCCACTTCAGCCCGATGATGTCACAAATACAAAATGAGAGCTTCGTTGTTGTTGTTTTGCATGTTAAGCGCAACGTCACAACTATACTTTAACATTGGAAGCAACAACAATGCGAATGCTACAAAATAGCGGTACCCGAAGTGGCGCTACCCGAGTAAAAATATTTGTATTTATTTTGCACGCCCAAACTGGGCCCAAATAATGAACAATCTCGCGCCCAAATCGACCGACCGCAGGAAAAAATCAAAATGAACCCAATGCGCGCCCAAATTGAGTCCAAAAAAAATCAAAATAAGAAACAATTTTCAAAAATCCAGCCCAAAGCACTTTCGAATTTATTATTATTATTATTATTATTATTATTATTATTATTTTGAGTATTGCGCCTTATTATGATATATTATTAGATCGCATATCTTAATATATATATATAGATGGCAGTAGCTTCTGAGCCTATCGCGCCTAACTACGAATTAAAAAAAAGTTTTACAGCCAATTTTTAAAAAACCCTCAACGAGAAAAATAAAAAAATATCTCTGTTTAAAATTCCAAATACCTATTATTTTTAAAATTGTTAATTTCTCGATTTTGATCTCCCTCGTCGTGGGATTTGAACCCCGGAACTCTCGACTGCTAGTCATGTGCTCTCCCTTGACACCGTCTTTGCCAAATCGAAAAGACTGGATTTTTTACGATTATAAGTTTAAAGCAGTGATTGCCAAGCCCACACAACGATAATTCTGCTTCGTCTTTAAATGTAAGGATGTGCATGCACTGCGCGAAAATCTCCAGTCAAATAAAAAATGCGATTCATTCCGCTTCGGAAACTTTGCGAAACGAGAAATTTGTTACTAAACTGTCAAAATTTATAACAGGTTGGCTGATAAGTTCCCGGTCTGACACATAGATGGCGTCGCTAGTATTAAATGCATATTATTTTTATAAAGTGGCAACCTTCAAATGATTCGTGTCAAAATTTGACGTCTGTAAGTCAATTAGTTTGTGAGATAGAGCGTCTTTTGTGAAGCAACTTTTGTTATTGTGAAAAAAATGGAAAAAAAGGAATTTCGTGTTTTGATAAAATACTGTTTTCTGAAGGGAAAAAATACAGTGGAAGCAAAAACTTGGCTTGATAATGAGTTTCCGGACTCTGCCCCAGGAAAATCAACAATAATTGATTGGTATGCAAATTCAAGCGTGGTGAAATGAGCACGGAGGACGGTGAACGCAGTGGACGCCCGAAAGAGGTGGTTACCGACGAAAACATCAAAAAAATTCACAAAATGATTTTGAATGACCGTAAAATGAAGTCGAGATAGCAGAGGCCTTAAAGATATCAAAGGAACGTGTTGGTCATATCATTCATCAATATTTGGATATGAAAAAGCTCTGTGCAAAATCGGTGCCGCGCGAGCTCACATTTGACCAAAAACAACAACGTGTTGATGATTCTGAGCGGTGTTTGCAGCTGTTAACTCGCAATACACCCGAGTTTTTGCGTCGATATGTGACAATGGATGAAACATGGCTCTATCACTACACTCCTGAGTCCAATCGACAGTCGGCTGAGTGGACAGCGATCGGTGAACCGTCTCCGAAGCGTGGAAAGACTCAAAAGTCCGCTGGCAAAGTAATGGCCTCTGTTTTTTGGGATGGGCATGGAATAATTTTTATCGATTATCTTGAGAAGGGAAAAACCATCAACAGTGACTATGATATGTCGTTATTGGAGCGTTTGAAGGTCGAAATCGCGGCAAAACGGCTCCATATGAAGAAGAAAAAAGTGTTGTTCCACCAAGACAACGCACCGTGCCACAAGTCATTGAGAACGATGCCAAAAATTCATGAATTAGGCTTCGAATTGCTTCCCCACCCACCGTATTCTCCAGATCTGGCCCCCAGCGACCTTTTCTTGTTCTCAGACCTCAAAAGGATGCTCGAAGGGAAAAAATTTGGCTGCAATGAAGAGGTGATCGTTGAAACTGAGGCCTATTTTGAGGCAAAACCGAAGGAGTACTACCAAAATGGTATCAAAAAATTAGAAGGTCGTTATAATCGTTGTATCGCTCTTGAAGGGAACTATGTTGAATAATAAAAACGAATTTTGACAAAAAAATGTGTTTTTCTTTGTTAGACCGGGGACTTATCAGCCAACCTGTTACATATAAAGATTTCTGATGGGAAAAGTAACAAAGGCATTATCAAATATTCATGAATCTCTATAATAGAACAGAGAACCTAATATATTGTTCTTAATTTTTACACTGTGAACAATTATTCACAAAAATTTAATAAAAATTTTAAAATTTTTTCTCTGTGTTTTCAGGTTTTTTGTACCACTTTCTGGCTATTATTAAAAACTACCTCCAATATAACCTTTCACTAAAAAAAATTTCATACCAATCAAAAAGTAGTTTTTTGAGATATTTAAAAGAATGTCAGCGAACATACTTATGTAGGTGATCTAAGTAGGTACTAATATTCAGTAAAAGTGTGCAAAATATTGTAGGAAATCACATCACTCATGGGCATGCTTTTTTCCTGAGCCCCCAAAACCCTTTATTTCATCAAATAAAATAGTCATTATTCAATTTTATTCAATTAGGCCAACTTGTTTATTCCACGCGTTCGAAAGGAAGCCTTCATTTTATCTATTCTTTTATCAACTTTTTAAAAACTGGTTGTGTCTTCATAATTTATTCAGAAAAAAAGCTTCATAACAAAACTCTAAACTAAAGTAGGAAACAAAAGAGAAAAGGGGGAAAAAACTATGTTAAATAAATAAATTCCATAAAAAGCCGCTCTACGGCAAGTCCTCAATAAAGAATCGTGCTGGTACAAAGCTCAATATCTTCTTGTAACGATCTAAAAGTACCGAATCCATGGTCCGTAAAATTCCCGGACGAACAATTTCGAAAATGTCGCGCCAATTATCACGGAACAGTTGGCGTGTACTCTCCTCTAGCACGATATTTCCATTGAAAAGATTCGTAAAGTCCGTATTGAAATTTCCAATTTTATTAACGCTCGAAGAAACCGAAATGACATCGAAGAAACGTTCGGCACCGACTTGCTTCAGTGCTGTTTTAAGAACAACGCTATAATCGAGATCGTCTGGAATGATATTCATATAGGTATAAATATATGTAAATATATATTTCAAAAAAAATTATCTAGAGTTTCACTTACTTATCTTCGTTTTCGCTTTGCCCTGTCCATCGAGACTCAAAAATAAAACATTCCCTTTCACTTTATAATCACTGTCGATTTTCATGGATGGCAAGAACATATGAAACCAAAAGGTGTAATCTTTTTCACTCACGCTGGAATTAGAAGGGTATTTATGATATGAAATATATATATATATATATATATATGTATATAAAATTTGAATTTTTTCCACATACGAGCTGTTATAGACTTTCGTTTTACTCAGACCAGTGGCTAACAGGTTTCTTAGTTCCAGTCGGACATTGGCACCGTTCGGCGTGTTTTGCGATACGCGCAGCTTCTTCACTTGAAAAGGATCAACGGAATTGAGTCCTTTCAGACCAGGTACACCTTTTGAAAATAATATAATTTATATCATTTATAGAAAATATATTTTCTTTTCAAAAGGACAAACCATCTTTCCACTTGGTGAAAACATTCTCAAGGGCCGCTCCAATGCACTTTCCTCTATCGTTATCCGATCCACGAATATGGCAAGGTTTCAAAAAGGAAGCTGAAAGGTCAAAAACAATAATTAATAGATAAAACTTTCTTATATTTTTTTATACCAATATTTTGAATATTTTACTAACGCTTTTCTTTTAGATAATCTTCGGCGGCAACAAAAGCGAAGCAAAGCGAAACGACAAAGCCAAGCCCAAGGTGTAAGCTCATGCCTCGCATATCTACGTTCTTTGAATGTTTTTCGACGACTGAGATTGAACAAGTTAAGAGACAGGCTTAAATTAATACTAATTTTCCCATCGAATTCTAAATAAATGCTATATACAGTATACTTCAAGTGTAGGTATACATGTTTTCGTTCATAAGAAATAACCGTTTAAGTCATTTAAGCGTTCTTTTTGAAGAAGATTTGTATGCAATGCAGCGGGCGAATTATTTGGCAGCTATGACACTTTAATCGACTTAAGCTGTTCTTTCTCTTATTAGTGCGTTTTGTTTGTTTAATTTGAACACGTTGAGTCTCTATTTTTTCCGCGATTCGTACAGAATATATAATTTTTCAAATCACTCGTAGCTAAAGCTTTCGGAAAGGCCTTGCTCTTGGCATTTGCTCTTCAGACCATTCTTATGGAAATCTAGTAATACCAGTTAAATCGTTGTATGGCACCTAAATATTCTATGTTTTAAGGGTTCGATTTGTATGGTTTATCTTTAAGGAAGATGGAGTATTTTTTTTATCATACATACATATATATATGGCTTCCCGTCTTTGGTTTTTATACCTCGCGAGTAAGTCTATAATTGGTTATTTTTAATTTGTTCGTCTCGGATATGGGTCATTGGCATAAGGTTTTTAAGCTATATATCAGTAATTAGTCTATTGAATCGATATCAAGTTATTCCCGTTATTCACATTTAAAATTCATTGACGTAGATATATTTTCGTCCATGGGTGGAGTTAGTGGGATACTCTAAGAATAATGAGAGCTCGTATAATATTTATATTACTATTTTTTCCGAACAAAAAAAAAAATTGAAATTCAAAATAATGTTAAATGAAACTCTTAAAAAGTATGGGTTCTCTAAATTGAGTCTCTAAAGCTTTTTTTCGTTTTTAAGAGCAGCGGGATGGATAATTCGGCTGATGTCTTACTAAATGGTTTTATTAAGCCTAACCCACCAATAAGCGTAGAGGGGTCTAAGAAGTTTTGTTGATTCTTTGATAGGTACTACCTACAAACTCTGTGAAAACCCTGAAGTATCCTTGAAAAATCCATTTTGGTGAGCCCTTTTTTCAAAATTTTATATCTCCAAAATTAATCCAGATATATGAATGAAACGGATGGCTTGCGATAGTTGATAAAACAAGAACTCTGAAATTCTTCTTTTAATTTTACACTGAGAAGAATTTTGAAACAAAAAGGAAAATAAATACCATAGGTTTATTTTTTTCAATGTATCCCCGTTTTCGTCTTACTTACTGGCTATTTTGTGGCTCTGGGATAGCGTAGGGGATGCGTGCTATGCTCTTGATCCCAGGGTCCGAGGTTCGATTCACGGCACAGGCGAAACGGAGTGTAATGTTCCAAGCCTAGCACTGGTTTTTCAAAATCTATTCAGAATCAATTCAAAAATTTTCAGAATCTATTATATCCGCAATTGATATAGGTCCAATTGCAAGATATCATAGATTCTACGACAGCTTTGCAGTAGTTTCTACGATGAGGAATGTCTTTGATTTCAACGATATATAACGTAGATTTAACGATATTCCATCTTAGGAACTATGATTTTATTTCATAGGAACTACGATAACAAATCATAGGAATTACGGTTTCAAATCTTGAAGTACATTTCGATAACTTCTAAATTTTGATATAAACTCTTGTCGGCGGGTTCGATCACTGCTCCAGCGAGCGTATTTTATATATATATATATATATTTATATTTTTTTTTTTTTTTTGAAAAGTAGATGATTTAACATTTACATTATTTAAAAAACTGAGAAATAAAAGATTTTACCAAAATTTGAATGCTTAAAAAATTTAAAAAAAGATTCTATAGGAATTTCTTGAAAGAGCTTGTGCGTGACGTTTTGGAAGGCGCGATGAAAGCAAACTTTTATTGGTTGGCAACTTGCTTTCTGTTCCCCGCATGTTTTCCTTGAAATTTAATTTCCTGTTTTATTCTCCATTTTTCCACCAATTTCTTTGGCCTGTGACAGGGTTCGAACTCGGACCTTCCAGATAACAAGTCTAGCACCTTCAACTATGCCATCGCGATATGATTTAGGCTTGCTAGTTTTATTATATCAATATAAGTGGGAAACAGTAGAAACTATTAGATTGACAGTAGAACTTATTTTATTTTACGTAGATTCTATTATATTTTTCTACGTCTTCCTATCGTAGAAACAACGATGCAAAATTTTTTCAGTGTTGGTATCACAAAGGACCGATTAACGGCCTAAGTGGCAGCCATTTCAACCTACCTACCTACCTACCGGCTATTTTTACAAAATACCTCTGAGCATTATCTTTCACTGAAAAATTTTCCATCAAAATCGAAAAGATTCATTTTTGAGATATTTGCAAAAAGATGTAGGCACACCCATACAAAATGGCGGATTATAAAAATTTTCACAGCACGACAATATGGGTATCAAATGAACGAGCTTGACACGTAGAATACTTTAAGATGTGAAAAACTTTGGAAATGGGTATTTTTTTTGCATCCGTTCTTCCTGGATGTGTTGTGATTCCACCAAAAAACGCCCCCTCTCTTACCAACGAGATTCCTACCCTTGAACTTATATGGCAATACTTCCGAGTAAGGCCCATTTATCGTCACTATCTGACGCTTCCTTCTACTAGCCAGCGGACGGGTCTCACTTTCATGCATTTATTTACCAGTCTGTCTGATTCGACTGGGACGATCGGCTAGCACCGCGACTCGGTAAAGGCGGAACCGTCAAGCCCGTGACCCATGCCATGGGGTCTCCCTGCTTAATTGCTAAAGGATATCAGAAGTCTAGAAAAGAACTGAAAAATAAAATATTTAATTGAACATTGAAGATGATACTTATGAAGATAATGCACTAGATGATGTGAATGGTATATGAAGATTAATTTCTTAAAAAATAATGTGCAATTAAAATAATTAAAAATTTGATATAAATGCTCAATAAAATACTCAAAAAAAAAAAAAAATTTAAGACAATGGGTCATTGCCATTGCTTATTCGAATTTTCCAAGTTATTTTGGAGTTCGTAGCAGAATTGGAAAATGACAAAAAAATATTTTTTGGTAATTGCTTAGATGCGGATTACAAGGGAGTAATTAGACATTATTTTTTTATTTCGATTACTTACTTTTATATAAAAGCTCTGCTTGAAGAAGTTTCTAGGGCAATGTTAAGGTTGCCGTTCGACAATAAAGATGCGTCGAAGTTTGCTTAAGCTGTCGTGTCTAGCGATTGGATTCTGTGCGGTTTTAGGACGAGAGTATATGCTGGAAAGGCGTAGGTCTAAGATTTCCTAGCCTAAATATTTAAATATTTACTCTCGCCTTATATTTTCAGCTGAGTTTTTTACTCCCTGTGAAAGAAATGATTCCGGATTGGACAGGTGCTATGCCGAAAATATGCAAGCCTTGATCAAAAACTTTCAAAACGGTAAGGTTGCTTATTCCCATGAAAGGAGCCTAAGAATAGAGTAGCCTTGCACAAAAGGCTAAAAAAAACCGCAATGTGAACTTCCACCCGTTGACTGGATTTTTCATAGACCACATTATTTTCCTTTTGGGAACACTACCTACTTTGCAATTGGCAATAAAAGATTTTAACAACCTATTTGTTTAGGTATTCCGGGGCTGCCATCCGTAGGAAAATTTGAGCCAGTAAACATTAGGAAATTGTACTTCCAACAAAATCAATTAAAGATCGGACTGCTCAATCTGACTATAAGTGGCTTGGGTTCCACAATTATTGATGATTCAAGGCAAGGATGCTATTCTTGATGGAAATTCACGTCACGTCTCGAAATATTTTCTTTCTCGAAACTATTTTCAGAATAAACCCGAAAAATTTCACATTCAAACTGAAAGTGCTAATACCAAAGCTGCGTGTTGAAACGAAGTATAAGGCCGTCGGACGAATTATGTTTTTACCCATAAACGGAAATGGATTTATGTGGCTCAATTCTGGTATGTAATAGAGATCGGAATCGCGAGCCGAAATCGAATTGTTTCCCATCACACGGCCATCTCTAGTTTGTTAGCTTTGTTTCAAACATTTTTCTTTCTATTTTAGAAAACGTAAGCCTTCTTGTCGGCGCCAAGGGGAAACTTGTACAAGAGACGAATTCCACATTTTTTGATATCGAAAAAGTGAAAACCAAAATAAGGAGCATCGATCGATTCAACGCCCATTTGGATAATCTTTTCAATGGAAATAAAATTCTGGAAACAAATATAAATGAAATATTTAACTCGAATTGGCGTGAAGTTATAGCAGCGCTTCGACCAACTCTCGAACAAGGCGTAAATAATATTCTGTTAAGGCGTTTTAAGAAGATTTTTAATTACATTCCAGCAAATTATTTAATAACAGATCTTTCCGCAGAAAAATCACAAAGCTCTTCATTCAAATTGTTATAATGATTGTACTAATTAGCACAGTATTACACACTGTTTTTTTTTTATATTTTTTTTATGTACTCATGATATGAATAAGCTTAAATAAACGATATCAAACGATTGGTGTAGAACGTTAAGTCATTTACGATATGTAACCAGTTCCAGTTCGGATTATAAAAAATATGTTAAATTGTTTTAATTAGGTTCAAAATAACGGAAATTAAAACATGGAAATTTGTATATATTCATGATCAGCCTAAAAAGCAGTGTATATCAGTGGTGGGATGATTTCCAAAAAAGCTGAACAGATTAGTTTTATGATTGGAAAAAATATCAGGCAAAGAGTATTCTCTGAGGAGAAAAATAGGCCGCTCATACTAGAGATGGGCATGTGATTAAATATTCTTTCACATGAAACACAATCGCGGAAAAATTGTTTTTGTTCACAAACACGGAATTAATTTTTTTTTTTTTGCCTTTCACGGATAACAATATTTGAGATTTTTCTTTAGGCATCGCGGAAATGCAATTATTTAACTAAATGGGGGTTGCTGATCCCGAAATTGGCATCATCTCTAACATATAGGCTAATGCTAATGAACTCGAATTCGAAAACGTTCCATTGGGTCGTATGTCATATTCTGATTTGACTCTATTTATATGATCAATTTTGGCACTGTATTTATGTATATTAGTACCCAGCGGTAAAACGTAAGGTATAGCAAGGCAAAGAAGAATATTTAATGCACCTTATACTGATCGAATAACACGCTTTTTGTAACACGGCGATGTCATAGAAAATGTAAGGCATTACCTTTAAATGTAATTTATAATCAAGAACTTTTAAATAATCCTTCCATTTTTCCTTAATTTTCAATGCACAAAACAATGTTTAAGTGATGATAAATTACTTTTCTATTCATCATTTATTGCTTTCCGTTTCTTTTCAAATTAACACAGTGCGACACGATTTTGTAAACAAAAATTTAACGACTGTTTTTGAAAGTGCTCGGTGAGTATAACAACGCCTCATACTCAGTTTTGTCAAGTCACCTCTACTTTTTTTTTAAAATAGACTTCAAAAAGTGGGGCCGAGAATTAAATTATTCACTTTTTTATGGCTATATCTCGTAATCCGTTCAATATTTTAAATTCTTTTCTATCACAATTTATAGCTCTAAACTCGTTTTAAATAGTTTAAGTTCAAACCGGCCCGAAAAAACTATATCTAGTAGGTGCAAATTGCAAAAATTCCTAAAATTTGACGTGTTTTTTATCATGTTTTATTTTGTATGGCCTATAGCTCCCAAGCCAATAAATATTTTTTCAAAATTTTTTAATACAAATATAGAAAGATTATAACTAAGCAACTTCTTCATATACACGAACTGCATCCAAGCAAAACTTGATACCGTTTTGCCCGTGCAAAGTTGAACAATTTTTACCAAAAATCGGAAGAAAAAACGCAAAATCACCCTTTGGGTATGCACGAAGTTTTTCAATCCAAATCCAATGGTTCAGAACCGTGTTTATCGGGTATGTGATTGTTTTCCCTTTCCCGGGGAAATGAATTTCACTCCCAAATTGATGTGATTTATTTCCCTTTACCAAGATAGATGGATAATTTTAATTACCTCGACTTTACGCTTGGGAAATGAACTTCCTGAATCGAGTAATTAAAATTTCTACTCAACCTTGCTAGAGCGAAAAATTCACGTCAATTTGGGAGTGGAATTCATTTCCCCGGCAAAGAGAAAACAATCACATACCCGTATGTATATTTATTGGCTTTGGAGCTATAGGCCATACAAAATAAAACATAATAAAAAACATGTCAAATTTTAGGAATTTTTGCAATTTGCACCTACTAGATATATGTAGTTTTTTCGGGTCGGTTTGAACTAAAACTATTTAAAATGAGTTCAGAGCTATAGATTGTGATAGAAAGGAAATTAAAATATTGAACAGATTACGAGATATAGCCATAAGTAAGTGAGTAATTTAATTCTCGGCCCCACTTTTTGAAGTCTATTTTAAAAAAAATTAGAAGGGACTTGACAAAACTGAGTATGAGGCGTTGTTATACTCACCGAGCACTTTCACAAAACTCGTCAAATTTTTGTTTACAAAACATGACCTCTAAAATGTCGCACAGTGTAATAAAATAATGCATATTAAATAATTGTTTTTGTATGTTATGTTTTCATGAAGTTGTATTCGTCTGAAAGTTGAAAATTGGAAGCCTACTTTTATACACTGTAGACTGGTGTAGGTTAATAGATTTAGCTCCTGAATGGCGCTGTTAATATTTCGCCGATGATCGCTTTGCGATAATTTCATGATCTTGGTAACTATTGAGAGAGGTTCCGTGATTTCCGATGAGTTCATGTGATCACGGAAATTTTCGCCTTTATTCACAATCACGCTATTCACGGAATTTTTCAATTATTCACATTTTCTTTTTTTTTTGTGCTGTGATAATTAATTGCTGGGACCCTATTTGGTCCTCGTATGCCAATATTCACATATTCACTCTCACTTCACATACCCATCTCTAGTTCATACTGACAACATAGAATGCGTTTATTCAATACATATAAAAAGAACTCAGTCGATTAAAATTTGTTTTCATGAGCAATCAGGAAGGTCGGCGTCTGTGCCGAAGTTGGTTGGGGTGCCAACTTACGAAGCGAGAGGCTCTGGGTTCAACTCTAAGCTCAGATCGTGGATGTTTATGTCGTTTTTCTGTTTCTATTTTTTTTTGTTTTCCAAACGTTCGTGGAATCACAACGGGCCCATATGAAGCCTTAGTGTGTCACCCTTGATGGCAGTCCCACTAACCTAACCTAAGGCCTAACAAAAAAAAATGGTATCTTTCGCAATTTCTCCAAAGATGGTAAATCTTCTAAATTCAATACAATTGGGAAAGGTATTTTGCCGTTTGTATATCGACCCCATAATTTATCTACCATGCTCTTCTGTTGATACTTCCGAGCAAATGTCTTCAGAAGATGCACTTAGACGGACGGACGAATGAAGATTTATTTCAATAATTATATTAATTAATTTACCATTTATAAGGATATTGAAAGGCACTGAGAAGTGGGGCCATCGATCTGGAGACAGTTTGGCTGGAAGATTTTATAAAAAAGATTTCATTCAAAATTGTTTTAAAAATAAAAACCATTATTTAGATGATAAAAAATTCTTTGGAATATTCCTTAAAAATCAATCCATAATTTATTTTTAAAAATTTGGCTAAACGGAAAACAAACGAACATTGAACTTTTAGGTATGAGTCAATAATAACGTCACGCATTTAATTTAATTCAATCTAGACCAATCGAAATTTTGTAAAAACAGTAATCTTTACAAATACAGCAGGAAATGTTTTTATGTTTTCTCAAAATATCTATAGATTATTATCTCATGTTTCCACTGAACATAGCCAAAAAATAAAAATGCTAATATTTTAATTTGGTTTTCCACAGTATCACTGACGTATTAGTTTTGAATATATTTAAAGCAGTGAAAGTTCTTCGTTCTATAAAAATATAAATCTATATTAATATTTAACTTTCGACCTCGCATACGGGAAGAATACTTTTTAATGAACGGTTCTATAAACGATTTAATGCGTAGTTATAAAAACAAACATTGGTTTTTTTTATCCATTTGTGAAATAATAACACATCAAAAGATGAATTCATTGAGAAAAATTAATGTGTACCTACCTTCATCACCATTTCCAAAGCAGCTAAAACATTTCTCTAACATTTTCATTGTTTTTTTTTTTGTTTTGATTAATTTTAAAATTGCGCTTTAAAATTTCAAATGTATATTTTAAGATCTTTCTGGTCATGGCTGCTGACGAAAGTGCTATTAAACTCCGATGTGAAATTGCTTTAAAGCAAATTTATTTGAAAGAAAGTCAAAATCAAGAACCAAACCGCTAATTAAAATTTTCAAGACTTGATTTGATTATTTTAATCAAAACAAAAAAAAAACAGTTAAAAGTATATCTGAGCTTTATTAACCCTCTCACACCATTGAGCTTATTTCGGTCGTTTACCGTCCAAATTTCCAAACAGAAATTAGTTCTTCAACATTTTCATTACCTAACTAAGAAAATCCCAAAATTTTGAAAGGGAAAATTTGATGAATTTTCTTTAAAATTGTCAAATTTCTTTTTAAGGTTTAAAGATCTACAAAACCTTATTTTCTTGACCGATCTTAAAACTATGTACGAAAAAATGTTAGAGGGTTGACTTTCTTCAGTTTAGGCGACAAATAGTTTAAATCTGATCATGAATTGTCGAGTTCTGCTCAAAAAGCTGCATACCACTTTTAAAAAATTTATTTTCAAAAATCCGCATAAAACTGAAACACTTCCAGAAAGATTTTTTCAAATATTTATTCGTGCTAGGAAGGCCAAAGTCCATAAGAAAAGTGCATTTATATGTTCTGAAAAAAATAAAAGATAATTATTTGTAAATTAGTGTCATCAAAGAGCATATGATTAGAAAGACAAAAGACAGGAGAAAAGAAATGACAGCAACATGGGATATGCAAGGGTTAAATCAGTAGCTGCATCATCTAGGCAAGCGGCCTCTAAATTATCACCCAGTGAACAATTTTTTTTTCAAAAACTTTTTTTGTTTTGCAAACATAAAATGTATAAGCTTAAAACTAAGTATCAAATACTGGGTGTTCCTGTTGACAATAGAAAATATATAAGAACAAGTAAGGGTATTATAGTCAGGCGAGCCTGACAATAAAATACCCGACACAGTCACACATGTATAAATATTATTTAAAACACGCCAAAAAACCAGAAAGGCCATAAGGGGCCTCATATACCAACTTTTGTTAAATTTCCTTATGAAAACCGCCCCTTTGCCACGGACACTTTTCCAAATTTTTTGAATTCTAATCGGAGGCTTAAATATACGCTTAAGTTCTAAATTTTTATCAATTACTTCGAAAAAGTCCGATTTTGGGGCAGTTTTGGGATTTTTGTGACAGACCCTAGTACTGGAGATACCCTTAATAATGGACCGATCAAGGGGGAGGATGTTTATGGCAACAAAGGAAGCATATGTGCCAAAATTTCGTTGAAATCCCATATGAATTTCGGGTGTGGGAGACATTTTTCGAAAAACGCCCTTCTGTCGCGCCCACTTTTCCAATTTTTGGAATTCACATTAGGTCTGTTGCCCGTACTGCAAGAAACTGCCCAATTTTGCCCAAATTTTATACAGTTTTCAAAAAATTGGGCAGTTAACTTTTACAGTTCAAATTACCTTTAGCAGTCTTTTGTGTTTTTAATTGCTGAGAATGTTCCTTAATTGCAACACCCTGTATTCAGTATATATTACTTTTTAAAGTAGACGCCGTAAACATTTCTGTAAACAATATTTTGAGACGAGTTTTAGACTTGCTATTTGCATAGTAAGCACTCGACGTCGTAAAGAAATGAAAACAGAAATAAAAGCACACCCAAATTAGAAACCCATTTCAGTATGCTCCAGAAGCCCGAATAACGTAGAATTTAATTTCATTTCGTGATAAATTAAATTGAAAATAAAATCGCACAATGAAACAGATATTTTGTTTGGCAATAATAAGCATCATATTAAAATTTGGACATGCCGATAAATATTTAATAGAGAAACGTATGGGGTCAAAACGGTATTTTTGTATTGGAATACTGAATAATTATGTGAAATATTTTACAGCTTCTTTCCTACAACCCTGTGGATTAAATGATCCTGGTTTTAGCAAATGTTTGGCTATAAACCTTCAAAAAATTTTTAGCGAATGGAAAAATGGTAAGGATATCTAGCAATTCATGTTGAAACATCAATCATCAAATTTGTGTATAAAAATCTCAACACATTCAAGCATATGAAGTCAAATCCAATCAAGTTCACAGTTGATTGGAACTGGTTCCATATGTTAAGGTGCGTTGAATATTTGTAGGGTTTTGCCCCTCCGGTGATGGGGTTAGAATTATCCCGTTGTAAGGCATGCCTGTCGTAAAAGGCGACTAAATCCGGCTGCTTGGCTAAGTCTGAATATTTCAGGGAGTAGGCTGGTGTTCTGAGTGGTCCTGTGACATTCGAGTTCAAACAGCACTCATTTCAGAGTCGAGGTGAACCTCTGGGAACTTTGAGCTTTTTGGAAATTTCTTTTACGCCGAGATCTTTAAATACGTGATTAAAAAATATATTTTTCTCTTTTAACTTTTAATGCAGGAGTGCCTGGTTTAAAAAGCTTTGGAAAATGGGATCCTCTTTTCGTGAAGAAAGTTAAAATCGTACAGGATAATTCGAATATACTTTCGCTAAATATGATTCTGGAGAATATTCTGGTGTCAGGCATAAGCAAAGTAACTGTATCGGAAGCAAAGTAAGTTTAAAAAAAAAATCCTTCATCTAACAGGTAGTAATAAAAGTGAGAATAATTTTTGATATCCTTAGACTGGATACGCGTAGTTGGATTGTGAATGCAAAGCTTTTTGCACCACGATTGGAATTTGATTCGGACTACAAAACAAAGGAACCGTGCTATCAATTCCATTGAATAGTCAAGGAAAAACAAAATTCTTTGCAGGTGAGTTCTATTCATTTTGATACATTGAAACATTTAACCCCGTGTAAGTACCTAATTGTGTGTGTTTTTTTTTTTTTTGATTCTATTTTTCAGAAAATGTAGACATAGATTTAATTATACATTGCAAGCTACGGACAGACGGTGATTTTACATTCACGGATATCAAGATGGTTAAAGCAAATATTGCAAAAATTAGTAATTTCCATTTGCATATTGATAATTTGTTCCATGGGCAAAAGGATTTGGAAGAGTCTACAAATAAGCTATTAAACGCCCAATGGCCTGAATTATACCAAGTGCTACGGCCAGCCATTCAACAAACAATAGAGTTAACTTTGGACGATAAATTTAAAAAGCTTTTCCATTATGTTCCGGCAAATTATTTCATTTATGATATACCAAAAGTATAAGAGTAGACGAACTACTGATGGCTACATCAATATAAAATGTGATTTAATTATTCTAATAAGCTAAAAATATGAGTGGACCAAATAAAAACAGTTTTACAAAATTTAAGAGCCTTTCCTGTCTTTGACTGCCACAGACCATTAAAAATTTTTATATACATTCTACTCTCCTTTTTGTCAACATGGACAAATCGCTTCGATCGGTATAGCGTGAGTGGCCAGCATTGGGGGCGCGCTCCAGTTCTGTCAATGTGTCACACCGTACATGTGTGCAGGCCAAAATGACCGTCTGATCGACGTTTTTAACAATCAGTGCTGCCACAAAATTTTACGCAAATTATTAAAAAAATGTATCTTTTCAAACAAAATTATACATTAAGAGCCTATACTGAGATATGCAGTAAGTAAAGCGCCCATAAGAAATACGTACAAAAAAAATCGGAAAGTACTTTGAAGTAAATACTTTACTTTCGCTTATACTGAGATGTCAAGTAATCAAGTGCGTAAGGTTGCATGCGACTTTCCTGCTTTACTTCGCCATAGAAATGAACATGTCCATTTTTTATGCGAAATAAATGCTAGGACAGCTGATTGCGGCACATTTTTCAAAGTAAATACTGACACCGACTTCGAAGGTGTTGGCATATTTTAAGGATTAAAGGAGCGTGAATATAGTTGTCTCTCTCACACTTTACGACGTTGTAGCGAATAGGCTCATAATGTGCAACTAGTTATCAGTATAGGCTCTGAAGATGCGCAACCCAAAATAAACAATTTTTCAAATGGCATAGCTCGACACTTCGTCTGTCTCCCAAACAATTTTAGTGTCCATTTTCAAACTTTCACAGTACATTTCTAGCACTTGAAGCTTTAATTCCAAAAAATTAATTTAAACATAGCAATATCTCTTATTTTCGCTTGAAGGTATAACAAATATACATCTTATAATTTTTTCCAAATAGATATCTGTGCTTCATTTTTTTTTGTTTAAGCTTTTATGTATTTTTGAAAGAGTTTTCTTACATAAGCCTTTACATTTATTTTTCCAACTAAGTGAATACATATCGGTATTGGGTTCAAAACGATCATTTCCGCTCCTTTATTTTCTAACATATGAGTTAATTTTTGAAAAATATCAATTCTATGAAATCTATAGATTTCACACCATATGTCTGTCAGTAATATTATGTATAAATTGTCCGAAAGACAAATTAAACATTGAAGATAGAGTAGTTTTGCTATATAAGATATTCGATTTTGCCAAGGAATTTATTTCTTATATCCGGTTTTTTCTTATATAAATGTATATCGCACCCTTGCTACTAAATCGGAAAATTCCAAATTTCGCATTTCTCGAAAATCATTGAATCCCTCTTGACTCTAAGGAGAAATAAAATTTTTTCTTAACTAATATTACTCTTAATCGACTGCTGCATCAATCAATATAAGTGTTAATTGTCTATGTGTTGGGTTTCATACAGAAAAATTCAATCGTACATAAAAAAATTGATTTAAAAAAATTTTTAATTGTGCCGATTTATTAGCAAGGGTGCGTTAGGATCCATTACTTATGTCAGCTTCTTTTAAGTCATGCAACAATCTCTTAGACCGCGCCTTAAAACCCCCTTTGTCATAAACTCTGTTACATATGAAAGCATTAAACCACCGATCTCACCCCTTCTGCTGTCACGTTCACAATTAAATGTAAAAATCAGTATAGGCTATTCACAATTATGCTAATTTAAGGTATAAATATGCTAGACGATGATTTTTCTATTGGATTTGAATCTCAACGACTATTAACAATTTAAACCTTAAATTAGCTTGCACTTTGTGAACATTCCTTAGATTTATAAATTATGATGCTATTTATTCATATTAATTGAAAAATTATGTAACAAAATTCTGTTATTTTATAATTTTCAAGTTGATGTAGAACAATCGGAACATACGATTATTTTCTTCTATTATATTCAGTTTTAGTTTGATTTAAGATGCAAAAATAAATATTTATGTCACTTAAATTTCGGAACTCTGGGATGAATTTAATTTACATAAAAAACATTTATGAATTTGTGAAAATAACTAATTAATTAATTTATAAATGTAATATATTTTCAACATTTTTAAAATATAAATTAGATTTTTGCACAAATTCATAATGTTTTTCTATTGTTAAACTAAATTCATCGAGTTGAGTCTCAAAAATACATTTACCTACATAAAATTAACGAGTTTTTTTAAACAAAATTTTACTGTTGAAAAGTGTGCATTAACATGTTGGGAACGCCCTCAAATCCTAATGTACAAATCTGTCATAGAGAGTGACCCACTCACACAAAACGTGATCATCAATTTATGGAAGCTTCACTTTGTATACTTTTCGCTTCCTTGTGTACAGTCATCCAACAAACTCGACATACGAGTTACGAAGCGCGGTTAAAAAGGCCTCGTGTATAATAGCTCTTTCTATATAGCGAAACTACTGTACAGACCCAGCCGGAAATTTCACGACTTCTGCAGTACTTCCGAAGTGGTGAAAATTCATACTGCGACTACTCGCATTACTAACCTTTACTTCTAATGAAGTTTGTTATGAGATGGACGCAATTTTCAGTACTTCAAAATTCATGTGTTATTCATTAGGTAGAGGAGTGTATGACCCTGGTCCGCATGAAAACTTCATTTGGGCAAAGAGTAAATGCCAGCTGGCTGAAATGGATCCAACGAGCATGATTATTTCATTTGAAAATAGAGTGTATGCTGCTAGCATGAATGAAAATATCATTTAGAAAAAAGTATATGGTGGCAACGCGAATGAGAATTACATATGAAAAAACTAGTATACGCCGCGGGGATCTGAGAGAAGAAGAAAATGAATATTTAAAAAAAATTCGTGGATAAGGCCATATTTGGTCACTTCGTGACTGTGACACATTTTCGCCTTTGGAAAGACTTAAGAGTTTCAATTCTTAAAACATCTTAAGTACAACAAAATTATAAAACTTTTGAGAATTGTAGCACACCGATTGAAAAATATCTAGTCATAACAATTTCATAGGATCTTCATTCAAAATAGGAGTATACAACCCTCTTTCAAATGTAAATTTCATTTGAAGAAGGGTCTGTTGCAACGATCTCTTGCTTCTGTGATATTTTCACTAGAAGATCGTTCGAAAAAGCACCAATTGGACTCTTTAAAAATGAATGCTTCACTTCTACTGCATTAATGTTTTTTTTTCATGCATGCGATAATGTCCGGCTGGGTAAGGACGTGAAAAGATACTGATATCGTATATTTACCCAAAAAGTGGCAGCACTGTTAATAATCCATGCGGATTCACTAATACCGAGTACTCAGTGATGGTACGGAATACGAACGATTGTTTATCCCCGACTCGTGCTATAAATACGAATTGAAGGGAATCTGAAAAATCTGGAATCTGAGCTGAAATGGCTTCGTCATCGGAGAATACGGAATCAAGTTTTCCAACAGATTGGGATTTAGACCAATATCGCTCCGAATATGATAGTGAAGAGCATTGGGCATTGAGGCGTAGATTTATGGAAGTATGGAAGGGAAAGTTCGCGGAAGATAGACTGGTTTGTTTAGCGCAAGTTTTCTTCAATATGGAATTTCTGGGCTGTAAGTACCCAGAAGAAACGATGCGTGTAGTTGATGAATTATCTGACGAAGTTGCAAAAGAATTTCGACTATCACGTTCAAATCGACTGAAACGGACATTTGTTGGAGGATCGGAGGCAGCAGAACAGAAAGCAAAAGGTAGACGCATTGCATCTTAATATTGTACAGTACTTGTAGAGCGATTCCACGAAATTACCTACATATTAACACCAAAAGGCGAACATTTAGATTAATCCAGATTTATAAGTTAATTACTCAATGGCTCAATCAAATAGTAAAAAGGAACTGCTTACATGTGCAATATTCAAATTTGAATATTTTAATCCGTTTTAAAGTTTCCACGTTTCGAAAATATTTGCTTTCAATAAATGGCGATTTTTTGTTGCTTTTTCAATTTATATTTTGGAAATTTACTACTGGTAAACCTTTTTCATTTAGTCCTCTTTCTCTTCTAATTCTTTTAAGCAACGAAATCAAGCAGAAATAATAGTAGCCTCGTTTGCTTCTATAGGTCCGGTTTAGACTAGGCAGCTCTTCAATTTCAATTGCCTAGTCTAAACCGGACCATAGGAAACTAAGAATAATTACATAAATCAAATTATTCATTGCAAGGTGTAGATATTCCTTTAAATCAGTTGAAAATTTGTATAAATTACCATTGCCGTATGTAAAAATTTATTACCGTTATATACCCTAATAGTACGTAGTATGGGAATACCGACAAACTACGAGTTGCCGCAACAACGTATTATTAGGGTTATGGGTTTAAACTTTCAAATTTTAGTCTTCATTAATGCTTTATGACCACTGCCACTGTATTTGATTTAGCTAAACTGGCATGAAGACTAAAAGAACATATTCGAACATTTTCGAAATTCCTAAGAAGACTTGAAGACTACGACCCTTAATGTTACAAACATCACATTATCTTTTAATCGAATTCATTATAAATTAAGCCTTTCCGAGAGCCAATCTTGCAGAATTTACCCGGTAAATTAGTAAAACAAAAAAAAAAAAAATGGTCAACCCCATTCTTAATATTCCCGGGAATTTTTACCCAGTAGATTCGAAAAATTCCGCCTGTTTCAAAAACTTGAGGCAGTGAATATAAAGTGAGCAAGACTATAGAATATCATCAGTAAGACTCGGAAAAATGCACTACAAATGCCGGAAAATGGGGGTAAAACCAATGAAAAATGCTGGTAAATTCCGCAAGCTCATTTCTTTGTAAAAAAAAAAACTAAAACTAAATTAAATCTAAAACTTATTAAAAATATTTTATTTTGAATTGGTTTCTTCGTGTTCATTGCAATTAAAAATTCAATGCAATAAAATATTAATAAAATAGATAGAAAATATTATTTGAAATGATTTTTTGGTCATTTGTCAAAGATTTTAGGAACACTTTTAAGATTCATTACCAAAATTTTTCATTGTTTTTAATAAAGTTTTTGTCAGTTTTAGGGCATTACTTTCCGAGCCCTAATCATGACATTCTCCTTTTTTTTTGACACTTGAACACCTTCTTCTTCCGCGAGCCAAAATTTCTGCGGGAGAAAAACTCCCGGGTAATATTCATTTAGAATCGGGCTGAATAAGTACATGGAAGAACAGTAATTGAACAAGTTTCAATTACTTTAAGGAGGGAATGTTTTAATCCGCCAAAAGCTACAGCCTTAAATAGGGGTAAAATGATTGGCAAATTTGTCTCTACTAGCCCGATTCTAAATATTCTCGTGGGATTTTTCCCTGCGAATTTGAAAATAAAGTCTTCCGTTCGATACACACTGGGAAGCAAATATGAAGGGAGCAAAGATATCATCCAACATTTTTAAGCAAAATTTGTCACATTCTTCTTTTTATTGATTTTTAAAATAGTTTTCTTTTCTGCGGAGAATAATTTGTAGGGAAAAAATTCCCGGGGGTATATTCATTTTAAATAGGGCTAAATGTTTTTTTCCGCCCCTCGAAGCAAAGGTCTCAGTTTCCTTTGTAACGGTGTACCTTTTCAAGTTATTTCGTTTGGTGAAAGTGAAATAATCCCTCTTCAGTGCATTTAAGTATAATTTTTTGGAATTGATTTTTTTTAGATTTAATTTTAAGGTGGCATTTCTGTAATTGCTAAGACATCTAATATAAACTGTACAGGCATCTTTTTCATAGTAAAAGTTGCAGGCATATTTTTTATAGTTCAAGTTCAAATACAACATAGAAAAGTTTGCTTGTCTCACCTTACACAGAAAGAAAACAAGGAGCAGATCTTTGCGATACAATAAGAAAAATAGCAATACACGACGAAAGTAGCGGACCGAGACCTTCAAAAGTTATATGTAAGTATTTTGTACCATGTCCGACTTATCTCGAAGAACACGGGAGGGATTTTTTGTTTGTGTGTTTTTGTTGCCAAAATTAACTACGGCTATAAGATCTTAAGTTGTTCTCTTTTGTAAATTTAATCATTTCTTTAAATTATGCCGTTAAATTGAAGTTACAAGCGTCCGCGATGAATTTGTGTTATATATTGTCGCAAGAAAACGAAATATGAAATATTTTTGAAGTCTTAATAATGGTTTTTCTGCAGTAAAGGGTTAATAAAACCATTTACAGCGAATAATTTTTCTAATTTTTTTTTTAATTTAATGCAGTATAGGGTTAATAAAATAATTTATAGCGAATATATTTTTGAAATTTTTGAATATTTCATGCAGAAAAGGGTTTATAAAACCATTTGCAACGAACAAAATTTTGTCCCCGTTTATTTAACATATCATGCAGTAAAGGGTTAAATACCTACAATGTTTTTTTGCGTCAGCTACTAACAGTAGCTTTCAAAATATGTATAGCTCAGTTAATTTTGGAACTACCGCGGAGCATTAAACACAATTTAGATAATTCGAATCTAATCAAACGCATGTTTACTTTTAAAATACGCTGTATAGACGAAAATTGTATCTATAAGGCAAAAATTAAAATTAAATTTCGATTGAAAACATGTAGAATCGCTCTGTAGATTTGTATGTAGTTATCTTTTTGACATGACATAACTCGACTTAAATACGAAAATTGTAGGGCGAAGAAATCTGCCACAACAACCACAACCGCAACAACAACAACAACAGCAGCAGCAGCAGCAACGACGACAACAACACCAACAGACAGACCAACGGCAACAACAGCCGCAACATCATTATCAGCAACACCAACAACCCCAACAACAACACCATCAAAATCAGCAACGTTACCAATATAATCAGCAGCAACAACAACCTCAGCAATATTTGCCACATCAACCATATCAACAATATCAGCAATATCAACAACGTCAGCAATATCAGTCACATCAGAGATTCCAGCAAAATCAGTCAGATCAATATTCGGATGGCCCAAGCACCAGCAGGAACTCTCAAGGCAACTACAGACAAAGAGCACAATTTCAGCAGAATGAACGATACGATCGAAACAGGCATTCGGATAATGCGTCACAAACGAAACGTTCTGATTTATTTTCCGGTCTAAAGCATGGACATTTTGTAGTACAATTAATAGGCGGACGTAATTGTTTGAGTTTATCAGCACAACGTTGTAGAGTTCCTTACGAAGAACGTGCAACATCGTCTAACGCCATAGCCGTATACCTCAATAATAAAAAAATAGCCGAAGCCGATGAATTAAGTGCGAAAGCATCAAAGGTAAAGGCATTTCAGAAGGCTTTGAATGCGCTTCAACGAGATTGTTACACTATTAAGCCGAATCCAATGCAAGATACAATTAAGATCAATAAAAAGGATGAGAAAATAGTATGCGATGTATCGCAAGAACCCATCAATGATGTTGTTGGTGCAAAACTCGATGCCAGCAATAAAGGCTTTAAAATGATGAAGAATATGGGTTGGTCCGGCGGTGGCTTAGGATCAAATATGCAAGGACGTGAAGATCCCGTTAGCTATTTATTTAAAGGCAATCGTTCCGGGCTTGGAAATTCAAATAATCTTGATAGAAAATACTTTCGAGAAATGTTGCAGAACTATATTCGCTCCGATGATATGCGACCATTACAATTTGAGCCGACCTTCACAAAGGATGAAAGAGCTTCGCTCCATGAGTGAGTAGAAAAATTTATGTTATTTTTAAAACTTATATTCAATTTTTTTTTTTTTTTGTTTACTTTTTTTTTTTCATAGAATTGCTGCCAGTTTAAATTTGAAATCTATTGCACGTGGCTCTGGTGATAATCGCTTTTTAACAATTACCAAAAAGAATGTTCCGGAAGAAAGAATACTTTCCGAAGTATTGATTAACAAGAATCCACGTTTTTGCGACAAATATTACGTACAGGTACCACAATGTAAGGAACACCTTTACCCCGATCACAGACAGCAATTAGAATTAGATTAAGATCAAAGTTTTACCTTAAGAATGTGTCATTGCGGTGCCGTTTCTGATAAATGATGGACAAATTTTGTAAAAAATCAAACAAAAAGGAAATTTTGTTGACTTCTGATTTTGAAACATGGAATTACTGTATTGCCTTCTGGTATCAAATAAGATATTTTTACATAGAACCGTAATAGGATTTAATTCATTATTTAGGCATGTTCTAAAAATCCAAATCAAATACAAAAAAATTCGAAATTGCCTGGATTTCTATTGAAATCACATTGATTTCGAATTTTTATACCCGACACACTCTGTGTCGAGGGTATATTGCGTTTGTGTGGTTGTGTGTAACACCCAGAACTAGTCGAGATAGACCATACAAAATATATATAGAAATGATCAGCGTCGCCAGGAGATTCGATATATGTCCCGTCTGTCTGTCTGTCTGTATACAGTTATCTTATCGAAGGAGTTGAGCTATCTTGATAAAATTTGGTATGCGTGCTCACGGCGACATGAGTAAGAACAAGTTCGAGAATGGACCCGATCGGACCATTTTTAGGGGTACCTCCAGTACTAGGGTCTGTTACGAAAATCACAAAATCTGCTCTAAAATCGAAGTTTTCCAAGATATTTTGATGAAATTTGATATTTGAACATATTTAAAGGCAAGTAATATGATTTCCAAAAATTGGAAAAGTGGCCGTGGCATAAGGACGTTTTTTCGAAAATTTTCCCCTACACCCGAAATTCAAATGGGACTTGAACGAAATTTGGCACTTATGCTTCCTTTGTAGCCATAAACATTCTCTCCAAAAATTTCTTTGATAGGTCCATTATTAAAGGTACCTACTTTCCCTGCTAGGGTCTGTGACAAAAATCCCAAAACTTCCTCAAAATCGAACTTTTTTTAAATATTTCAATGAAACTTAGAATATTGACCGTATATTTAAGCCATCGATTAGCATTGCAATAAAAATTGGAAAAGTGGGCGTGGAAAAGGGACGGTTTTCATAAAGAAATTTAACAAAAGTCGGTATATGGGGCCCCTTATGGCCTTCAAAACCTCTTGAATATTCTTACTTAGTGGTCCTGTTTTTTTAAGCGTGGTTCAAAAATTATTTAAACATGTGTGTCTGTGTCGGGTATTTTATTGTCAGGCTCGCCTGACTATAACACCCTTACTTGTTTTATTTGGGTTCGACTTCTAGGATATGCCTGATTCATTTCGGCTGTAAGAGCTCTACGGCCTACCAGATATTTTTTGTAACCCATGCTACCTTAGGTTCGTAGTCTTCAAATCGGTTTAAGAGCTTCGAAAGTTTAAATTTTCGAATATATTAGGTCTGTTCCCGTACTGCACGAACCTGCTGCCCAAAACTGCACAATTTTGCCCAATTTTCATACTGTTTTCCAAAAATGGGCAGTTTCGTACAATACGGGAACAGACCGATTCTTTCAGTCTTCATGCCAGTTTAACTCAATCAAATCCCTTTGCTTTATTTGAATTTTTCAAAAATGTTCGTATAAAATTAATAAACCTCTCCTGAAAGCTATCATTTGAAAGTTTAAACCACCAAACATTTTAAAGTAGGTTGAAGACTATGAGCCTTAGAATAGGTTGAGACTCTTTATAAATTTCAGAATCTCTAAAGGACTAAAGCGATTAATTGCTTGAGGACTCATTATTCTTGTTTCCAGCCATTTGAGTTTACGCCTAGCCGCAGCATGACATGTGCACAGAATATGCTCTGCTGTTTCGTACTCTGTTCTACAAACTCTGCAGAGATTTTTGCTTACCATTTCCATATTTTTCAGGTGATACTTCAGTCTACAACGCCCTATTTTAAGTTCAGTGAAGCTTGTGATATTGTCTCTGCTAATTGGGCCTATTACGGTTGTCGTCGCTATCGTCGTCGACGACTTAACAACGATGTCGTCGTCGCCGTCGCTTCGCCCCTTAATAGCTTTTACGGTACTAGTTCGAGACGACGACGACTAATTTTAAACGAAATTGGTAGCACTTTTTTTAATTCGGAAAATCTGACGAAAATCTTATGAAAACTTGCTTGTGAGACACAGTTTTAAGAGCAAAACATTTTGGAAAGCTCAAGCGAAAATGAAGGAAACTCAAGTAATGTCCAGAGGAGAATTTTAAGACAAAGAATGGATATCTCAAGTTAGCATGAGAGGACCAGGTGAATTTATTTTTGACGAAATAACTTCCCATTCTTCCTTAAAATTGCTAGGAATGGTTCCTTTTCGCTAACCTCTTGCCAAACTTGGGTTCTTTTTAAGCTGGCTCACTATTGAAGGTAATTGATTTTCATTTTTTACTTTTATCGCACTGCTCACCTGCTAGTCGTCATCTAAATAAATAGCGACAGAAAACGACTAGAAGCGACTCTCGCGGCGACTCGAGATTTTTCTCGTATTTAGTGACGACGACGACAATATTGCGACTACTGTAATACGAATCTGTCGCTTCATCTATTTTTTGCGTCGACAGCGACTATCGTAATAGGCCCGAATATAGCCTCCGTCTTGATAGTCCTGAGATATATAAGCCATTTAGCCTGCCGCATGCCATTCTTCCCATTTTCTGATCAGGTCGTTTCTGAAGCTATTATCAATCCACCAAAATAGTTCTGGCCCAATCAAAGAGAGCAGCCCTTGTATAATGGGTAGTGTTCGACCGAAACAAAGTTTTTTGCCGAAACCGAATCTTCGGCTGCTATCCCAGCTTCGGCCGAAACCGAACCCATGTAGGAGTGTAGGTCTAACTCTTATTCTTCCTAATCCCTGCAATATGTTAGACATATATTACTATATATGTCACTCTCATAGATTTTGGGCGGGACAATTCGCGCCAGTTAGAAAGAGATGTTACTCGGCAGGCAAAAAAAGAGCGAGAGAGAAAAACTTTTGGTGAGTACCTAAGTGAAAAATGCTCATTTAGGTGGCTACCCAAGACCGTGTTGAAAAGAGCCAAAATAGAAACGGCTCCTGAGTGACATATATAGTTATATATGATTCGGACACTAATAATGGGATTCAAGATGATTCCACTACCGACGAAAAATCATAAGTGGTATTCAAATTATTTCAAAGTCCAATTCTTAAATAATTAGAGATACAGCTAATGTTTGCTTAACATGATGATGTGGAAAGAAAAAAAAAGCCATAAGATCCACACTCCACGCTCCATACACCGTTTTATTCCAATTCATTGACAGTACAAAATGCTTAGAACTATTTCTTAACGGCACCTAATCGGCTTGGATCTTGGCTGGGGTAATGTATTTTCCCCGGAACACCACCCGGCGGCGGTGGTATAGACTCTAGAGAGGTGCCTGCAGAAGTAGACGGATCAGGCATTGCGGAGTATGGTGCTGCATAGGATTGCGTGAACATTTGATAGGAGGAAGCCGGTATCAGACTTGGAGGTATTTGATGCAGTTTCATTCCCGGTGGCAGTACGTTAACCTGTTCCTGTTGCAAATTAAAGAAATCATTTGGATTCGTTTGAGGTGGTATGGAGTTCATATCGAAACGGCGATCAGTTTTCGCAACTGTATTCTGCTTTGCCTGAGAATGTGCCCATTTAATTGTCGATTTCCGACCCTGAAGTAATAACTTGTTGAAACTACGTTCAGCTGCTAGCTCCGCAGCACTTCGTTTCGTATACTGCACGAACGCACATTGCTGACGCGGCACAAGTGCTATTGAACGTATCTCACCGAATTGATAGAAGTGATCACGCAATTCTGTTTCTGTGATTTCTTCAGGTAAATTTCCTACATATAGTGTTGTTATATTACGATCTTCAGGTGGTTCGAGTGTTGGTAAAGTTGCCGCTCGTTTCATGATTTTCTCAGCTACTGGATCATTCCGACCATAGTAACGATCTTTAATGTTCTGTTCGCATAATGGATCATCCGGTTCATTGGGCTTATCATGCCGATAGGGACACTCCTCACCACGCTTGCACTCGCCTTTAACCCAAAATGAACAAATATGAGGTCGATTACGTTTATAATAAGGTGCTGTGCGTGCCAGCTTTGCCAACATTTCATTTGCAGCCAAAGAACGCCCTACTGCACCAGCTGCTTCTGTATTATCGCCATCCTTGAGCTCACGGTCGATATTTTGAATGTAGTACTCCTTGTTGACATCACTTTGAGGCAGTGTATCGACGACTTTCAGTGCGGCATCGCGAACTTGAATTGGCAACCCATATTCCAAGTCAAGCAGGCACGTTTGGCAGACGTTTTTTAGTCGCGCACATGTTTGACATATTTCGGTTTTCTTGAAGCGCATGCGGGCACCAGGACACCAACGGAATATTGTAAATGGTCGAGTACAGATTTTGCATTCTTTCCCAAATCGCTCCTTTATCATTCGTACATATGGGTTGTCACCTAAGTTGTTGTTGTAACATAGTTAATCATTACTCACATACATACGTTTGTATTTAACTTACCGAGGCATGTCTGGCATAAAATTGGGAAGTCGGCGTCTTCCCAGTTTTGCCGATTGTACGTGTTGGTCGTTTTTGACATAGCCATGTTGGAGAGCTGTGTTTTTTAGAGTTTGTGCAGGAATAACGAGAGTAAAAGCAAAGTATTGAGACAAAGCTGAATGACAATATGCTAGGGATGGGTAAAAACATCTATCGACGAGTCGATTATCTTCGTATCATTCGATACTTATTTAGTGTCTTCACTTGCGATGGTTCTAAGAGCTATTATACACGAGGCAAACACTCAAGGGCAGCTCTACCCCGCCGTTCAACTAACTCGACACGCGAGTGAAGAAATGCGCTTTAAAAAACCCTCGTGTATAACAGCGCATAGTATGCGATGGAAAGCATGCGATAGATCGCAAATGGAGATCGCTCATAGCATGCGAGATATAGCTTGCGATATCGGAAGCCATCTATCGCTTGCGTTGAGATGTCACTTTTAAGTTTTTTATGTTGTTCCCTTTTCTGCAAGAACGGATTTACCGAGAATGTCCGGTTTTGTTTTCTCTTTTTTGCTCTTGATTCAATAAATCTAGCACCTCTTTCAATGTTTAAGCGCTTCTATGCAGCGAATTTTCTCGCTGAACGCCATCTTAAAATGTTCATGATCATGAAATAAAAAAATCAAAGAATTTTTCGTTAAGATGGCCGTTTTCCCCGAGGTAACGCAGGCGGGTTTTTGGGAACACTGTGAAGAGAAAAATGAGAATGCTTGTCAAGTATGTGAGAGTGTATTTGTGAAATTTGTTCACATAACATATATGTACCTGTGCCATTTGCACTTACACACTCTCACATGCTTGACAAGCGTTTAATGCGTCTATAGCGGCCTTTTCACGTTTATGTTTGCCTGGAAGCGTCGTCTCAAAACGTCGTCTCAAAACGTACCTCAGATCGACAATGTCTGAAGATCGACTAAATGGCCTAGCCTCACTGAATATACATCGTGAGGTTGAAATTGACGTGGAAACGATTTTGGAACACTTTTTTTCTGTGCCTCGAAGGGTTTCTTTGTTACATGAAACTCACCAAAACTGAATTGTTTTAATAAATTAATTCAAATCGTTACTCTTGATTTTTAACCACTTGTTTTGATGAATAGAGAAAAATCCCCCCTTGGACAATTCCTGCGCACGGGCCTGTTTCTGCGTGTCATGCATCCATTTTTTTTTTTTTTGCCTTTCTGTCATTCTATTCATCTCTACGCATAACTGCAAGTAAACGTGAACGTATAAAGGACGCTTAAGGCTTGTTCAGACGCTACGTGTTTCAGCTCTCATTCGTTTTCGGGGCCGAAACAAGAACCAAACACTTGTTTCGCCATACAAATTTTGACATCCGAAACACTTTGAAACTACGTGTTTCAGATCGAAACAAGTAGCGAAACAAGTAAAAATTGCTATCATCCCTAATTTAATCGATTGTTATCGGGAAAAGAAGTAAAGAGCAAAAGAAAAATTACTATACATGCGATCTAAATTCATTCACATTTCTTTTCCACTTTCAAAGCGGGCAAGAATGACTATTTCCAAACATTTTGAAAAACAAATAAGACGAAGAAGAGGAAAACGAAACACGAATGACTACGTCTGAACGAGTAGTTTCGCATTCGTGTTTCACGAAACGAAACGCATGTTTCGGAGCTCCGTCTGAACAGGCCTTTAATGCGCTTAAAAGGCCTCAATACCGTACAATCGATGCCAAGTATCTATAACATATTCTATGAGTTTCGCCCATCTCTAGCCGTTTTCAATCAGCTGTTTATTGTTTTGATAAACGTTTGGAAACATGGCTTCGACCGAGAAA
The DNA here is from genome assembly GCA_020466095.1 of Chlorops oryzae. Taxonomy (NCBI): domain Eukaryota; kingdom Metazoa; phylum Arthropoda; class Insecta; order Diptera; family Chloropidae; genus Chlorops; species Chlorops oryzae. The sequence goes on along the minus strand of CM035807.1, from coordinate 35,375,066 downwards.
CGCTATAAACGCGGAATTGAACGTACGTCTTCAGACGAAGACGACGAAGCAGAATTCGTCCCTTACGTGTCAGTGAAGGAACGGAAAAAGCAACTACTCATGAGATTGGGAAGAATCGTGCAGTTAAAAGAAGGAAATCAACAATCGCAAAACAGCGAAAACGAGTTGGACGAAGAATCGCAGGCTACAGATCCTGAGCTCTGGGGACGCAAGTATAATATAAGTTTACTGGATCAGCATACGGAGCTGAAGAAGATTGCGGAAGCAAAGAAAATCAGCGCCGTCGAGAAGCAGTTGAAAGAGGAGGAGAAAATATTGGAAAGTGTCGCTCAGCAAAAGGCGTTGATGGGTGTGGCTGAATTAGCCAAAGGTATACAATATGAAGATCCTATTAAAACCAGTTGGCGTCCACCAAGCTATATAATTGCAATGCCAGAAGAAAAACGAAATGCGATACGACGTCGATTGCGAATTTTGGTTGAAGGCGAAAATATAGCGCCACCTATACGTAGTTTCCGTGAAATGAAGTTCCCAAGGGTATACTAAATGGTCTTGCAGAGAAGGGCATTGAACGTCCGACACCCATACAAGTCCAGGGTATCCCGACGGTGCTTTCGGGAAGAGATTTGATAGGCATTGCTTTTACTGGTTCGGGAAAGACATTGGTTTTTGTGTTGCCCCTTATAATGTTTGCTCTGGAGCAGGAATATCGCTTGCCATTTATACGGAACGAGGGTCCGTACGGATTGATTGTTTGTCCGTCGCGAGAATTGGCAAAACAAACGCATGACATTGTATTGCACTATAGTCGTCATTTGCAGGAATGTGGTATGCCTGTAATTCGCAGCTGCTTGGCAATTGGTGGTCTACCCCTATCGGAAGCATTGGACGTTATTTCTCGCGGTGTTCACATAATGGTAGCAACACCTGGTCGACTAATGGATATGTTGGATAAAAAGATTGCGACATTGGATTTCTGCCGTTATTTATGTATGGATGAAGCTGATCGTATGATTGATATGGGCTTTGAAGAGGATGTACGTACGATATTCTCATTCTTCAAAGGGCAACGACAGACGTTACTCTTTTCAGCTACGATGCCAAAGAAAATTCAAAATTTTGCACGATCAGCCTTAGTAAAACCGGTAACTATAAATGTTGGACGTGCTGGTGCAGCATCGATGAACGTCACACAGGAAGTTGAGTATGTAAAGCAGGAAGCCAAAGTTGTATATTTGCTAGAATGTTTACAAAAGACGGCTCCACCTGTGCTTGTCTTTGCCGAGAAGAAACAAGATGTCGATTGTATACACGAATATCTGCTGTTGAAAGGCGTCGAAGCAGTTGCTATACATGGCGGTAAGGATCAAGAGGAACGTTCACGTGCTGTTGAGGCTTATCGAGAGGGGAAAAAAGATGTTCTGGTCGCAACGGATGTTGCCTCTAAAGGTCTCGATTTTACAAATGTACAACATGTTATTAACTATGATATGCCCGATGATGTCGAGAATTACGTACATCGTATTGGACGAACTGGTCGTTCAAATACGAAAGGCTTGGCAACCACATTCGTTAATAAGACAACCGAACAATCCGTATTGCTGGATCTTAAGCACCTTTTGATTGAGGGAAAGCAGAAAGTACCCGACTTTTTGGCTGAACTATGTCCTGAAGCCGAACAGTATCTGGATTTGGGTGACTCACATGGATGCAGCTATTGTGGTGGCTTGGGTCACCGAATTACCGAGTGTCCTAAACTTGAAGCGGTTCAAACCAAACAGGCCTCTAACATTGGACGACGTGACTATTTGTCAAACACTGCGGCAGACTATTAGATTTATTATTATTTTTATAAGATTATTATTTTTAAAACTAATTTTTAGTCTAAAAGTGTTTTAGGTAAGCGCAATTTTTTCAAAAAAAAACTTTCTTTATTTTATAACGGGAGATTCTGAGCTTTTCTTTACAAATATAAATTTTAATCATCACAAAAAAGAGGCATCTGCAGGTTTTTTTTCAACATATATAAAACAAATTTTATTTGATGTATGTGTATTAGGGTGGTTGATTCCCAACAAACGATTTCACTAAAAATAAGCTTTTTAAAGCTTGTCAACTTAAGCCTAGGTTTATAATAAGATTTCAAAACGTTTGAAGTTCGTTTGAAAAACATATCAGTATAAGCGAAAAACCAACGAAACGGCACACCTTTTTAGAAGCTTATCATTTTGTTTACAAAACGTTTATTTTAAAGGTTTGTAGTGCTTGCAAAACACATTTTGTAAGTTTATATTTTTCATTTGAAAACTTTATTTTTAAATATTTTGTAATGCTTTCTAAGGGGTTTTTACAAACGTTTAAAAATTACTTGCAAAAACGAATACTTACTATTTACAAGAAAACGTTTTAAAAGTCAGCTATTAAACGTTTTCCAAACTTGCACAAATTATTTTCTTTAACATATTCATTTATTGAACTTTTATAAAAATAAAAAACAAACATTTTGAGTTCTAAGAAGTAAAAAAAAGACCTTATTATAGTCAAAAACCCTAACCTAACTAACTCAATAATATAATAATATATAAACTAAAACAAAACATTTTAAATTCTTAATTAGTAAAAATATATATTTATATTATATATTAGGTGTAGTAAAAAGAAATCCATTATTTTTGCATTAAATTGAGGGCTTTATTTAAGATAGTTAGAATGACCCGATTTAGGTCAAATATGCGCCGTTTTGTTCGATATCTTGTTGCCATTTTAAAGGTAATTTCATTATGCCTCTCATAGAAGCCCTCGTTCCTATTAGCAAAAAATTGAGACAGTCGAATTTCAGAAGCCTCTCTTGAAGCGAATGTTTCACCAGCAAAATTGTTCGCCATGGACAGGAACAGATGGTAATCACTTGGTGCCAGGTCCGGACTATAAGGTGGATGCAGAAGAACCTCCCAACCAAACTCCCGGAGCTTCTGGCGAGTCACTTATCGATGTGTGTGGCCTGGCGTTGTCCTGATGGAACACAATTCCTCTCCTATTGGCCAAATCTGGCCGCTTATGGGCGATTGCTTCCTTCAGACGGTCCAATTGTTGACAGTAGAGTTCCGAGTTAAGAGTTTTGCCGTATGGGAGCAGCTCATAGTAGATAATTCCCTGCCAATCCCACCAAACACAAAGCAAAACCTTCTTGGCCGTCAATCCTGGCTTGGCCACCGTTTCCGCCGGTTCACCGTGTTTCGACCACGACCGTTTTCGCTTGACGTTGTCGTAAGTGACCCACTTTTCATCACCAGTTACCAACCGCTTCAGAAATGGGTCGATTTGGTTGCGGTTCAGCAGCGATTCGCAGATGGAAATTCGGTCTATGAGGTTTTTTTGCGTTAACTCGTGTGGCACCCATACATCGAGCTTCTTTGCGTATCCAGCCTTATTCAAATGGTTCCAAACGGTTTTTGTGCAATCTTTAGCTCTTTTGCAATCGAAACAGTGCTAACATGACGGTCGGACTCGATAATTTCCATGAGTTTATCGACATTTTCGACAATTGGCCTTCCAGTGCGTGGTGCATCCTTGACATCGAAGTTACCGGAACGGAATCGACGAAACCAAAATTGCGCATGATTGGCTGTTACAGTATCAGGTCCATAAACGCTATTCACATTTTCAGCCGCCTGGCTTGCGTTTTCTCCCTTATCGAAGAAAAACTGTAAAATGTAGCGAATTTTCTCTTTGCTGATGTCCATCTTTGACAAGCTCTCAAACAAAACTGAATGAATCAATCAAAAAAGTGTCAAAAAAGCTTTTTTAGTAGGAACTGTCATCTTTCTAATGCCCCCTAGCGGAACACGATCGGACTTATACAACGCGAGATGCAGATAAATAACGCCATCTATTGGAAAAATAATGGATTTCTTTTTACTACACCTAATATATATAAGGGTCCTTATTTCAATTTTTTTTTTTCGCGCGACACCCCGTCATTTTAATATATACCACGTGAAAATATTTGTGTATTTTTTTAAAATTTTTTAAATGACATTTAGGGGTCGCTACCAGAGGTCAAAGTTTTCCAAATAAACTCAATATGGGCATTTCCACAGAAAGGTCTACCGGAAATGAAAATGCCCCAGTTCCTTAAAACAATTTTTGGGTATGTACTATCATAGTAACACATCTGAATTCCACTATTTAAGAAGATTGGTGGTTATAGTCAGCCCTCATTTCTGTAAAACATAGGTAAAGGCTTATTTTGTTGTATTTGTATTTCTTAAATTACCTTTAAAAGTGTTTTATCTATGAAATTTGGGCCATTTTAGTAACCTGATCAATGGAAGTTATCGTCCTTAATAATTCCATTCAGAAGAATCAACCAAAACAACAACAACAAAAATTATTTAACGAATAAGTTGATAATTATCTTCTAATTACGCAAGCTCAATTAAATATTGTGTTTGATAAAATTTATTATTGGCCCTTCTATTTATAATACCAGAATTTATGAATTAAAAGGAAAAAAGGTTAAATAAAAGACTATTTTCATGACTAAAACCCTTTTGAAATTTTAGTAACGTAACGCCAGGTAATTAAGGCCAATAAAAAACGAACGACAAACGATTTTACAATTTTAAAACTTGGAAAATGAACTCTTATATTTTCCAATCTTATTGCTATAAGTTTAATACGAAAAGTTTTGCGAAATTAGCAGAGTTTTGCAATCTTGTAATCTAAGTCAAAAACCCACTTCTGTTTTTCGTAACGAAACGCTAGGACACTTTTTTGCTTCAATACTCAAATCCTTATGGTCTATTGGTCTAATTTTTTTACTGAACATAGTGCTACTTTATTAGTATGCAAATATTAAAACACTTTTTTTAAATTTGCAATTCTTCATTTAAAAAAAATTTTGTTTTTCGTTTGAATGTCACGTCACGTCAAAATGGAAATGCCCATACATACATATATGAAATTGTTAGTTTCATATAAAATATTAAAAATTTACACAAGCTCGCTGTCTGTGATCATAGGACAATCAATTGTGTAAGTCTGTTTTAAATCTGACCATCGTCGTCTTCACCGTTGCAGAGATATAAGGAGTTTTGTAAAATAATTCAATTTGGAGATAAATAACATAACTTTAAATTGAAAAACTCACTTGTTTTTTCGTTACAAAAATAAATAATGACTAGATCGATTCGATATATTGGGTCAGCCAAAAAAAAGTGCTTATAAAACATTAAATAAAACAGACATTCGCTCTTCTTTAGGTCAAATAAAAACAATATTTTAAGATGGCTCAAACCATATTTGAGGAATATGATTTTCAAAACATCAATGGTATTTAAAAATTTAATACGCGATTAACTTGGAGCTCTGACGTGATGGAATTTTTTAAATATTTTTTAATTATTTACCAAGCTGAAATCTATAGAAAATGCTTAAAAACCCCTTGGATTTTTGTACTGCTGTAATATTATTATATATTTTATGAAACTAACAAATTTTTATATGGAGTTTATATGGAAAAATTTAAACGCTGGTAGCGACCCCTAAATGTAACATTTACGACTTTGGTTTGTTGGGATTATATACCATAAGAAAGTAATTCATTTGTTTTTTTTTTTTTTAATTTTTCAAATTACATTTAGAGGTCGCTTCCAATATTTGAATTTAAAGTGAAAACCTAAAATATATGTTTATGAGATTCATAAAAATTATTACAAAATTATTGTTTTTCTTTTGACTTAGAATATTATGTAGATATTTGAATGATTTATTTTTAAGGTGCAATGGTTGACTTGTTAGTATTAAGGTGCTTCCCCTCTTGGCAGGTAAATCGCTTTTACTTTCAGCAAAATCAAGTTTTCTAGGTGAGATCCAATAATGCTAGAATGGCTGCAGGTCAATTTTAAGTCAAACTCGAAAAGTGTGGCCGAGAAATAAGTTGTCCATTTACTTATGCCTATATCTCGCCGACCGATTAATATTTTACTGTCCTGTCTATAACAAAGTTGTAGCCTTAGATATGAAAAACAGAACTGTAGTAATAACTGACTCGCAAAGCTACATACATTTTTAAAAATGGTCACGCATGGCAGCGACTTCTAAATCTTAACAAAAAAAAAAAACTTATTTCATATTGTATGTAAGAATGTAATTAAATCAGAAAGTGCGCCAGGAATAATTCAAAAGTCGAAAAATAAGTACCACCCTAATGTGTAATTTTGATAGTGATTTTTAAGAAAACTTCTGTTTGTTTTGATCACCACAGGCTGCATTATTATCAGTTCAAAGTGCTACAAAACATACAGATCCATCGGAATTTAATCGGAAGAAAGAAAGAAAAAAAAAAACAATCTTGCTGCTGAAGCTTAACAATTCGTTTACGAGTAGGCCTTTCAAAACAGTGATCCTTCTCCTCATCGAAGACCGTATTTCTATTAATTTTTCTGTTAATATTTAAACATTCCCATGCACTTGCAGTTATACAATCAAAATCGCGTACGAAAGTCAAATGGAAATATTCAAAACGCGACTTTGTCATATATTCTTATTAGCTTCAAAATAAAATCAACGTTCAAGACGTGCTCAGCGCTCAGTATTGTAAGATTCGTCGCAGCTTAAAGATCGCGTCTGTCGATTGAAATATTAAAATTATCATACAACAAACGACGTACACTCGGACGATCAGTGATCGTGAGAAGAAGGTGGATAATTTGATTTGAAAACTATTTTTTTAGGTTCGGTTCATATTTGTACGTTCGAAATTATTTTACGCGAAATAAAAGGAAAAAAGTGAAAAACATTTTTTTTTTAATGTTAGAATAATGTTCGCCGTGAAATGCGGAAATTATTTTATGATCAATTTTTTTTTATAGCAGTAGGGCTTAAATTAGATTTTACATATATTTAAATATTTAATAAACAAAAGAAATGTGCGAAACAATTTTTTTTCAAAGGGTATTAACAATTTAAAAGACCGTACATAAAATGTAAATGAAGGCACGTGGCAAAATGAAAACGTGTGTTGAATCGCCTTTTTTGGAAGACTCAATTCTTTTGTCAAGGATCGAACAAAAAAAAAAAAGACAAATTTGAGGACGGCATAAAAATAATGATGGATATGAAAAAATGTTTTTGTTTCCTCTAAATATTTATTGATACACCTACTAATCTGTTTAGATTATTTATTGCAAACATATTTAATCTTAAGGCCTGCTTGAATTTCCGGCAAAAACCAAATTCGCTTAACATGACATCGTGAATGTTTTCATTCTTCTTATTTTTTCCTTGAGACATATGTAGATATATACATATGTATATGCTGCGAAGCTCGAATGGCATTATCTGAATCGTTTTTTTTTATGAGTTTTTTGTTGAATTTTTTTATGCAAAACAATTGTTCGCAATTGGTTTTTATTGACGACTTATTTAAGGCAATTGAATTGAATTGACGTTTTTTTCCTTTGGCTCATAAGTTCCCATCAAATCTTTTTAGTTCGAATAAGATCTTTTTTTAGGACATCATTATTTGTTTGGACACATTTACAGTGTACTCTCTGTTAAGCGGACACCTACGGGACCAAGAAAAGTGTCCGTTTAAGAGGAAACAATTTGAGAAGCAGGAAAACTAGAGAATTTCCAAAAAAATGTCCGCTTAAGAGGAGTGTCCGCATGGAGAGAGTCCACTGTATTTAACTGTACGAAAGAAACTCGATTCCGGAAATAGAAAAATAATGAAGTACGTTTAAGGAATAAAATTAACGTGCTTCTGTCGGAAATAAGCTAAATTGCATTATGTCTCCAAAGTCTTAAATTGAACTACGCATCTGAAAAAGCCGTTATAATGAAATGCCAAGATTAAATGAAATCAAACAGCTATTAACCTGAGAGATATTAAATTTCGGACATCAAGTATTGTAGAACTGCGAAAACATCTTCATGCTCTTTAAACACCCGAGTCATCATAATGAACGAGTGCGGTCATCAATCAATCTTTTATGTTCTGGCTTAACTTTGAGCCCGAATTGTGTACGACCGGTCAGAGTAAATAAATTGTGAAGAAGAAAACTATTTAAACGACAGACCGTTACACACGCACGCAACACATTTCAGTGGACGCTGATTGATCAGTGTTGGCGTAAAAAGCAAAAAAAAGGAAATTTTTTTTTTTTTTGCTTTTTTGTTGTAATCGACGATGTTGATGATAATTTGACATGAGATTTTTTTTTTTATGAAAGCCAAGAAAGTTTATTATTCGCGTAAATCAATGTTTTGGCATTCATAAAATTTAATTTCAATTGCAATGTTAAAACTTGTCAACAAATGAACATTAATTAATTAATTATTTAGTTAATTTTTTATTGACATTTTTTCGGATTTTTCTGTGTGCCATTAACATTCAGAAATCATAATTTTGTGGTGATGATTCAAGTTTGTTTTTTTCATTTGTTTTTCTTTTTGATTATTTCCAATTATCAGTAAACTCAGAAAAACAAAACAAACAAAGAAAGTAAGAACGGCAATTAAAAAAAAAAAAAAAAAAACTTGATGACGACGAGCAAACTAGAATGAAGATGGAGAAAAATAAACAAAAAAAAAAAGGATTTTTTTTTTCAGTTTAGCTTCGAAGACAATCAAAAAGCTGTCCAAACAAAAGCATAAGAGATATGTCAGAGGGAGAGGGGTGCATTCGAACTACTCCACGAAAAAAGAGTAAAAAGATTAGGAAAAATAAGAAGTTTTACAATCCGACCAAATTCTTTCAGACATTTATGAATATTTTAGGTGATTTTTTATTTTCATATTTCAAATAAAAAAAGTTTCTTTCCCTTGGAAAAAGAAAACGAAGAAGAATTGACTAGCGAAGCAAGAAAGCTGCTGAAAATTCCCTCGAATTGCAGATGAAGAGGAAAAAGCGTTGTTTATTTTTTCTCAGATTTTCCTATTGATGGATGTTTTCGGGATTTGTGTTTTCGCACATGTGGGGCAGTACATTATGTCTTCGGGAAAATGAGCTAAAGTTCGATGAGGAAAACTTTAAAATTGATTACGAATGCTGTGAGGCGGCAATAATACGATGAACACAAAATTTCGATAGCATGATGAGGAAAGGATTATGTATTTTGATGTCTCTTTATGCTCAATTCTTAAGGGGGTCTTCTCATTGAAAACCCGTTTTTTGGACCCTTTTTAAAAAAATTCTTATTTGAAAACGCAAAGAATAATTGAAAATTTTTTTTATTTATTGTATTACAAAAGGTTCAAAGTAAATAAAAAAATTTTTTTTGCCTCGATACGTGGGCTGTTCAAAAAGTAATGAGACTTCAAAGTTGGTGGTGAAAAAAAGGTGCCGTCACGGCGGCCACGATTCCGGAGCGTCCGAAATGGAAAAAAAACGGGGTTATAATCAGTATAGATGTAATTCTCGGGTGAACCTCAAGCTTAATTTTGTGATTTTTTTTTGACAAAATGGCGGCCATTCAAAAAAAAATTTCAATTTCGGGCTTTTTTTTTGTAGTTTAGTGTAAAAAAAAAATAGTAAAAAATTTTTTAAAATTATGGTCGAGGTTCACCCGAGAATGGTGACAATTCTGCGTCGATTCCACTTTGTTTCATGAAAATCGGTTCAGTTGAACTGGAGATATCATGGCCGCCAGTTCGAAAAACGTGGTTTCGAGATAAACGCGTTTAAAGTTTGAAGCAACGCAAAAATTACTCGTTTTAGCGCAGATCTTGCTCGACAAAGAAGGCTATATCCTCTAAACTATTTCGAATTTCAAAAAATCCTTTTAGGGGCATATTCACAACTACCCAAGCTATAAATAAATGCAAAAAAAAAAGTCGAAAAAAAAAGTTGCTCAATGAGAAGACCCCCTTAAGTCAGCGTGTTAACCCTCTAATGTCACAATTTTTTTTTAAAGGAAAAAGCATGTAAGACTAATTTCGGATAGAGGAAAACGAATTTGAAATTAATTTTTTTAAAAATATTTTAATTATTTTTAGTTAAACATTTTTTCAAATTTATTTAAATTAATTCTGTGTAGAGACTGAGCCCAGAATGGGAGGGTTAAACCCAATCTTAGAATACTAAGAATTTAACCCATTCTGAACCATGCAATTTTTTTTTCTTAGAATATTGAAATCCTTCATAGGACGTGTTATAAGGACACTATTAAACGATTTTGCGCTTTCAAAAAAATTTCCCAATTTTTTGGGTGGCATGGAGGTGGGGTCGAATTTTCGACCAATGCTCGGAATTGATTTCAAAACATATAACTTATTTCATTGGAAATGAAATGGTTTCTGAACTTTTTATTCAAATAAACTTCGTCTATTATTTTAAATATTTGTCACGAATTCCTTTTCATTCGATTTTGATTTTTTCGGATTTTAATATTAATGATTGTACCCTGTAAGAAGAGTGGCGTCAATTGGGGCCCTAGGGAGTAGTTCTCGAGTATAGGAAAAAGAACTAGTGCGCGAGTAGAGACACGGACAGTAGAACCTAACTAGTGGCATGGTCAACGAGGCGTCTTCAGTTCGATTTTGTTCACACATTAATCTAATATGTTTGCTGCAATCTGAAGGGCTCGAGTTCGATTTTTGCCGCAGGCGAATAAATGTGGAAGAACGGTAATATTCGAAATACTCAAAAAATTTGATTGAAAATCAAGTCTTCGCCAACTGCTCAACATTTCTTGGAAATTTGAAACCTTTCTTTTTTATTTATTTGCTTTTTCTTCCTCTTTGGGTTTCATTTTTTACTACTAATTAAAAAAAAAATCGGCATTCACTTGGCCGGGGAATTGAATCTGGGCTTTTCGGATCGTGGGGTGCACGCGCTACGCTGTGAGCTACGATAGCTCGGGCCGGTCCCCCATCTATAAACATCGTATATCAAATGTATTGAATTGGCCCTGTTGCCTCTACTTCTGCACTAGTTTGAACGCGACTGTCGATTTTCGAATGGCAGCTCAGTGTAAAAGTTTACAGTTCAATGCATGGGCGGGGATATTACGAGCGAGTAGTACTGGTGATTTGGGAAGTAGTCGAAGAATACTTCTGCACTAGTTCAATTTCCTACAGGGTATGTAGTTAAAAAACGTTCAAAATTCGTGTTCATATAAATCCCGGTGTGAACTGGTTGGGAACTATCCAATAAGGAAAGTAATAAGTTTAATGAAATGACAATAAATCAGGATTTATTTTGACATCTCACACACTTTGATACGTTGCGAAGGAAGGGCTAAGGTTTTTTTTAAGTAAGTGAAATTTACTGATCGAACAATCGACCAGCGGTCCAAAATGGGCTAAGAAGATGATAATTAAAGAAGTTATCTTTTAAGTGATACTTATTGTTTAAATTTCACATCATTCTATTTTTAAGTTGAATCAAAGTAGTGCATAATCCGCTGACCTGTTCCTTCGAGATAAGAAACATGCTCTAAGAACGCAATTATTATTTATAGAAAAACACAATTTAAAATTTTTTTTATTTAAAAAAAATTTTTTTTTTGGAAAAATATTCGTTCATTGGGGAGGTTGATAGTCAACCTGAACTAAAACACTTAAAAAGAGATTGAGCTATAATCGTCTGTGATCGATTTTGATAAATCCGACAGTGGATTTAATCTTCGCTGGATTCTGTTAGTTCATGCATAAGACCGCAACTCAAAATTGGGCGGTTTCCAAACAAAGACTTGTTATCCAAAATAGTTTTATGATCCAAAATATGGCAAAAAAAAATACATTTTGTGAGAGTTATTTTTTCTTAAAAAGAAGCCCCATGCTCCACAAGGAGGAGAGGGCAATAGTAACTAAGAATGTAAGAAACTATCAAAGTCAAAAATAAAAATTTTGGATAAAGTTATTTGTACTTATGTCACCTTAGAAGATTTTGCGTTCAAAAATCTTACAAATGATTTAATAAAACTTTGAGAAAATTTTTATTATTATTATTTTTTTTTTTGAATTGGCGTGCCTTAAAAAGGTGCGTACGTGCGTCTTGAAAATATGCCGTTAAATATCAAATACAAAGCCTTTTTCAAAAATTATTTTTCACTCATTCACCTTGCTCGTTTTTTGTTTTCAAAAGCGGAACGTGTGCTTCTACAGCGATGCAAAAGGTAGTTTAGGAATCTATTTTTGAGTGATGAACTGTTAACATGAGAGTTCATCCATTTAGCTGTTTGCTTCATAGCATCGTCATGCATTTGAATAGTGGAAACTAAAATTTTTTTCAAAATATTCGAACCCAAAACGTTTCGAAAAAAGGCCAATGTCAGTGGACAGCACACAGAATGACGTGCTATTGCTTCGAGATAAATAAATCAAATTTTTTGAGCAACATTTTGAGGGCTCACTTTTCAATAGTTGCGAGTCTTGGTTAGTAATTTTTTTTTTATCAGATTAAGTGAATCAGATTCATTTTGGCAAGTAGGCAAAGATAAGTAGGGCCGTGAAGCTGCCCATATCCCAATGTAGGTACTTTTGCGAGGGGAAAATAAAAATGGCAGAGCTATTTTTATTGTACGTCATTCTGTAAAGCCTAGGCATATTAAGTGAGACCATTGAAAATATGGACGGAAATGATCAGCGGCAGCAAACGATTTGATTAAGCCATGCCCGTCTGTCTGTCAGACTTTATAAGGATTTCTCTTATGGAAAAGGTTGTGCTAATTGAATGGATTTAATCCTCCCTAGAACTATTATGGCATTGGTTGAGCTATCGGTATGAAGATGCAGAGAAATACTATATGAGTGTAGTTTCCAGCAGAGCGTTGGTCAGACTACATATTTGTAAAGGAAGCTACCTCCAGTACTTTGATCTGTTCGAAAAAATATTGACAGTTTTGAGGGTCTCCATTGTTTGAGATTATTGGATGGACTTTCAAATCTGAGCTAATTTCAAAACTTCGGAATGAAGGATGATAATGCGACAAGTCTGAATACTTATATCTAGGGAGCATAAATCCCAGGATTGTTTGAATCAGCGTGGCCCATAAAAAGCACAACAATTTTTTTTTTCATATACTTAATAATTTGTTTATAACACAGTTACTTGCTTAGCTTTCTTTAACTTTGATTGGTAAATAATTATTGTGAATTGACGATTCTTTTATTGGCCTCAAAAGTGCTGAAATTTTCGCTCATATTTTGCAGCAATTTATCTTTTGAAATGAACGTTTGTAAATTCAGTTCATGTAACGATTTCAATTGATGACTTTTTTTTTTGAATTTATTTTGCAATCGTTTATAATTGTCGGTTGCCTTTAATTTTGAGTTAAGGTCGTCAGATCACGTATTTAGGTTTGTAGTTTACGCACTCGTTTAGTGATGCGTGAGTTTCAGCTTCAAAATTATTTTTAATTTTTTGTTTTATTTTTTTATTTTTCTGAAACCGTTAAGATGAACTTGTTTTCAGTTGATTTGCTGATTTTCGCAATTGTTTGTTAATTATATTAATCATTTTCATTTAAGAGGCCAGATGGGGCTTTAGTGATTGTCATCAATAACTTTTCTTATGAGTTCACTTTAAGGGATTGAGACTAATTGAAGTTGAATAAAGTCAGACTTACACTTCTTACAGAGCGTTTAGAAACACTATCAAACAATGTTTGCTGTAAGTGTCGGGCTGGCAAAAGTTTCACTTGATCTTGGTTAATGTGAATAGATTTAACGCTCATGGGAACATTATTCCATTTAAAGATTTTTATGTTGGTTATATTGTTATGTTTTGTTAGTGATAATATGTTAAGTTAAGTTATGTCATATTATGTTTTACATGTTTTGTTACGTTTTTTATACCCGACACACTCTGTGTCGAGGGTATATTGCGTTTGTGTGGTTGTGTGTAACACCCAGAACCAGTCGATATAGACCATACAAAATATATATAGAAATGATCAGCGTCACCAGGAGATTCGATTTAGACATGTCCGTCCGTCTGTCTGTCTGTCTGTCTGTCTGTCTGTCTGTCTGTCTGTCTGTCTGTCTGTCTGTCTGTCTGTCTGTCTGTCTGTCTGTTTGTATACAGTTATCTTATCGAAGGAGTTGAGCTATCTCGACAAAATTTGGTATGCGTGCTCACGGCGACATGAGTAAGAACAAGTTCGAGAATGGACCCGATCGGACCATTTTTAGGGGTACCTCCAGTACTAGGGTCTGTTATGAAAATCACAAAAACTGCTCTAAAACCGAAGTTTTTTCAAGATATTTTGATGAAAGTTGATATTTGATCATGTTTAAAGGCCAGTAATATGATTTCCAAAAATTGTAAAAGTGGGCGTGGCAGAAGGGAGTTTTTTCGAATATTGTCTCTCACACCCGAAATTCAAATGGGACTTGAACGAAATTTGGCAGTTATACTTCCTGTTGTTCGCTGTTGTGCATTTAAAGCTAGTGCACTCGCTGTAGTTGTCGTTGCTGTTGTTTCAAAATTCTTGTTGTTCGCTGTTGTGCATTTAAAGCTAGTGCACTTGATGTGTTGAGTATTACTGACTTTTGTTTGGGTTCGCTTGGCCAGGTAGATCTGCTGATTATGACTAACTTAAATATGCTTATTATTTTTCGTACAATTTTGCCCTTTTTCTTCTTTCACTTTATGAATATATTTGTTTTGTATATAATTTCAGTACTTAATGCTACTTATATATTACCCTTCACCTGAATTTTTCTTATAATTGTACCCTTCACCCGATATATATATATATTAATTTTGTTTTTTAAATGCATAATATTGCCAATCGAATGATTATTGTATTTATTGATGAGTCAACCATTTGGCGTACTTTTTTGTTTTGTTTTGGATATTTGAAATGTAAATCTTACAATTCTTACTTTAAATGCTCAAATATTGCATATATATATATTTTGTTTCGTATATAATTTCAGTACTTAATGCTACTTATATATTACCCTTCACCTGAATTTTTTCTTATAATTGTACCCTTCACCCGATATATATAATATATTAATTTTGTTTTTAAATGCATAATATTGCCAATCGGATGATTATTGTATTTAATGATGAGTCAACCATTTGGCGTACTTTTTGTTTTGTTTTGGATATTTGAAATGTGAATCTTACAATTCTTACTTTAAATGCTCAAATATTGCATATATATATATTTTGTTTCGTATATAATTTCAGTACTTAATGCTACTTATATATTACCCTTCACCTGAATTTTTCTTATAATTTTTGACTTTTACATTTGATCTATTTTAATTCTTTTTGTTTTAGTAATTTTTATTCTAAACAGTTTATTGTTTATTCTGACTCTTTTCTCTATGTCGCCTTTTTTTTCATTTTTACTTTTTCGTTCTTTTTTCAATTGGTTCACAATTTTAGTTAGACATTCATGTTCGTTTGGCGTTATTTTGCATTCTTTTTCTGTATTCTTTTGTATTGACCAATTTTCAATTAAGGTCGCTAATGACTTTCTTGATATTCTTGCATTTAATTTAGAAAATTCGATTTCCTGTTGGTGTTCCTCCAATTGTATGAAAAAATGTTCTGCGAAATTAAGCAAAAACAGGCCACAATCTAATTGATTTGGCTGTTGTGGACATTTCTGCGTAATTTACTGTGAGAGTTTCATAATCCCTCTTATTATTTAGTTTTGTGACTATTTCAGAAAACTTTTTCATACTTTTTTTTTTTTATTTTTCTTTATATTGAGATGCGTTTTTATATAAAATATTTTTATATATATATTTTTTTTTGCATTATTATTTAGGCTTTTTGGTCTCTCATTATTTTCGCTTATAGTGAAAAATGTAATATTGGCAATTGAAAAAATTTATTTTTCATAAATTGCCGAGAAGTGTGGAAAGCCGATACGACCGGTTTCGAACCTAGCTTACAGGTTCATCATCAGGTATCTTTACCCAACACCTTAGCCACTCTGACCACCTCAGCGATGTGAGGTAGGTCGGCTAAATTGTGCATATATATACACCATTGGCGTGCCTACCTTATTGTTAATTGTTATTTATTGACCATCTTTATATTTCATTTTTGCATTATTATTTAGGCTTTTTGGTCTCTCATTTTTCGCTTATAGTGAAAAATGTAATATTTGGCAATTGAAAAAATTTATTTTTCATAAATTGCCGAGAAGTGTGGAAAGCCGATACGACCGGTTTCGAACCTAGCTTACAGGTTCATCATCAGGTATCTTTACCCAACACCTTAGCCACTCTGACCACCTCAGCGATGTGAGGTAGGTCGGCTAAATTGTGCATATATATACACCATTGGCGTGCCTACCTTATTGTTAATTGTTATTTATTGACCATCTTTATATTTCATTTTTGCATTATTATTTAGGCTTTTTGGTCTCTCATTTTTCGCTTATAGTGAAAAATGTAATATTTGGCAATTGAAAAAATTTATTTTTCATAAATTGCCGAGAAGTGTGGAAAGCCGATACGACGGTTTCGAACCTAGCTTACAGGTTCATCATCAGGTATCTTTACCCAACACCTTAGCCACTCTGACCACCTCAGCGATGTGAGGTTAGGTCGGCTAAATTGTGCATATATATACACATTGGCGTGCCTACCTTATTGTTAATTGTTATTTATTGACCATCTTTATATTTCATTTTTGCATTATTATTTAGGCTTTTTGGTCTCTC
Organism: Chlorops oryzae; assembly: GCA_020466095.1. Classification (NCBI taxonomy): domain Eukaryota; kingdom Metazoa; phylum Arthropoda; class Insecta; order Diptera; family Chloropidae; genus Chlorops; species Chlorops oryzae. Next base: position 35,358,423 of record CM035807.1, on the reverse strand, counting down.
ATTTTTCGCTTATAGTGAAAAATGTAATATTTGGCAATTGAAAAAATTTATTTTTCATAAATTGCGAGAAGTGTGGAAAAATTTTTTTTTAACAAAGGATGTGTTATGTAACAAAAATACCTATCTTTTCAAGGTATTGATTTTTTTGACATATACAAATATACAGCCTGATTCTAAATATTTCCCGGGGAATATTCATTTAGAATAGGGCTGATAGTATATACAAATATTTAATAAATATCTGTATATGGTTGTTTATACTTACCAACTTATTTTCTCTTTTGTATTATTCTTCCCTTCTTGTTCTTCTGGTCGGCCCAAATTGTTTATAGTCATCGACTGTTTTATTTCCACTGAGCGTCGTCTTGTGCCTAAGCTTCTCTTGAAAATAAACAAATATACAAATTACTGTGCTCGAGTCCCTACTGTTTTGCTATAGTGGTAAAGCGCTCTGTATATTAATGTGTATTGGTCTTTATTACCTACTGCATTAGCCCGTTGTTCACGAATTTCTTCCACTATCTTAGGAATATTTGGTTTCAAACCTGCGTTTAAACTGTCGATGGCTATATCTAATGCTATGATTGTGCCGGTTCGTCCAACGCCGGCCATACAATGAATGATCATTGTCGAGAACGTATTATTATATTGCTTCACTTTTTTCCAGAAATTCAATAGCTCTGCGGGGTTGGTAGTGCCCCCGTCTGGCCAACTTAAAAACTGCCAATGCGATACTACTCGGATTTTATCATTTTTTAAATTTCTCAATTCTATTTTACTATGAACGTAATTATTTTCTGTAATTGTTTCTAAAGTACGAATTTGCAAATTTCCACATTTAACTATGTCATTTATGCTTCTTCCCCAATATTGCCAACTTTCTGCTTTTTTATTTGGTTCTGTGAACATAACTATATCGAAAGAATTTTCGTCCCAAACCATATGCCAAAAGTCATTAAATGTTTGTTTTGTCGGCTTTTGAGTGGCAATGTATTTTTGTGTACAATGAAATCCCTTCACATAGTTGGCATGAATGTAATCTGATCTCCTTTTGCTTGTTGATTTGAGCTTCACTCGGCTATGATCGAAGCACTTCACGTTTGAGAATCTGTTTTTTGATTTATTTTTCAAAAAATGACTAATTGTATTTTCATTGTTTACCTTCGGCAGCTTTTCGTATTCTTCGACTATGTCGTTCACATTGGTTGCATCTTCTAAAATATCTGATGTATTTGGTTGTTTGGGGTCTACTATACATTCTACTGCGCAGATTTCTTGTTTATGAATCTTAACTAAGTTTTTATGGTAAGTTTTCTTTTTCCCTTTTATCAGTAAACGCACATTGGTCGGAGAAGGAATCTCGACTACCTCATACGGCCCTCGCCACACTGGTGAAAATTTGTGCTCTTTGGTTTGATTTTTTAGCCAAACCTTATCTCCTATCTTGAACTGCCTTTCCTTCGTAGTTTTATCGTAATATTTTTTTGACTTTGCCTTCGCGTTCTTTTGGTTATTTCTTGATATTTCATAGCTCCTTTGAATCTGATACTTTAGAATTTTACTGTAATCGTCTGGATTGTATAGGGGTGCAGGTTTTTGTTTTAAATTTAATGGAATTTCAAATTCGAAGCCAAAAAGAATTCTGCAGGGTGTTTGTTTTGTGGATGAATGGACTGTGTTGTTATGCACGTGCATAGCGTGGTGCAGCCATTCATCCCAATTGGTGCCATCCTCCTTGACGAAATTTCGGAGAAATTCCGCAAGAGGTCGGTGAGTCCGTTCAAGAGCGCCGTTGGCTTGTGGGTGGTACGGGAAGTTTGGGACTTCTTTATCCCGAGAATTTTGCAAACTTCGTTAAACAATTTTGACATGAAATTTGTCCCGTTGTCCGTTACTAGTGTCCGTGGAATATTAAACTTTGAAATTATCTCGTTAAAATATGCTCTTGCTATAGTTGTTGCTTCCGCATCAGGGATGGCAATACAGAGAAAGTATTTGGAAAAATCATCGAAGAAGGTGAGGATGTACCTATTTCCTCTAGGTGAGACTGGGAGTGGTCCAACTATGTCCATAAAAACTTTGTCGAATGGCCTATGGGGAGTGTCCGTTATGGTCATTGGCAATCTTTCGGCTCTCGAGCTTTTGTTCTGTTGGCAGAGTTTGCATGCGTTGACATAATTTTTAATTGTTTTTGCATGCCCTCCCATTTAAACTGCCTCCTAATTCGGAAATACGTTTTCAAAAATCCCTTATGACCTCCGATTGGTGTATCGTGAAACGCCTTTAATACTTTTCTATTTCTTTTGACTCGGTAAGGAAAACCGCTGTGTCCACATTTACTGAACTTTCTTCGTTTCCATTAAATATTTCTACTATGGCTGGTTCTGTTGGTTCTTCTTGCTTTAGTGCTCTCGATCGTGTTACGATTGATACTTCACCTTTAAGTGTAGGAAGTCTGCTGAGGGCGTCTGCGTTTAAGTTATTCTTCCCTGGTTTATAGCAAATTTCAAAATCATATTCTAGCAGTTTCAGACGAAAACGACCTAGCCTTGTATCCTGCTCTTTCAAATTTGCTATGCCCTTGAGGGGCTTATGGTCTGTGTATATTTTGAAGTGGTTGCCCAAAAGATATGTCCTGAAATTTTTTACTGCCCAAACTATTGCCAGAAACTCCTTCTCTATTGTTGAATAACGTCTTTCCGTCTCGCTAAGCGCTCTACTGGCGTAATAAATGGGAAGATCATGCCCTGACTCCTCCTGGGAAAGGACTGCTCTAGCGCCTCATTGCTAGCATCGGTTGTGAGAATGAAAGTTTTCTGAAAATCAGGATATTGTAGGATCGGGGGGTTGGTTATAGCTTTTTTCAGCTGGTTCATTGCCTCTTGGCATTCGGTATCCCATTTAAATTTAACGTCCTTTCTAAGCAATTTTGTTAAAGGCAACGCTATTTTTGCGGCATTAGGTATAAATTTTCGGTAATAATTAATCAATCCTAGAATTGATTGTAACTGTTTTACAGTCTTGGGTGGCGCGATGTTTTTCACGCATTCTACCTTGGCTGGGTCCGGTAAAACACCTGCCTCCGAGCACTTGTGACCTAGATATACTACTTCTCGTTTTAAAAATTGGCACTTCTCTGTTTGTAGTTTCAAGTTGTTTTCCCTCAGGATGTCTAACACCTTTCGTAATCGTGTTTCATGCGTTTGTTAATTGCTGGCGGTATATGACGATGTCATCCAGATACACAAAGCAATCCACTCCCTGCAATCCTGTCAAAATACTATTCATTATGCGTTGAAACGTTGCCGGCGCGCCTGTGAGACCGAACGGCATCCTTGCAAACTCAAAATGTCCTAGCCCTGTGCTAAACGCAGTTTTCTCCCTATCCTTGCCGTCGACTAAACACTGATGATAGCCGCTAGCTAAGTCTAAAGTAGTAAAATAGCGACTACAACCCAACTGGTCTAGAATTTCGTCAATTCGAGGTATCGGGAACACCTGCTTTATTGTTACGTCATTTACTTTCCTAAAATCTACTACTAATCTCCATTTTTTTTCGCCATTTTTCCCTGCCTTTTTTTGGTACCAGAATTATTGGGGAGTTCCAAGGTGATTTACTTGGCGTAATTATGCCGTCATTAAGCATTTTGTTGACTTGAGAATTTTATTTCGGCCTTTTGATGCTCTGGCAGTCTATATTGGCGGGTATTAATTGGTGGTTGTCCTGTTTCTGTGGGGATTTCATGCTCCAACACGGTGGTATAAGAAAGCATGTCTCCACTTAAGTGGAAAATATCGGAATAATCCTTAAAAATTCTCTGCATTGAACTTATTTCCTCACTGTTTAGCGTGTTGTCTAAGTCAACTGACTCCAGTAAGAGATTAAAACGACTATTTACATCACTGTTTTGTTTCATTTGGTTGATATTGAGTGGTTTTAGCTCCTCAAAATTAGTACCGAGTTCCCCTTCTAAAACAATATCAGAATCAACACGTATGGCCCTACTACTTGTATTTAAAATTGGCACATACCCCGTTTCATTTTCAACTCTTGTTAGTGTGCTTCCTACGAAAACATCCGGTAATATTTCCTTTTTGTTTATTATTATTTCCCCTGACATTCCCTTTACACAAATCGCCACTATTTTTGTTTCCCTTGCTTTTATCGTAACTGCTTCCGCAATACAAATCGTCTTTTCTTCGGAAACAACCAGTGGAATGGCTGTCACTTCACTCCCTTCTTCGAAAAACAAAAGCTCCTTATTCTGACTATCTATTACGGACCGATTCCAAAGTTCATCTCTGCCTAACAGTCCATCTCCCGGAATCTTGCTCCCTCGTGGAAGAACATGAAATTTAAACTTTAAATTCGGTTGGCGCGCGTGTGCCATTTCTACTGTGCCTTTACTGAAAATATCCCCTCCAAATGCTCCTACTAACCGGATTGTTTCACACTGATTTACTTCATTTATATCTTTTAGCGCTTCTAACTTAATCAAGCTTGTGTCCGACCCAGTGTCGACCAACAACGTTACTTGATCGTTTACAGCTTGTCCACAGGGAAATACTATAAACGCATCATTGAATATTGAGTTCGGCAATTCATCTCTCTGCCTTTGACGTTGAAGTTGAAAGTTTGATCTTTTATTTTCTACATACTTGATTAAACCATCTAAACAAGCTGCAGATTTTTTAGCCAACACAACCCAAAACATCACAAAGGACCAAAATAATTTCCAGAATGGAAATCCGTCTTTCTTTTTGTTTCTGCTCTTGTTCCAAACGGGGGTCTCTACGTTAGGCTCCTCCTTCACTTCGTTTCTTATCGCGGACTGACATATGGTTACTAATCCCTTTGTAAAATTTGTTGTGTGCTCTCTTTCTCTTGGATTTTTATCCTTGTTCATTAAAACGTTTTCCTTTCTATTTTTCAATTCGTTTTCTTTCTTACTTTCTATATTCTTTACTTTCTTATCTATGTTCTGACTATCTATGTCATCGATAAAAATCTTATTAATGTCTAGTTCCTCAAAACGAACTGTCTTTTTTTTTGTACTTTTTAAATTAACTAATTTCTCTTTTTCTTTACCCTCTTCTTTGACCGGAACTAGACTTGGCCTTTTAACTGTCGACTGGGTTTGGGCATTCCGGCCTATTGGCCTTGACCGGGCCGCATAGAGTTTCCCTGACTATTTCTTTCCTGCTGGGACATTTCTTTACAAAATCTGGCTATGTGACCATAATTATGGCACTTATAGCATTGCATACCCCCAGGCGGCTTATCCATAAAAGGTGGTGTTTGTCTCTGGTTAACGTATTGTGTCTGTGTTCTATTCGAATTTTGTGAATCGTATTGACTCGAATTTTGACTAAAATTTTGCGTAGTAGAATTTTGGGGTTTATTGAAATCCGGTTTCGTAAAAGCTGGAGTAAACGGTTGGGCAGCACCTTGGCTTCGGAAGGGATTGAAGTTTTGTATTGGGGATGAGTTAGGTTGTCCCGAGTTCTGGTTTGCTTGATTAAATTGTTCTGGTGGTCCCTGTCTTGGCCTACAGAATTTATTGCTCTCATGACCTTTCACCCTACAAATGTTGCAAAATAATTTTCTTATTCTGCTAAAACACTTGTTCTCCAAGTGCCCTATCTTTCCGCAAAACGCACAAGATTGCTCAGTCAATAATATATCTTTGCTATTGTTTTGAATGCACTTATTACTCTGTTCGTGCCCATATTCAGCACAAACACTGCAGAAAGGTGTATTCCTTCTCTGTATGCACACATCCCAAGTGTGACCTACTGTATTGCAAAAAGCGCATGGAACTGTTTGGGGTCCCATAGGGACAAATTGGTTCACGGCATGAGTAGACTGACATTTAACATGGTTTTGAAAATGCAATTCTTCTGTTTCCTCAGCTAATCTGATTAAATCCGCGATTGATTTATCTTTGTTCATTTCTAGGCGGCTCTGCATGTATGAGTCTCGAACACCTAAAATGAACCTGAATGTTGCTAATCTTCTGTACTCGCTGAGTGCCGACACTGCTTCCGAGCTATTCCATAACTTATTTATAATTTCCTCTGCCTCATTTAACAAGACTTCCAATCTTCCCCCAAACGTGGAAGCTCTTTCATTAGCCTGCTGTTCTGCTCTTGCTATTTCGGAACGGATTGTCTCCAGACTCCTGCGCTTTAAGAACTCTCTCTTAATAATTTCAATTATGTCGTCTAGACTAGTTACTAATCGCTGGCTCACTTTTGTATACGCTAATCCTGACAATCTATTTTTGACGCATTTTATAATATCTCTAGATTCACTGCCACTCACAACACTTTTCAATAGTTCGATTCCTGTTATGAGCTTTTCTGCTTCCCCAAATAATTCTGAGGTTTGTGAGCCTGAAAATTGTGGTACCAGGTGAGCCACTTTTTTCATTAATTCATCTGCTTGCAATTGCGTTGCCATTATTCTTTGTATTTTCGGTATGTTTTTTGGTGTGACGGGCGGTCGCTCAAAACGTTCTGTGTTAGTGATAGTTATTCCTACAGGGGCTGCTGTAGTAGATGGCAATTCAAAATTTATTACGTTGCTGCTAGCTGTTCCTACAGGGGTTGTAGTATTGGTTGGAATCTCAACGTTTTCTGTGTTAGTACTCGTTGTTCTAATCTTCCTTGCGGTATTCGGGCTTGGTGTTGGAGAAGTTGCACAAACTGTTCTTAATGTACTTTTTAGTTTTCTAACTTCTTGTTTCAGATATTTGACTTCTTCTTCACTTACTTTTAGACTTGCTTTGTCCTTTTCTAAAGCTTCTGCTGTTTCTTTTCCTACTGACTGTTTTAATACTTCCTTAAGGGTTTCGTTTTCTCCTTCTGCCTTTTCTATTAATTTGTTTTGTTCCTCGATTTGTTTCCTTAATTTTTTTACAGTTTTTTTCAAGAAGTATTACGGTGTCTTCCAATGTCTTTATTTTTTCTCTTAAGGTCTGACTTAATGCACAAAATGTACCCTTCACCTGGTCGATCAGAAGCTTGCTTCTTCAAGTCTCGTAAATTGTCCTAACACTGCTTGATCCTTAATTAATTGTGAGCTTTCCTTATTTAGTCCTGCCTCCTTTATTAACTCCCAAGTACTTGCTACGATTGTTTTTGCATCTATTTCTGACTGATGTAGATGTTGTCTGAGTTTGTCTAATTCGTCTTCCATAGAGTTGAATATTTGCGGTACTGCACCGTTTTTACATATATTTTCTAACAAAGCGAAAAACAACGGGACTCTTGCACAGTTTATTCATAATTTTCCACTTACCATTTTTATTTTTCGACTTTTCCTTTTGCTGCTTTTCGTCTCGGATTTCGTTTTCTTGCTTCTTGTCTGGAACTATCTGAAACAGTTTTCTTCGCAAAACAATTTAATAAAATAAAAAAAAATTTTCTCAATCAACAATTTCAAGAGGATACTGGCGGCGAAAACGTTCACCGTCAATATAGTCTTTATTTGAGATTATTTCAATCGTCCGCAAGTCCAGATCTGTGAAAATAGGCTTTAGCTAGGCGGTGCGACTCGTCGTGTTTAAAACTGGTTCCAGTTCCGCTTCAGCTATCCTTTAATTTTTCCACAGATCATGCACACGTTCAAGACAATCTGATATGAAATCGTTGTGAGTCCAGGTTTGGATCCAACTGACAGTTGAATACCGGCTGCGCCAATTTGTTGTGGCTAGGGTGTGTACTGAAAAGGACACACAGCCTAATGCCAAAACGTTATATATTTTCGTGTATTTTACAAATACACAGCCCTAACTTCCTTCTTTCAAATAAATGTACATCGAAGGATTCTTTTCACTCTTTTATTTATATCTTAAAACACTTATTCCTACTGTAATAACTCCTGAATTACACTCGAATGACTTCCCTAATTCCCTAAATTACAATAAACGCTCAGACTTGAATTGTTGTTGCCGTTGGGTCAGTACAAGCCAATTCGAACCGGAACGTTGAATACTTAATCACCAGTCCTTTTCCAATTGTCGATCATCTGCTTTTATAGGGAGAAAGTGCCTAGCATGCACTTTCTGGCTGGAACTTCGGAATGCGGAAAACGATGTGGCAATGCTTCTCGTGCTGCGACTGCTGACCTAATTCTTGGTGATGTCGTCATAGTCACTTGTTGCTTTGTTTCTGTGTTCTACTTTGCATTTGCTGATCATGCGAAACTGATTCGTTCGTCGTTCTCGCCGTTCGTCGTTCTCGCCGTTCGTCTGTTTGTCCGTTGCGATTGATCATATTTCGTCGCTTGCTGCGGTTATTGTCTTCGACTTCGGCGTTGTTTCGACCTTGACCATGAATTTACCATTTTGTCAGCTTTCATTTCAGGGTCGTTTGTTTATTTTCGTTCGCTGCGGTGTTATTTGATTTGTTGTCGATCAGAGTCAACGTGAAAGGTTTGTGAGTAGACACGGCTCACAACAGTAGCCATAAACATCCTCTCCAAAAAAATTTTTGATAGGTTCATTATTAAGGGTACCTCCAGTACTAGGGTCTGTCACAAAAATCTCAAAATTGCCCAAAATCGGATTTTTTTGAGATATTCCACTGAAACTTAGAATTTGAGCGTATATTAAGGCCTACGATTAGAATTCAAAAAAAAATTGGAAAAGTGGGCGTGGCAAAAAGGGCGGTTTTCATAAAGAAATTCAACAAATGTCAGTATATGGGGCCCGTAATGGCCTTAAACACCTCTTGATATTAAAAATTATTTGAACATGTGTGTCTGTGTCGGGTATTCTATTGTCAGGCTCGCCTGACTATAACACCCTTACTTGTTTTATGTGTTGCAATGTATTCTTATGTTTGGATATGTTTTGTTATGTTCTTCTAATTAATGTTATGCTATGATAGTAATGTTATGTTATTTAATGTTGTGTTATGTAATGTTATGTTATATTATGTTATTTTATGTTATGTTATATTATATTATGTTATGTTATGTTATGTTATATTATATTATGTTATGCTATGTTATGTTGAGGATATTTTATGTTATGTAATGTAATGTTACGTTATGTTGTATTATATTGCATGAATTTATGTGATATTATGGTTAACTGAGCCACCAAACGGTTATATTTTGGACATTCTACATATTTAATCTAAGTGGATAAGTCGTTGACCCATGTTGAAGACCTAGCGTCGGAATTTATGTTTTCTAAAAATTGTTTAAACTCTATGAAATAGTTATGAATAGCTTTTAAAGGCGCATAGTTCTCAGGAAGTTAATCGAAATTTGTTTTTTTGTATAAATTTCTTCTACTTATGTTAAAGTGCTGATGATGTTGATGATTCATTCTAAGAAGTCTAAACTACTTTGAATTTAACTGGCTGACCCATTAAAAGCTCATTCATTTAATGACTGCTTAACCGCCTTCAACAGAAATTTCTTTGCGGAAGTTTTTCATCTTTGCTCTCAGAACTTTTCCGATATTTATTCGAAAACTTAATTCCCTCATTAAAAATGACTTCAAAAATCAATGCTTCCATTTTCAATGCTGTGAGAAAAATTATGAACAATCGAGCTGCGATTTTACAGCACAAAACTTTGCTATCGGTTTAATTGTTAAAGAGTAATTGAATAATAATGAGCGCATTTAATTCCCGATTTTCTTCTTATTTATGCGCTTTTTCAAATCGATGTATTTTGAACATTGGATAGCTTTATGTACATAAGTATTTATTTATAGGCTATAAGCCGAGGATGCTTAAATTATTAAAAATGCTGCATTCCCACACTGCGAAGCCTTTAAATATTTCATGCAAAATCTGAGAGAGATTTGTTTGCTTTCTTTTTTTTTTATTGAAATCATTCTTTTTATAATTTTTAGGTCAATAAATTCTACTACTAAAACGGTAAGCAAAATATCAGATTATTTAAGAATTTGAATTTCAATCAATTTTATGGTCGAAGTGTTGTTTCCCTTTCTCAAGTTTAATTTTATGGAACAACGTTTTCTTGCTCTTATTATTATACATGATATTGGGCATCAAAAAGCTATACGGTTCAAAAGAGTTTTGCAATTACTCCTCTTTTAGTTATGCTTCAAAAATCGCAAATATTTGAAAATCGATTTTTAAAATTCTTCTAAATGAAAAAATCATTAACCGATATAAGGAGCTACAGATGGCTCATTTAAGATTCAGTAAAGCTTGACGGAACTTACGAGTAATTTACCTTAAGTTTTTAGTAACTTGATTTAAGTTTAGGCTGGTTAAGTAGAGTTAAGTTAAACTAATTATTGTTTAGTTAAGTTAAGTTAAGTGAAATTAAGTTAAGTTAAGTAAGTTAAGTTAAGTTAAGTTAAGTTAAGTTCAGACAGTTTAAGGTAAGTTAAGTTAAGAGAAGTAGAGTCTTGTATTAAAAGGATAAAAAATAATGGGAATTATGGGCCATTTTATCATCTATTTCTTCTCTAAAATCCATGATCCACCAATTTTCTTGCCACTTCTTTAAATAATTAAGAACACCACATTAACATCACTTAAATATTCTAACTCATCACGGAATCATTCGAAACAAGGCTCAGATAGGTAATCTTAAAATGTGATTTCCTAAGTGAAAAAAGAGTATATAATTGATTAAATGTGACTTTGTCGTAAAAAACATGCATACGAAGTGAGAGTTCAGAACATCCGAACGTTTTTAAAGGCTGATGATTTACTGCTAAAAACTTTTTAAACAAAAATTCCTTTACCCAAAATTCTATATTTATTTTCGAAGTGAGTATTTCGTTTATGATAATATTCTTAGCACAAATGCTGCTTTAACCAAATGCAAAGACTGCCTATCAAACATTCATGCCCTTTGAGAAATGTGCATACATACATATGTTATATGTATATATGTAAGTACATTGTATCCCAGCCGGAAATTCTCTCATAAATGAACAACTCATTAATTTTATCACCAAGAATATCAAGGGGAAAATTTGAGTACTTCTCAATTGCAATGGCATTGCCATCGAGAGAAGGAGCTTTTTATCGCAATTGCAATGGCAATGTCATCGAGAGGAAATTTTATTCATCGCAACTCCAATGGCACTGTCATCGATATAGGTATCGATACGACGGAGTAGATCTACTCCACTTTCGATGACCAACTCGTGACATATGCTCTTATGACTGCCAATGCCGCTTGTGTGTTAATTTCATTAGAAAGTTGGTGTATAATCAGGAGGAGTCGCGGCTCTATGTCATGCTGAAATCATTGATTGTTTCACCGGGACATTTCCGGCTGGGATATAATTCAAAATATATTCTCTGATATTTTTTTTGGAAGATTAAAGTGGGTACATAAAAGAAATAAAGAAAACACGCTGTGTTAATAAAGCATAAAAATTTTTATGAAAGATAAAAAATGTTTTGTTTATTTTTCTCTCTTATATTATTATTATTTTTTTTTTGACAGATTCGTGCCGACGTCACGTGAGTAATTCGGAGCAAAAAGAGAAGCAGAGAATTGTATATGAATTTTTAGACGTGAGTCACAACGCGTCATTCTCTGAGATCCGGCGTTTGGAGCTATATTCATCAACAGACGGCGGAAAATAAACCACACGAAAGAGAGATAAGACAATAAAAGCAAAAAGTGCAATACACCTCGTTGCGATATCTTTTTTGAAAACAGAAAACAAAAACAAAAACAAAACTTTGTTTGGGGCTCAACTGGAGACGAAAACGCCGACAATTATGGCAGTGATCTTCAGGTAACGTACGCGATCAGTTCGCAAGTAAATCGAACGTGAGCAGAAAGATTTTTTTATATTTAGACCGCGTATTAAAAGAAAGTGTTCTTTGTCCGGTTCGAACAATTTAAAGGCAAGAGGAATTAAGAAAGAAGTTAAGAACTTTAATTTCTTGTCGTATAAATAAAAGCCGGTTAGGTTAGTAGGTGTGTAAAAAGTAATGTGATTGAAGTGAGTGCGAGGACCTGGGTGCAAAAATGTGATTTGTCACGGCAGGATTAAAGCTTAAAAAATGCATTTTTCTTTTGAAAAATTTTATTTATTTTGCGGTTAAAAATACACATTTAACCACATTAGGAACAAAATAAAATTCAATACCCGATGCAAAATGAATGAATTTTTCGTCCCCTTCGTGCCCCGTGACTAAAGCTGGGTGAAATTTTTGTTTTTGCTACCATTTAAAGTAAGTCATTCATGAATCGTTGTGCCCATAGTTGGAAATTTCAATGCGTCAGTGAGTCGGGCCAGTAATGATTTTTTATTTTTATTTTTTTTTTGCAGTCTGTAAATCGTAATTTTGTTTTAATCAATAAAACACTTAATGCAGTTGTTGTCTATGAATTGATAATTTCACAGCCCAATGAATTCGAGAGAGCTTAAATGGTCTTTTCTGTGTTATTTAATCAATTGACTTTTTGTGTTTCTTTTATATTTTTGTTTTGGTCTGCAATTGATTAGACGTTAATTTTGAGGTGTTCATTTTTTGTTCCACGAACAATTACATTTTGATATGTCAAGGTTAACCGGTAATTTGGTTATTGAAAAAGACAGTTTGTTAATGCGTTATAATCAAGGTCTTTCAAAGGAAATGCCCAGCCAACCGTATACGGAGTGCTTCTATAAAGAGCCTGAAAAGGACTCCTAACGGAGCTCTCCGAAGTAGTACCTCAAAAAAAAAAAAAAAAACGCCTAGGAGCATTAAGAGAGACCAGACGAGCCATTTTTGAAAAATTTATATCTGAAAGAGGGCCCAAACAGACTTTTAAGGATCATTCTAGCAATCATGAAAGATAAACGTCCTCCATATTGGGCTCCGTGCTCTATTCTCCCGGGTGAGGAAAAGACTTGAAAATGGTACAAAAATGAGTCGTAGGAGACTCAAAAACGTTGGGAAATATGAGTCAAAAAAGATTTTAAAATGATCAAAATTATGAGTCAAAAAAGAATCGGATATGATAACAAATATAGAAGAGTCGCGGCTATGGTTCAATTTTCTCTTGACAGAAGTATTATTTCTGATCAGAAAACGATCGCATTTTTGAGGAAGTAAAAGCGCTTTATTTGCCAAGGAAGGCAGCACCTTCAGAAAGGTGACTCGAAAAAACTTTTTGATAAAAAATTTCAAAAAAGGTTAGCTCGATTTATGAATCCTTAACCGAAAATCAAGTTCATGTACGTAAATATACGAGTATATTTGGGTGTTCTGTAGATGCATTAAAATGCTTATTTTGAGTAAAAAAAATTCCAAGGAAGTATCGGGTTAAAGTATTTATTTGTTTATGTATTTATTTTACGTATTATTTTTTTTCTTTGAAAAGAGCCGACAACTCTCAAATAAATTTCTTTATATTCTTTTGTTATTCTTTTTATTTATCTGAAATAATTCCCAGAACATACGTAAAGGAGTGTTAAAGAGGATTTCATATTGATGTAATCATGTTATGCTTTCCTTTTTCAATACTTTTCAGTAAGAACATGATATCACCACCCGAATATAACATATCTGGGATGCAAGTTTTCTGGGAATTGAATTTAAAAGAGAATTTTTCTTTATTTTTTTTTTAACATTATATTATAATTGGATGATTCCTTTGCTGTCATTTTATTGAAAATAGCTTTATGGAAATCCTGAAATTCCTACTAATGTCCCGCTGAGCATGTTTTCGGGGTAAAAACTAATTACATTGCTTTGTGACCGACTTAGATTTTCCATTCACTCGTTGCTTTTATTTATGTGTACAACAATATCCTTTCGGCCATTGTCGGTTTTTATGGAAAATTCTTTTAGTGAAAATGTGCAATTGTGCAACTTGACAATATCTGTTAGTTCGATATACTAACTAACTAACTAGAATAATAAAATTGAAAAAAGTATTAGCTACATTTAAGAGTTAAATAACATAGGAAAAAAGGTCTCGAAATGTAACGTGATTTTAAAAAGTAAGGCTTTATATGGAAATTGAAACATTCCTGTTTTGGAAAAAACCCAAAAATGCTCATTTGCAGACCGACTTTATGCCCGTTTGAACTAAAATTTTCGATAATTCTAGTTCGGGGAAATCACCGCATTCCGGCCTCCCCACAGACCTACATATGGGGCATTCCATGCGAAAACGACACAGTTTTTTTTTTATGTCTCCGAATCTTTCCAATTTTTTTTTGTATAGTATCTCTATACGTGTATATGAAAATGCCAAATTTTTAGCTTTGAAAAGTAACGGGTGTTCTATATACAGGGTGCTGAAGTTTGCAAAATTGCAAAATTTTGATCGAAGTTAGTGACACTTAAATGCTCATAAAGTAGGCAAATTTCATTAGATTTTTTTGAACAAGGGCAATTTGGAAAGCCGTTAAAACGGTCTTTTTATACCCAGCGTAAGCGGTTTTCGTATGCCATACGTTGCGCATACGTCAGGCATTCCAAAAACAGCGTTTTTTATTTTTAAAACTCAGAAATAATCATTATTTCTTGATTTTTATTTTTTCTTTCAAAAATAACACTTAAATTACGATTTTTATTTCTTTTTGCTTAAGAATTAAAATTAATTTAAATTATAACTTATAATAATATACAGACGTACTTATATGTATATTAAGTATATAAAGCCTAAAGGTATAATAAAGCCTTCCCAAAAATTCAATAATAACACTGATCAAATTGTTTTTTATTTCTGAGCGAAAAAAATTCAAATTTAATTTTGAGTATTAATTTTGAGGTAAAAGATAAAATTCGAAAATTAAGTTTTATTTTTGAGCGAAAAACTAAATATCAGAAAATTAGTTTTATTTTCAAGTGAAAATATATAAATTGATTTATATTTTTAAGCAAAAAAATATAAAAAGAAATTTGAGTTTTATTTTTGAAAGAAAAAATAGATTCTGAATGTAATGATTATTTTTTGAGTTTTAAATAAAAATCTGAATTTGAGCAAAATGAAAAAAAAGAAATTGAAATTAATGATTGTTTTCAGTCACTGTTGAAAACTAATACCTACATATAGGAATTTATTCCTTTTTCAAGTAAATCAGTATTTCGAAGAATTGATGAAAGAGAGATGAACTTTCATGGAACAAGCAGTCTCAACAACAGCAATTACTACAATGAACTACATCAAAGCAGTAAAGTGCTTTTAAAGGGCATTGTTTGCTCATAGGTACATTGTTTTCGATCATAGCACATGGCCAAATAACTTTTCAAAAACAAGATTTCAGTATTGAGTAGTACCTATGCGTACAATTTAAGTGGAAATTTCAATCAATTAAAGTAAAATAGTTTTATTTATTTAATTTTTCTTTTAAATTTTTTTGTTTTTCTCCGGAAAAACAATGGACTTCAAATATTGATGGGAATTTATTTTTTTTTTTTTTGTTCGGAGAACTCAACAAGTTGGCACCATAGAATGTTGCTTCGGAAAAAGCTTTCACTGTAAGTAAGAATCAAGCACGTTGATGCTGTCAATAGCCTAATTATACTTTTCGCTCGACTCCACATATTCATGCTAAATAAATGAGAACAGGAAGAATTCAATACAATAATAGACTTAATTGCACAAACGAGCAGTAACGAAAACAAAAACAAAAGCAAAACAAACAAACAAAACAAAAAAAAAAAAACCGAAACCAAAACCAAAACAATCTTGCGAAATAATAAAATCCGAAACACATGAAGGTAAAAAGTTTTACGCCTTCTGAAAAGAAATATATACAAAATACAATATGTGCTTACATTGGAAACTGAACTGAACAGAAATTCCGAATTCGCAGAAAAATAAAATTGGACGAGTTCGCCATTAATTAAAAATAAGCGAAAAGAAAAGCAACAATTTTCTCCATTAAATCTATAATATGCGGGATAATGAAGTACAGGCATATGAGAGCTCCCAACCCCCAATGGAATTTTTCACTTTGATGATATCATCATCGTCATCACTGTCCGACATTCAAGAGCAAAAAAAAAAAAAAAAAAAGAATAGAGGACAAAATCGATTCGAGTGGCAGTGTGAATGGAATTGTAAAGTCGAGCCAATCGTGTGACATAAAGTACGACGGTCGGAGTGTCTTTAAATAATAATCTTAGCAATAGACGATTCTCTAATAGAAAATCTCATTTATTTTATTGAAATTCCTTCGAATCGAAAATTTTGGTCTAGCTTTCCCCTAATTTTCTTGGCGTCTGTTTGTTGTGCTATTTGTTCGATTTACTTTTGGTAAATATTGACATTGCTGACGCTGGCGCTGACGTCTTTTGTTTTACTTTCTTCATTCAATGTAGCTTGTTGACGTTATTTGCTGTTGCAACAGTTTCTGCCGCCGGTACAATTCCAAATCGTCCGGCGCTTCCTGTACAAACAAGTCAAATCCAACCGCAAAATAATTTTGGTAAAGCACCAGGACGAAGAGTCATGCATCCTGCTTTCGCAAATGCTGGACGTTCCCCCGGCTTGGAGATCTGGCGGATTGAGGTGAGTTCATTCGATTGTGGCAAAGCTTCTCTCTATCTCTCTGTGTGTGTGTGTATTTGTGTGTGCATTTGTGTAAGTTAAGTGTTAATTTCGAACTTTACTTTGCGTTTTACCTTTTGAGTGATTCGCTCTTAATGAATCGCTTTTATTGCTTGGAGATGAGATGATGATGTGTAATAAGATTTAGCTGCTCTATAGCTTACTTAATCTTATGGATTATATATATATACCTATAATATATATATATATAAATATATAATATATAAATATATAATTATATATATATATTAATAAATATATTCATACGTTTTTATAATATAATATAAAATGTAATTTAAGAGAGAAGCAATTTAAAGCCTCAAAGTATGCAAGGTATTTTTGTGATAATGTTTTTAAGAACATTATTGGCAATTGCTTTAGAACAACAAGTGTTAAATGCTAATTTCTTATAGTTAATTAAGAAAGACTTCATCGTCTTTGAAACTACACTGTTACTTTTCTACATTTTCATATAAAGTTTGGAAGTTATGAAGCCATCTCTTTGAGACTCACAAATTTTATTCAAAAGCAGTGCAATTTATGATCTCTAAATGGTTAAATTTTCTATTTAATGTACATGAAAACAATGCTTGGATATTTTTCTTTTGAATCGCGCCTCAAAATCTTGAAGAACATCGCTTATGTTCCTATCAATCTTCACTAAAAACTCAGAAAAGCAGGACTGTTTTTGGAAAATCAGAGCAATGCAACCTCCGAACCTTTTCTCAAAAATACTTTGACCCATAAGCTCTCCAAAACTCAAATTTGAAACAATAATTGTTTTGTTAGGACAACGTAATATATGTATGTAGGTAAATTTGTTTGTTCGACAAAAATAAATGGTAATGTCCCTAATAACAAAATATTCTGTGATTTTTTCAGAAGGAATGCCCAAGGAACCATAGGTCAAAACCGAATTTTTTTCTTGCGCTTTTTCAAAAGAAGGTCCATCTTAAATATGCCTAAAAGCATGCTACACATTATTACAGAAAAAAATGAAATTTCTACCTACCCTACAGTAATGAGCCGGTCAATTTCCTAAGAAGACTGGCCTTTGACCGATCCAAATCCTACCGGTTATATTATTGCAGTTCGCTCTATCGAATTCGGCTAACCGGCGGTCGGTAATAAACGGTTTGGTTTAAGGGTAGTCTGTAAATGACACAGGGATATATAAGAAATTGGTTTTTATTTTCCTTATTTGACTGGCCTAAAACCAGACAAAATTACCACAATTGACAAAAGAAACTGGCCTACGGTCAGCCGTTTTGCGGACTAGTCCCTCTCCAATGACAGGCCCATGTTAAAAAGGTCAGTTGAATACATTAGAAGTGGTATTATGAGGCGACTAGTACTGGTAACATGAAGGGCTGCCCGAAGGCTACACTTGGGTAAGTCCATATTACAGCAGGGTTCTTGTAGGTTTGCCCATTTAATCACATCTTGAGGAAGGATTGTGTGAGATGTACTAAAAATGATATTAATTGGTTCTTAAATATCCAAACGCATACCTTTAGGTGCCGAATTTATATATTTTCCGTTACCCTACAGATCATTATCATTACCAGGCATAGTCAGAAGAGCAAGCCTTATCTCCACAGTGTGGAGTCCACACTGGTCATTTAATGGCGTAAATACGATATTAATTGAGGGGAATTGAAACAACACGTATAGACACGGGCTCGGAACTTTTAGAGAGCTAACATGAAAATATATTTGTCCCTATCATATTTATATTTCCGAATCACGCAAACCTTCAAATTAAGGACCGATTGAAAAAGGGGTTTCACTTCAATTATACTTACTAATTATCGGGGAAATTTAAAAGCCAGCAATTAGATAAAATAAATTTTAGTCTGACCATTTTCCGCGACACTTTGAAAAGTTTTCAATTTTTATAATTGCACCTTCATGACACTATTATTAAATTACTGCTTTATGCCATAAAGTATAACAAGCAAGCAAGCAAGCCAGAATGCGTACTCTCGAAAGAGTAGTCCATGTAAGTGGACAATGGACAGTGGACAGTGGACGCCGGACGCCGGACTTTATTGCAATTGTTGATAACAATTATCATGGTCGCGACACTCACAAAATACTACTAGTAAAGAGACCACTTAACAAGTGGTGGACTACAAACTTTAAATATAAACGTGTGCCAAGCGCCCACATACGCACACACACAAGGACAACGATCGCAATTGTAATCGTCAGCGCCATGTAGCCACATTTCCATTGAAAATCGAAATCAAGTGCCCAGTACACTCTTCCACTGCATCATCATGTCAATGTTTTTCTGGTATGTCTGCCGGCAGCCACACATAAAGGGGAGCTCGCACACACACACACACACACACACACACACACACACACACAGAAGGCAAGAGAGAGATGCACGCAAGACCATGTGCAATAAGGCAACGTGATTTATAAGCAACAATTCATATATCGTGCATATTAACCTCCCGCATCATTGCTCTGGCAGCGGTGGACCATGGCTATGCCCGCCTATCTGTCGGTCGGATATTCCGTCCCTCTGTCCTTCGGTCGCTCCCTCTGTCTGTCCTTGCTCTCGCAACAGCACTTTCCCGCGAAAGTACTCAAATATTTTCGAATCTTACCGCAATTTCGATGTGTATTTTTTAAAATTTAATTATTTTCCCGCATCGTGATTTAATATGCAGTTAATTATACAATATGTGCGTATGTGATGATTTTTCCTTCCGTCGATTCTCTTCGTGTTTTCCCATTTTGACTATTTTCTTTATTTCTCATGAAGTACGCCGCCCTTGGGCCAATAAAAGAAATATGGTCCGCGCCCTGGCACTAGCATAGACACGGGCGTTCGCGTTGGTATTATCAAATTATCGCTTAATAGACGCTGCGAGGTTTGTTGATTTTCGCTGGAGTAGTTCCGGTAATGAGTTTCTTAAGAGATATCGTTTGAAGATTTTAATTTCCATTTCTTTTTTCTTCTACTCTCGGTCAGGCCTTCATACGATTAAGTAGTTTCACCAAAAAAAAAAAAAAAAAAAAAAAATTCAAACTTAATAAAATTGGAATTAAGTATTCACACAAGTAACCGGAAGCGCTTAAATAAAAAGGAATCACCCTCGTTCGCTTATCATTCAATTTAATTCTCAGTAAAGTGTCCTTTTGGGAGTTAAATTTTTAAAAATGAATTTTCTTTTTTTTCCTCATGAGGATGGACATTCTTAAAATGTTATAAAAACGCAGCATAAAATATTCCATATTCTTTGGAGTGTGCGTAAGGTTAACGCTTCTGCCTCGGGATATGTTCATATTTCAGCAGCTCTTTCGCACTTCATCGATCGTTATTTTTTAACTTTCATTTTACCTCGGACTTTTGTTAATACATGCACACAAACATATGTTCATGCATTTATTTTTTTACAGTGCATCTATAAAAAAAATGAAAAAAAATTAATACAAACAAGCGAATATTTACGATTTCATTAAAGCGAATCGATTGTCATTTCGCATTGATTGCCCTGGCATCGAAAGGGCTATAGGGGCAACTTGCTGAAAGCGCAAAAATCGACACATGAAAAAATGAAAACGACCGAATGGGAGGATTTTTAAATTAAGCCGAACGTTTTTAAATAGGATTTTGAAGAATTTTTTGTCTTTAATTTCGGAGAATTGAAGCATATAAAAGCAAATGAGCTTTTGGATTTTACAAATAGGATTTTCTTTTGGCTTGATGGACGTTTTTATGGGGTCGCCTTTAAAGACTTGATGGGTTCATTATTATTATCTTTTTTTTTATAAGTACTCAACTCACTCGGGAAACAGAAAATATTTAAATTGAGCACCTAAAAGTGTGCTTATAATTATTAAGAATAATTTCAATAGTCAGAAATCTGGTCGTTCTTGTAACTATGTCTATGTAAGAATCTCGAAAATCATTCAATATCTCTTGAAACTAAGGAGAAATAAAGTTTTTTCTAAACTTATATTGCTCTCAATCGACTGCTGCATCAGTCAATATAAGCCTTGTTTCTCAAGGTCTTGGGTTTCATACAGAAAAATTCAATCGAACATAAAAAAATTTATTAAAAAAATTTTGAATTGTGCCGATTTATTAGCAAGGGTGCGATCTGTGTAAAACTGATTTAAAATAAAAACTTTAAATAGAATAAGCATGTTATGTTTGCAAAAATTTATTTTTTGCATGTAGTCTCTATTTCTTTAATTTTTTTCGATTTTGAAAAACATTTGGAAAAGTTAATAATTCGGAAAAGTTGATTACCCCTGGGACAAATCAATTAACTTTTGCGAGATTCTACTGTATATCACATCTATGTTAAATAAAATATACCATAAACTAAATAAAATATATCTTCCCTGCAGAAAAATAAACTGGTGCAGAAGTACTGAGTAGTCTCTCACTCCTCCAAAGCAAAACTAGTACTCGCTCATAATTACCCCACCAATGCATTGAACTTTCAACTTTAACACATCCTTTGTGTCCTTTGAAAATCGACACTCGCGTTTGAGCTGGTGCAGAAGTGGAGACAACGGAGCAGATAGGATTGGGCGAAGTCTTGCTTTTCCTTAAAATTACTTGCGCCTGCGCGAGGAATAGAACTCAAACCTTCGGACTTATAATCGCACACACTATCCACTACGCCACAGAGCAATTTAATTCACGCATAGCAAATGTATTACATGATTGTTTGAGAAAAATTGAACTGAAGACGCCTGGTTGATCATGCCACTAGTTAGTCTCCACTGTTCGTGTCTCTACTCGTGTACTAGTTCTTTTACCTATACTAGAGGACTACTCGCTAGGGCCCCAGTTTAGCCCAATTTTCTACAGGGTTATTATATACTACGTTTATACGTTAAACCTTATTCACGAATAAGAATATCGCGAACAGTGAAGTCACCGTTTATACGGCAACCGACAATAGTTGGTCTTAGCGCTACCTGACTGCCGAAACGAAATGAAATGGTAGCACACATGAAAAACATATGATTTCATAGCATCAGGAATGCTTTTACCAATTAGTTTTTCAAAAGTGAAAAAGTGTCAGTCTCTGATTTAAGTATTATCCATACACAGCGGTTGGTTTCCTTTCCGTTCTCCATCTTATTTGTTAGATTTTTGAACTCAAATTTTCAAAAAGCGCTGCCTGATCGTCAAAAAGAGAGAAATCAGCGAAAAATGTGGCATCACCTCTCATGTTTCTCGCGAATAGTCTCACTATTCATGAATAACTTTCGTGAATTGGCTATTCGTGAATAAGACCGTTTATACGGTAATGTTCGCTATTCGCAATATACTTATTCGCGAACAAGGCATCCGTATAAACGTAGTAATAGGTACCTCATATGATTGTAGGTATATAAGGTATCTGTTACCATGTTTATACGGACGCATATGCCGGTTTGATTGAAACTGCTTTAACTCAGAACGCATCCATAAACCGGTTTTCAAAACGTTTTGAAAGCTCAAAGTGTGCTAAGTCCTACTCATTCTCAAATCGCTACTTTATTTCTCCGTTCGCTAGCTTCAATTGTATAAATCATCGATAGTTTCAAATCGGTTTGAAAAACAGTTGACGCTTGTGAATGTTTCTTACAGTAGCGTGCCATGCTTTACGTTAATAGTTTCAAAGCGATTTTTCTGAGTTCACTTTTTGAACGCTTTCATAAACACTAGCAAAAAAGTGTTCTGAGTCATGCCGTTTCGGGTCCTGGCGATTTAACAGTTCGTACAAACAAGGTATGTTACACCATAGCTTCCCTATAAGATAGTCTATATGATATCTCTAACATATTGTTATTGTATTACCTATTTATTTCTTTGATGGTGTAGAATCTCAATTATGAATGAAACTTAAAAGAAAGGTTTCACATACAAAAAATTTATAACCCTACAGTAATTCTAACCATTTTCTAACTACTTGGGTACCAGTCACAAACATATTACCAGCTCTACGATCTCTTGATTTTCTCTAAGCACTGAGTGGAAGTTTTTACTACCATTCAAGCATTCAACCTCGCTTGATATCGGATACGTGAAGGACTCTTGGCACCACATACAATTCCGATCGAGGAAATAATGAAAATGAATATCAAATACTTTCATTCAGAGATATCCTTTCGAAATCATTTCCACAGGTCCTCTTAAGAAAATAATCACTTCCACATCCACCTACTTCAAGATTTCACCCGCTGTGGTTAATTTAATGTCAGCAATCTTATATTTCTTCCGACTAAGGGAATCAAAGAAATGGAGCACCCTTCGTTTAAAAGTTTACTTATGTTCTTGGTCAGAGTCCAATCGATTGACATAAATCGAATGTTATTAGCTTTCATCAGTTTACTTCCGAAACACCCAATTTTACTTCCTTTCAATAAATTGACCTTCTCTTTATCGACGTGAATCAATGAATATTTTATTGGTTAAATGAAACCAATGCGCTTTGTTGAACGTATTAATAACGATGATGGAAATTTTACAGAAATATTTCTAACTTCAAAAAAATGTAAGTTGAACTCATTCTGAAAATTCATTCAAGCCAAAGTTCAACTTGATCATCTCTTCAGATTCAAATACTGCAGATGACATTGTTTGCATTTATGTATCTTATACTGCCATCTTATTAATATTTCAAAGCGATTTTCGATTCATTATGAACGTTTCTAAATAGAAAATGTATCGAAATTGTCATGCAACTTTCGCTGGGAATTTAAATTTTCCGTAGCTGAAACAATTATTTCGACATATGCTTCCTATAAGATAGTCTGATATGATATCTCTAACAATTTTATTGTAATTGAACCTATTATTTCTTTGATGGTGTAGAATCGAAATTAGAGCTGAAGAGTTTCACATACAAAAATTTATAACCCTACAGTAATTCTAACCATTTTCTAACTACTTGGGTACCAGTCACAAACATATTACCAGCTCTACGATCTCTTGATTTTCTCTAAGCACTGAGTGGAAGTTTTTACTACCATTCAAGCATTCAACCTCGCTTGATATCGATCGAAGGACTCTGGCCCCATCAATTCGATCGAGGAAATATGAAAATGAATATCAAATCCTTCAGAGATATCCTTTCGAAATCATTTCCACAGGACCTCTTTGAAAATAATCACTTCCACATCCAACTACTTCAAGATTTCACCCGCTGTGGTTAATTTAATGTCAGCAATCTTATATTTCTTCCGACTAAGGGAATCAAAGAAATGGAGCACCCTTCGTTTAAAAGTTTAATACTTTCTGGTCAAATGTATATATAATTTATTATTCATCAGTTTACTTCCGAAACACCCAATTTTACTTCCTTTCAATAAATTGACCTTCTCTTTATCGACGTGAATCAATGAATATTTTATTGGTTAAATGAAAGCAATCGCTGGAAGTAAATAAGATGATGGGATTTTAAGAAATATTTCTACTTCAAAAAAATTAAGTTGAACTCATTCTGAAAATTCATTCAAGCCAAAGTTCAACTTGATCATCTCTTCAGATTCAAATACTGCAGATGACATTGTTTGCATTTAATTTTGCCTCTATTATTTCTATCGATTTTAATACGATTTTGTTCTAAATGAAGAATGTATCGAAATTGTAAGCAACTTTGCGAATTTAAATTTTCCGAGCTGAAATTTTTCGAATTGATTTTCATATTATTCGATAATGGACAGCGAGCACGAAATTTATTTTAAATCTTATTGCTTTTCTTTATTGGTTTTTGGTTTTTATTGTTGGAAAAGTCATTTTCAAAGTATTTTATTGGAAGATTCAAAAATTGTATTAAATTTTTTGAAACAAAGCCAAAACGAAAATCATTGATCAAAGAGTTTTATTATGAAAAATGAATTTAAGAATGTTTTTGTGTCACCAATTAAAATAGAAATGACATTTTCAACAAAGAAAAAATAATAAATGCATGAGAAGCTATGTTCTTTTGAATTTTTAATACCGCTCTGTGTGGAATTTCGGGCCAGGGGAAGTTGTTTTCTTATTCAAAAACACGGCACAAAATTCTCAAGAAATTACTTATCTCGAAAAATATTAAGTATCGGAAATCTCTACTTTTGGTTCTTTAAAGTCAGCGAAATGCCGATCGTCAGAGCACAAATCTTCCCATAATTAAATGGGATAAAAATTGCAGAAAAAAAAGGAAGTGAAAGTAAACTTGAGTAATAATATCGACCAAGACTGTTTCCATATATATCCACAAAAAACTAGAGAGCAAAAAAGCACTGCTTCCAAAAAAAAAACCCCTACCTATTTTAAAATTGATTTTATTGTGCATATTTGCTCGAAATGAAAAGCACCCATGTCCATAAAATCGATTTGGCTTATAATAAACTAAAAACAATGAAGATTCAACGATGACAGATGTATGTTTTAAATGAAAATCTTAATAAAAAATAAACAAGTAAGAGTGTTACAGTCAGGTGTGCCTGAGACTACAATACCCGACAGCACTATTTTTTGGAATATTTTGTTTTTCAAAATCAAACCCATCGACCATGCCCACTAAGTCAAATAACTCATTAGATATTCACTATCATAAAAGATCCTTTTATGCAGATTTCTGTTAAATTTTCTTTTAAATTGTCATTAGATGACCCCTGACATCTATATAAAATTGCCCTCTATCCAATTTCCATTTTCCAATTATTGTAAATATCACTAATGGCTGTAGAATCAGCACAAATTTCATAAATCTTCCAAAAGGATCTCTAGATTTCAAATTTAATGTGACAAACCCTAGTAGTAGAGGTACCCTTAAAAATGGATCGAACAAATAATATGTTCTCAGTGTTCCTTTGACCAAGTTTCCTATGTTTGTGTGTTATACGTGCGGGTTTTTTGGTCGAAAAATTTAGGCAATTCAAAAACTCGAATTCCTTTTTCCTCCTACGTGTCTCGACTAGTTTTGTAGTATTCTTCAGGGAGTCTATTTTTATTGAGAAGAGTAAATTTTTGTTTAAAACTACTATGCTGTAAGAATCTCTTCATATAAATCATCGCCTCGAACAACGTTGTAAGCGACCAATTTCAAATTGGAAAATTGTCATGCGAGACAGTACGAACAAAGCAGGGACCGTAACTGTTATAAGAGATATTAAAAAAGTTATTTAATAATTATTATTTTAAAACTTTTTTAAAAAAATTCAATTAAAACAGTTATTTTTCAACTGAAAAGAAAAAATTTAGAATGAAAGTCTTAAAAAGAGATTTTTATTTTTCGAGCCAAAAATAATAGTTATTAAAGATTTTTATTTTTTCAGTCCCATTTAACTGTTATTTTGCAACTTTTATTTATTAGTCCGAAAATAAAAGTTATTTTCGGATTTTTATTTTTTCTGTTGAAAATAAAAATCCTTTTTATGTAATTTCTAAAATAACGGGAAAAATTAATTTTTGTTTCTTTCAATGCACAAAAAAAGACATAAAGTTTCATATAATTAGGTGTTTTTCCCGAAAGGTTGAAAATTAACTGTTTTAGTTGGATTTTAGGATTTTTATTTAATATCATCACGGATTTCGACAGTTAGTTTCAATGCGACCCCATCCATATATAATATTAATCTTCAGCCTCCGATGTCTTGAAAGTGATGATTTTTTTGCCTCTCTTTTTTTTCCATAACAGTTATTTACGATCCCTGGAACAAAGTGATTTCACTTCATTAATGTTCTGAAATGTTGAGAAAAGTCCAAGACTGTACCAAATAAAAACACTTTTTTGGCAGCTCAAAGGGCTAAAGTTTTATTGACAGTGAAAGTCCGAAAAATAGGTTCAAAAAATTTGCCGCTTACAACGTTATTCCAGGCGATGATTCATATGCCAAATTCAATTCGATTCCCACTTGAATTTTAGGTGCTAAAGGCAATGTTCGAAATTAGCCCTTTTACGACGCCCACTTTTCCAAAATTTCGAAGTTCGCCTTGTACTAAAGGTACCCCTAAAAATGGTACGATCGTATCAATTCTCGGACTTGTTCTTACTCATATCTCCGCCAATTTGTATGGAATCTTAAATTGATCAACTTTTTCTACAAAAAAAATTGTATACAGACAAATGGACATGGCTCAATCGATTCTTCTGAAGCTTTTCATATCTAAGGGACCCCTTCCATGAATAACGTAAGCATAAAAAGGGGGATGGGGATTCGAAAAATCTTTTTCCCGCTCAAACCGGAGTCTGATTTATGCTTAACTATGCTTAGGTGAGGGGTTTAAAATGGTGAAAATCTCTCTTACGTAATTAATGGACAGAACTTTGAAAGGTTCTGCACGATTCCCACGTACGCACAAGCGCAATATACCCTCGACAGAGAGTGCATCAGGTATAATAAAATAAAAAAAATATTAAAACCAAATAAAATTTGAAGTTCCATTAAGAATGCGCACAAATATGCCTTGACAGAGGCACATGCACGCACAGTGAATCTTCCATAACTGGAATTACCTATAAATCGGCTTCAATAGAGTTTTTTTTACTCGATGTCGCCATGAGTTGAGCAAATTCTATCTGTAATGGTGACTCAAGCTATGGAAGTTTGACTGTGTGTGCGCAGTGGGTTTTTTGCTTTCATAAAAAAAAAAAAAAATATTCGAGATTTTATTACCTTGGATTTTAGCACTTTAATGGATAGTAACTCATTTCATCGTGATGATTTTATCATATTTCTGTAACAAAACATAGAAAGTTCATTCGCGCGAGAAAAGGCAATTTACAATTAATGTTAAATATACAAAAAGAAATAATTTTGCGAACATTTATTGGAATGAAATAAAAAAGCACAAAATTACAATTTAAAAAAATCCATATATAAATTTATATTCGCTTTCGAGAAGATGCACAAGAGCGGCTTTAATGAGCTTTGGCGATAAGCTATTTACATGAAGAGACATGGTTAGTTGCATGCTGGCGAACGAATTTCTCGGAATGATTAATTTTATATACATTCATATGTTCATATATGTATATTCATGCATGCAGATTCACGTCGATGGGCTCTTAGTTATGATTGAGTGGCGTAAAAATTCACTGAATTGGTTTTAACATATTTATTCCCAGTGCTCTAGAGCATCGAATATCATCTCATGACGAATAATGTGTAAATTTATGTATATGAAATGCGGACGGTGTTTTGGTTTTCATTATACCCGGTACACTTTGTGCATAGAGGCGATAATGTTTGTTCATACGAGTCTGGAGTCGACGAACTCTCTACATAAGCTCATCACAAATTGGAAAGAACTGATGAATCTTAGAAGATGTTTAATATTAGTCATCATCATTTGTGCATATGGATGTATTTCTGTTGGGCTATACATTCTTTTTTTTGTGCTATCGGTCTTTCTTAAGATCTTTTAATAGGTCTTTCTATCGGTCCATCTATAGGTCTTTCTATGTGTCTTTCTATCGGTCATTCTATAGGTCTTTTTATAGGTCTTTCTAAGTCCTTCTATCGGTCCTTCTATCGGTCCTTCTATCGGTCCTTCTATCGGTCCTTCTATCGGTCCTTCAATCGGTCCTTCTGTCGGTCTTTCTCTCCTCCTTTTTCGACTTACCGCTCGATCTATCCGCCTTTCTTTTAGCTCTTTTGCGTCTGTTTGGCTGTCTCAATTTTCTTTCTTTTTTTTTTTTTACATCGAAGGACTTTACATATTCGAAAAAAAGAAGTTCAGGCAAAAAATATATATATCAACGAACCTGAGAATAATTTAATCAGGTCAGGTTAGTTTGCTCAAATGCCCAAATTTCAAAATTTCCCCTCAAAGCACTTCTCTTTGGTTCTAGATTTTGACTCATCTGTCTTATAAACATCCGCAAAAAAGCACCGATATGCTGGCGATCTTACTTTGATATTTAATTGGCTATAACACCCTTGGTTGCTTTCCATTTAGTCGTGTGTGAAGAAAATGTTTTTCCATCACTTACATTTTTCGTGTGGGTGCGATGCGTTGCCTTTGGATTTTCTTCAAAGAAGCGTGTTGTTTTTTATATCTTCGAAGCTAATTAAATGTACAAACTTAAGCATAAAAATTGATATTGAATTTTTTTTATTGACAGATCGATGTACGCACATCGGTGA
Organism: Chlorops oryzae; assembly: GCA_020466095.1. Classification (NCBI taxonomy): domain Eukaryota; kingdom Metazoa; phylum Arthropoda; class Insecta; order Diptera; family Chloropidae; genus Chlorops; species Chlorops oryzae. The sequence continues at coordinate 35,329,808 of CM035807.1, read as the reverse complement.
AATGTACTCGTTTCGATGAAAAATATAGTAGACCAGCCAAGTGTAAAATTTCATTTGTTTACGCATCTTTGTGGAAAACAATTTCGGAAAAAATTTTCATTTTCTGATTCATTTGACTGACCTCTTTTTTCTGTGTATACTGGAAATTTAAAAATAAATTTTTCTTTTGCTTTTCCCTTTTTTATTTCGCAGAACTTTGAACCGGTTGTCTATCCCAGGAACAACTACGGGAAATTCTACACCGGAGACTCCTTCATTGTTTTAAATGTAAGTTGCTGCATGCACTTTGCAACTTTTGATGTTGCATGAAGTTGTAAGTGCAGCATAAATACTTGTAAGGCGAGGCGTTGCTTTCTCCTTCTTCTCCTTGATTTTGTTCCTATAAGAAACTCATTAAAGATTGAGTTAATTTCACCTTTGAGGCATACAACCATTGCAAAAGGAACGTGTAGCTTTCCGTTCATGGGAAGTTACGCGATTGAAAAAAAAAAGTCAAGGATCCTGTCAAAGTGTAGACCGAAAGTAAGGATATCGTAGAACGTTCTTAAAGAGAGTTTTGTGGCGGGAAGATCAGAAAATTTGTAGGATAGGGCTTTCATAAGTTTCTCAATGAAAATATGAACAAAGAAGGGTAAATGCTCTAATGCCGGGATCTGTTTCTAGTCGGAGTTTATTTGAATGTATAAAAAAATAAATAGGTTAGGGTTAGGTTAGTGTGGCTGTCACCATGAAGGTTGACACACTTAGGCCCATTACGAGTAATGGGAAAACAAAGAAAAACAGAAACATCAAAAACGCAACAAATATCCGCGACCTCAGCTGGGAGTTGAACTCAGAGCCCCTTGCTTCGTAAGTTGGCATCTTAATGAAAATATATATATAAAAATAGTTTCAGATTGGGTTTTCTCTAACCGAAATAAAAGATTGTTCCGTTGAAGAAAAAATTTTGGCATTAGAGGGTTAAATGAAATGAATTCATGCCACAAGGCCTTAGCGCTTTCCTTAAGTGGGTGTATTTTTCAGAATGGCACTGACTCAGTGAAGAAGATACGGAGAAGAATTCAAGAAAATTAACACTATCATCACCACCTTTTCAACATGAGAAAATCTTCAAAGACTTTCGAGCTCAAAACTGTGATTGAACCTTAACGATAGCCCAATATTCTCTACTATGGACTAGTTATTAGAACATTAATTCTGCTTTTTATGTACATAGCTTGAAAAATCCTTGTGATCCATTGTCCTTGGATGGATGATCATTAGGTCGGGAACGACATGGATCTGGGGCGATTGAGCTCAAAAAGAGGCCCAAAACAAACTTTTTTCATATATAAAAAAGGTCTCACCAGGGCCCCAAGTTAGATTTAAATTCCTGAGAGGCCTTCCATTGCAGATCTCGCTTCTTGTTCCAAAGAATATTTCGAAATCGCTTGACTTTCTCATGTAATAATTCTTAAATGAAGTCATATTAGAGCTTTGTCATCGGGACAATTTTCATACAGAAAAGACCGAGGACAATTATTTTTAGAACGCACCTCGAAGTGTCTTATTAAAAACTTGAACTTTCTTATTCTCGCTATTGTCAACACAAAAGAACGAAAAGGGGGAAAAAAAAAACGTGCAAGAAAATTGCAGGGTAGGCTAGGTATTTCTATTCCGAGTGTGGCTAAACTTTTTAAACCGCGTGCCCCATGCAGTTGACATATTCATGGCCATAGAGACTCTAACTTGCCGTGGCTGTACGTGATACACGTGTCATACGTTCACGTACACCAACCTGACTCTATTCACGTAGGGAAGAAGAAGAAAAAAGGGCACTAATGCATATTTCCTGATTACGCCAACAGACAGTCGAACGCAAGGATAAAACACTCGCTTGGGATGTGCACTTTTGGTTAGGCTCTGACACATCCACAGATGAGGCTGGTGCTGCGGCCATACACACCGTACAATTGGATGACCTACTAAATGGCGGTCCAGTGCAACATCGTGAAGTTCAGGATCATGAATCACAATTGTTCTTGAGCTACTTTCGAAACGGTAAGTTTCCTTGCCATGCTTTTCTAAAAACATACACACATACACCAACGCACACATGCACACACCCGCAAACTCGCTCACATTTCCTGCGTCTTCCCATAGAAAACGGATGAACTGAGATGAAAAAAAAAGAAAAACAGCGAAAAAACGTGATAAATGTTCGAGTTGAGAGTTTCAAAACTTACTAAAGTAACATTTTAAAAGCATACTTTAAGGCGCATAGACTTTGAGATGAAAATAATGCGCGCCACTACACGAAACTTGTTTCCATATAAACTTTCTTCTTCAACAAAAAAAAAATATGATTTAGATCGACCATATTTTTTATGTGCATTTTAGGCATTCGATATGAACAAGGCGGTGTCGGTTCGGGCTTTAAGCATGTCCAAATAAACGATCAAGGCGAGAAGCGTCTGTTCCAAGTTAAAGGAAAACGTAACGTACGTGTCCGTCAAGTGAATTTATCAATATCGTCCATGAATAAGGGTGATTGCTTCATTCTGGATGCTGGCAATGAGATATATGTTTACGTCGGCGAGAAGGCGAAACGCGTTGAGAAGCTTAAAGCGATAAGTGCCGCGAATCAGATAAGGGATCAAGATCATAATGGACGCGCCAGGGTCAATATAGTTGGTAAGGTTTTTCCATAATAGTTAAATGAAATTTGAAATATTCCCCCTGGGATTTCTTATTTGTAGACGAGTTCAGTTCGGACTTTGATAGGCAGCACTTCTTCGAGTTACTTGGCTCCGGCTCAGCTGAGCAGGTGCCGGAAGAATCGACCGCCGAAGAAGATGGAGCTTTCGAGAATACAGATGCTAATGCTGTAATGCTCTACAAGGTAACCGATGCTACGGGTCCATTGAAAATCGAGCCGGTCTCCACGAAACCATTGCGTCAAGAGATGCTGGATACACGGGATTGCTTTATCTTGGATACTGGCTCTGGAATTTATGTCTGGGTTGGACGTGGCTCGACGCAAAAGGAGAAAGCCGATGCCATGGTCAAGGCACAGGAGTTCTTGCGGACGAAGAAGTATCCTGCATGGACACAAATTCATCGTATTGTAGAGAGTGCTGAGTCGGCGCCGTTCAAGCAATATTTTGCAACATGGCGCGACGTTGGTATGTCGCATACTCGGCTCATTCGATCGGCACTGGGCTACGACGATACCGACGATGTGGCCTTGGATGTTGACGATGTCGATTCGGTTGTTAAGAATTTGAAAAAGAGCGGCGGCAGAGCTATTGGATTTGTACCAGATAATGGTGAAAATCACTTCGAAGAGGTAAGCCATAAAAAATTGAATGCTGGAAGGGAGGTCTAAGGTAATTATTTATATACACATTTTAGGTTATACAATATGCCGCGAAAGCTGGCACCAATGACGTCCTACGCCGGGAAGTACACTTCGAGGAAAATATGCCGATTTTGGGCTTTGCGGCCTACATCTTTCCCTATAAGTATAATGCAAAGAATGGCGAAAGCGGTATTATAATCTATGTTTGGGAGGGTACAAAAGCTAGCAAGGATGTTAAGGAGCGAGCCTTTGAGGATGGCATGGCTATGGCGACAGAACAAAACGCAATACTCGTACGCACAACACAGAACCATGAGCCCAGACATTTCTTGAAGATATTCAAGGGTAAACTGTTGACATTGTACGATGGTACACCGATAAAACCACAGCTATTTCGTATACGAGGCACTGATGATACTGATGTGCATGCCAGTGAGGTTAAGGCTGATTCGTCGTCTTTGGCTTCGAGTGATGCATTCGCTTTGGTTACAATGCGCGATCATAAGATCTATATTTGGAATGGTTTGGTAAGCTCGTGCGTTTGTTCGCCTGCTTTGAAGAATGTGAAGACTACTTATTTGTTGTCTCAACACAGGGTGCCTCTGAATTCGAGAAGACAATGGCCCACGATCGATTTAAAAATTACTGGCCTGATGCAAGTCTTGAAGTTATTGATGAAGGAGCCGAACCAGACGATTTCTGGGACGATCTTAACGGCGAAGGTATTTACGATCGTAGTTTGGATGATCAGGGTGCACCCATTTTGGAGCCACGTCTCTTCCACTGTCGTCTGTTGAGTCACGATCGCATTAAGGTCGAGGAAGTCGCACATTTCGAGCAATCTGTACGTCTAATCACAATTTTATATTGCCAATCCATACTTAAATGAATGCATTTATTTATTTTTGCTCGAAAGGATCTTGATGTTGACGATGTTATGTTGCTCGACGGCGGAGATGAAATTTATATGTGGGTTGGTTCTGGCGCAACAGCTGAGGAGAATGGCAAGATATTGGACATGGCAAAGAAATACATTAAAATGGAACCAACGGCAAGATCAATCGATACGGTTAGTGTCATCCGAGTGACACAGGATAACGAGCCCCGTGTATTCAAACGAATGTTCCCCAGCTGGGAGGATGGTTATTGGCAGGTTAGTAGAAAGAGTGCTTGGTAAAGGCTTTGCATGTTATCGGTAGAAAATCATCGCATTCAATTTAATTCATTTTATCATCAAAGTTGTTATTAAAATTATTGCAGAGCAAGCTAACCATTTTTTGGATAGAGTTTTTGTAGTTTTGTAGTTTTTGAGATTTGCCTACTGAAAATTTCATTAAAAGAGTTGATTTATTTTTAACATTGTTTTAACTCATTTATGCATGTCTTATGTGGTTTTTGCTTCTTATTGAAATTAATAAAATATACTTCATAACAATTTTAGCATGAGTTTTCAATGATTTCGGTTATTATTCTTATTAATGCCTTGGGGTGGAAGTTAAACATTGCAGGAATTGTCATACAATTCTGAATGGACATAAATATTTTGATTTATATTGAAACTTGAATTATATGAATGGATATTGACGATGAAAGAATATGATGTTGTGTTGTGCTAGAGAATCAAAGATTTTGTTATGAAGATTATGCTTAACATAATATTGCCTTTCATGGTGAAGTATTTTTGTTTAGAAAAATGGCATGAAAATCAGCTTTGTCTTAATCCTGACTGTAATTAGAACCTTCGGGTCTGGTTCAATCATGATGAAAATTACATATTTAAGCCTTATCACCAAATTTTGTTGCATACTTTAAGGCGTAAATTTGTTACGGCAACAGAAAATATTGAAACTCTATACCTAGATGTATGCTTTTGATTATTTTAAAAATAATTCATACAATTTAAAGCCTTTTTCCATGGTTTATAAATAGGACTTCAAGAAGGTCCACACAACTTATAATACTTGCTCAGGATGTTCTTAAATAGACAAAAATTACGGGAACGAACAGATTTCTGACTATTGAAACTATTTATATTTAAAAGCATACTTTTAGATGCTTAATTAAAAAATTTTCTGTTGCCCTATTCATAGCCCAGCCAACCATATGCGGAGCGCTCCGAAGTAGGAATAAACTATGGTCATGTTTTTCCATAGGAATAAACTATGGTCATGTTTTTCTATAGGACTAAGCTATGGTCATGTTTTTCTATAGGAATAATCTGTGGTCATGTTTTTCTATAGGACTAAGCTATGGTCATGTTTTTCTATAGAATAATCTATGGTCATGTTTTTCTATAGGACTAAGCTATGGTCATGTTTTTCTATAGGAATAATCTGTGGTCATGTTTTTCTATAGGACTAAGCTATGGTCATGTTTTTCTATAGGAATAATCTGTGGTCATGTTTTTCTATAGGACTAAGCTATGGTCATGTTTTTCTATAGGAATAATCTGTGGTCATGTTTTTCTATAGGAATAATCTGTGGTCATGTTTTTCCATAGGAATAAACTATGGTCATGTTTTTCCATAGGAATAAACTTACCCTGTCTACATAAATTTTTGATCACACTTTTTGAGCAAAAATACTAAATTCTATGTGCAATCAAATTCGTAGCCGTAGTCAAAAATGTATGTCAATTTATTACAAAATGAACACATTCGTCACAGTAAGCAAAAACATATCGTAATACATTTAGTAAGTTTCAAGCAAGTTTTTTGCATGTCAACTCCTGAGGTGCATTTGCAACCACACTCTGCAATACGATGTCCTTGACCCCTATCACCTCCTTTTTTTGATCTATTGAGTATGGAACACCCTGTATATATAGTAACGTTGCCAGATGATATTTCTTGCAAAGCAAACACATTTCTCACATTTTTGCGAGAAAAAAATAAAGACTTACTCCAAATGATAACATTTCTTCTTACTTAAATAGATAATATATGGGCCAAAATTCTATTTAATGCCTAAATTTCTGTCTCTGTCAACGAAAATCAGTGTTCGTAAAAGAGCAAATCAAGAGCACCGTCAAAGAGCGTTCAGAGAGTCATGCTTTAAAATTGCATTATCTAGTTGGCATGGTTTTTTTCATTCTTTATGGTTTGCAACTTTTTGCAACTTATGGTGATGTAACTTTACGGGAATTTCCCTTAATGAAATGGAATAGAGATTTGGGGAGAAAACCTTTTTGGGTAACTTTTAGAAACTAACAATTTACAATTTCCTAAGAAAAAGTAGTTGATAAAAATAAGAAATATTTTTTTGGAATGCTTTAGAAATTTTTAAAAAGGAAAATGGGTGTTTTTTTTATTATTTCTCAATGTACAGGAAATCAAGCAATCCAAAACACTTCTCCTTGGTTATCTTTGGATTAATTTAGGAGTCCTATTTTTTAAAAATTGTAGGCTAATAGAGGAGTCCGCACGGAGCCCTTGCGGTTTATCTGAGGGTGCATTTTAGGACACCCAAAACGCTCCTTTTAGCAGTCCGCAGGGCACACTTTTTTCATATGTTTTGAAAAGGCCCTTTTCTCCCGCAAACACGCTCATTTAGGATCCTTTTAGGAGGCTCCTTAGGAGCGTAAACGCACCGCATTGGGAGTCCTAAAGGTGCTCCGTGCGGACTCCAATGGTGCGTTCGGCAGGAGCTTACTTTTACGTAATGCCACCTACATATATCCTTTGCAATCCTTTGATGTAAGGGGCTGCCCATTAATTACGCGAGATTTTGGCCATTTTGGCCATTTTTGCCACCCCCATAAGCATGTTTTAGCATAAATAAAAATTCTAAAAATACTATAAATAAAAAGCAAAAAAAACGGATTTTTCGAAACCATTTATGCTTACGTAATTAATGGACGGCGCCTTTAAACATTAAGCATAATGTAGTAAGTGAATGTCAACAGTTAAACAATGAAATATTGTCGAACTCTAGGAGAAGTACTGACCTGATAATATAAGACGTTAAGCTTCCTGCCGGGAAACTTCAAATCAGCCTCGTCGATATATTGCCCATCAATACTGCAAAGGTATACATTATTCCTCGGATATATGCAGCCCGGCTAAAAAGATTCCTTTCTTAAAAGTATGGAAACTTTAGCCATTTTAATCATTCAATCTACTGAAATCATTTGGATATAAATTCTTCTTGCTTATGAATTTTCATGCATTTAAAAATTAATCGAAAATTATTTCGATTTCGGCTCCAAGAAGAACCGAAAAAATTGGAAAATTGTTACAAAAAATGTGTTAAGACTAACATCTTTTGAACAATGAATTGGTTCTCAATACTGCAATAGGGTCTTCAGTTTATATATGCATACAATTAGAAGCTGAATTAAAAAATTTTCTGCTGACCTACCTGACTATCAAGAAAAATACAAAAATACAAAATAAACAGGAACATTGAATACTTCGAAATCCTGTTTGATATAAATCTCAGTATCTTGAAAAATACCGATTCTCGAATTTTTGTAGGAATTTTAAAACCTATCTTTTCAAATTAATTTAATAAATTTTACATTGAATAGTTTGATAACACGATCATTTCAAATTTGAAACGATTAATTTTAAACGGCAAGCGAAACACTAAACTGGCTTATTTTAATTGTGGATTAATTTTTTTCAGCAATATTTCACTTGAAAAACAAAAAATTAATAAATGAAATCAGTTTTGCATGATCTATCCATAGATGTGATTTTCATTTTTTCGTTCTTGTTATTTTTGTGCATGTTTCTGCTTTTGTTTTCACTTTTTAATTGAACGTTAAAAAAAAAAATAAATAAATTAAAAAAAGGATAACGTTGCCCGGTAATTTCGCTCACATCCATCGTTAACTGTGCAAATATTTTCAAATCAGCTTTAATTTATTGCAATAAATAAAATACGATTTTAGATTTACCGTTTAATTAATTTATACAATTTATTATTAATGCAGTCGGTGCCGTCGTACGATGACGTTAAAAAGCAAGTCTCGGAGCATAACGAACGCATCGAGAGCAACGATGTTTAAGGGCCAACGGACAACGCAGGGGCGAATGGGAAAGTGACCATAAAAATAAATTAAAATAAAGCCAAATCCTTCAACAAAATTTTATAATAATTTTTATTAATTTTTTCCACCCGTTGCATGTTAAATAAAAAAATTTAAAAATATTAAAAAATAAATAAAAGAAAAAAAAAACAAATAAAACATAAAAAATTGTTATTACTCTTAATTGAATTGCCGGCATATGGTCAATTGAAGTTTATTGCCCTTCGAAATGTTATGGTTTTTAATTGAAAATTAAGCACATTCATTTCGGACTTCTTTGTTAATTCAATTTAAAATGCTTTTTGACTTTCCGTGCTTTTTACTGAAAGTTTCAAGGCAATGCGGGCGAGTGCCATTAACTTCGTTTATTTTCGATATATTTTTCTGCAAGGCTCACGTCGCAGGATCGTAACGGAATCAGCAATAATTGCATTTAATGTTTCTGAAGGTGTTTTACGACGTCATTTCATTTTATGGTGTCATTTTAATAAGCCTCTTAAAGTCAAAGAGGAGAACTCGAGGCTAGTCCAATGACTGGCGTAGGCAAGGGAGGACGGTTTTTTTCTTTTGAAAAATTTTACTCAAAAAGAAGGGAAAAAACTTTTTATACTGAAATTTTCTCGAACGGAAAGAGTAAGAGGGATAACGTCCCACAGGGACGTTGCTATATAAATAGCATTCTACCTTAGTAGAGTACCTAACATAAATACGGCTCTTTACTTAATGATAAAAAAGATTTGCCTACGTCACTGACTTATTAAATATTATTGTTTTTATTTATTTATTTTCAAAAGATTTTTTCATGATTAGAACATTATTCCGAAACTTACATACACTGTGGTAGTTTTTAGGACAAAAAAATTTGTTCATCGTGCAAACCGGCGCAGTCGGGTCCGGCTCGGTCCCCCGAGTACAACAGTACTAAGCAATAGTCTAGGTTAGCTCGAGTTTGCGAAATATTCAACATTTTTTGCCAACATTTCACTGTTAATTTTTCAGTTATATATTTTCAATTTTAAATGCTTTGGACGCTCTTTTAAAGTTGGTTAACTAAGCCAGACTGAAACATAAGTATCATTTAACTCAATTAATTCAATTTACTCAATCAAAGGCACGTTCTATTGGTTTTTTTTTTGTTGCAATTTTACGAATTTTCTAACATTACCCTAAATGTATGCTATAAATTATATTAAAGTCGAAATATTCAAATGTTAAAATCATAAAATTAAATGTTCCTGATTTCGTTTGATTTCTGTAAAATTTTGTAAAGCATACTTTTGTGATGAAATTTTTGCCAAAAATGGCCTTAGATGTTGCATTTGATTGGGCCTTTTGCGAGGGCCTTTTAAGAATCTTGGACTTAGATAAATTAATGTTAAGACAGCATTGACTACAATAATTATGCAACGCATTTATCATTAGCTGCAGTTCCCTTTCCGAGCTAGCAAGAATAACTAAGTCATCAGCGTACAGAAGTACTTTAACAATTAAATCACCAAATCTTATACCACCAAGCAGATTATTGTGCAGGTCGTTCAAGTATTTATATTGCAAATAGAACTGGGCTCAACAAACAACCCTGCTTAACACCTTTTGTAACCGGAAACGACTCTGATATCAAATTACCATTCCACAATTGACTTGAAGTCTCAGAATATATCATTTGCAAAATAGTTATCAATTTTGTAGATATGCCCATAGACTTATTCGATAATTCATAAGCATTTAATTGTTAGCAAATGTCCACTTCTTGTTCAAATTGTTTCTGTTTAAGCACTTGAAACAATTGATGCATTGCTTTAAATATGACTTCTGTGTTTACTTTATATTTCATTAACGCACTTGTAATACCATGAAACAACTCCGACAGTGGCCCATCATAACATTTGTCCTTTTTCAATGGAACTGTCGAGCATTAGGAACTCCTTAGTTTAAGCAATCTTCTTATATTTAGTTCAACTCGAGGCCAATTTTCGACCATTCTATCGCACAATGGAAAGTGTAAACAATCGAAGTTCTCCATTCTATTGCATTTCTAGCAGAAATTTATGCCGGTACCTACTAAGTCTATTACAAATTTTAATTAATCAACCTTCGAATATCTCAAGCTATCTCTCTTTAAAGGGAATTGATTTTCTCATTACGACAGGAGAGCCAACTGGGCCCCATGCATGAAATTCAAATTGGATCAAGGGGGAACAAAATGGACAACGAATTTCAGAGATTCACTGAAATACAAACATGTACGAGTATTATTGAAATCCGATTACGTTTTCTTGCAGAGCATGAGAGAAAATACTTGATATGAAACTTCTGAGAACTAAAATACGATTTAGATTGTTTTCTACGAATTATTATTGACTGTTCTTTGCTAGGTAATTCGAAATTCAACCCGTAGGTGGTGTCTCAGGACGAAGTTGTTCAAAAGCAACTGATCAGAGGATGTTTGCACAATCACAAATAAATTCTCAATGCAAATGTTAAATCGATTGAAAGTGACTACATTGCGACCAATTTCCTGTCGCCGAACTATTGCATTATACATAGGTATAGATATGTTGTAAATTCCATTGGAAGTTCTGTTAAAGTAATTCCCGCTTTCCACACATAAATTTTTCTTTCGAAATTCTTTAGTTATTAGTTACATAAGACAGGTGACACAAAGGGAAATTTCTTCTCTTCCCCTTGCCCTTCTAGCCAATTTAGTCAATTTTTCGGAGAGAAAAGTTTGTGTGTGGTAATCGGGAAGAACGAAAAAAACAGTACCCGTATGTATTCGTTACTACCGTATCGTTACCAGTTACTTCTGATATTTCACAAAGCGCTATGTTATATTAGAGAAACGAATCGATCACGTAAGCGTGAAAATATTTAACAGCTTATATCTTATTTTCTTGTCCATTGTAGCAATTAAACTGAACTGTCAAAAATATTTAGTACTTGATTAACCTGAAAGTTCGTGTTTAGATTAAAAAAACAGTCTCTCGAACAGTACTGAAATGCTCGTTTGACGTTTCGTTTGCTTTTACACCGGACAAAGTATTGCGTTTACACTTGAAATCAAATTGCGCCACCACGTTGACTTAACTGATTTTTGCGTATCGTGACGTCACCTAAGCTGAAAAATCTCACACATATGAAAAATACGAATAACGAAATGTTTTTGGGAGTAACGTTTCGTTACTCGTTACTATATAGCGCACCCGTTACTCAATAACGAGTACATACGTTTTGTTACAGCTCTATTATTCTTTCGAACTTCAACAGTGCGTGAGTATTTTTCGATCAAAACCGTTCTCTCCTAAGCGATCGGAAGTGTCCGTTTTTGACCTAAAACAAAGGCAAAACCGAATCATCCGCGGGATTCACCGCGAAATCCACCAACAACAACCGAAGCAGTAGCAGCAGCTACGTCAACGTCCTCATCATGGGCGACTGTAATATCACCGACAGCGATAAGGTACGTAGCCGTTGCTCATCTACATTTTACCTTTCCTTTTGCCATGTTTTAATTTGCCTACCAAAGCCTTAAATATTCTTTTTTATCATTGACCTGTCACTGACGGAGAATCTCTGCCACATTTAACTGCTCTACGAATAGGCCTCCTGTGGTAAATAAGAGGTCAATTGTCCCATTTGGTCTAATATTTTAACTAAACTATTTCGAGACCGCTACGTTACGTTCTGAAATGTGTATTTTGCTATGGGGTCTTGTAGACCCCCTTATCATATATACATCATCATTTTAAAGGTGAAAAGCTAGGCATTTTTTCGAAATTGAAAAGAAAAAATAAAAAATGGGTCTCTCTTAGAAAATCGAGAATTAAAACTTTTTTGAAAACTGTATGAAAATTTGGCAGTTTGGTGCAGTACGTGAACGTAATATTTAAAATTTTGATATCAACTTTTTTTGACGTCAAACTTCAAAAGTGAAACATTTAAAACATTTTTCCATGAACATCTTTTTAGCCTCGTTGTAATGCAACAAAATTTGCTCTACTCTACTCTAATATAGGTACTAAATTTGACAGTTTGTAGCTCGGCAGCCTGTGAATAAAATCTAAGTTAATTTTGCACATTAACTGTACTCATGGATCTTAACAATTATTCCAAATTTCATTCACATTGGAGAGAAAATATTTTTCGAGTGGATACACTTGACGTGTTTTGTGCCCCGCATATGGTTACCTCAGGCAAACCATGAAGTTCTGTGAGAGATCCCCTCTCTCGCCTGCTTTCCCTTCACCTTTTCTCTTCTTTTTCCCCTTTCCTCTTCTCCAAGTTCGGCAAAATGGGCAAAGTTTGCCTGATTGCCCGGGGTTTCCTCATCCATCCCACCCACCCCCATATCATCATCATCAAGCTCAGAGTATTCCTTTTTGGAAAGTCGACCTCTTCATTACTGCAGGGTAAGTACTCCATGTACATACATACATATGTACATGTTTATTGGTCTATTCTTTAACAACAGAAATGCCATAATTTAAAACAACTTTAAGTGGAACTGGGTTAAACTTTTAATCCAGATGCAAAAATAATGAAACAATTAATAATTTTCCGCTTGAAAAGCTTTGCATGCAAGCCTGATTCCCCGAGATATGACAACGCTTTATTTTATATCCGGTTTAAAATTACTTATCAAGCCGAATTCCTGCAGCCTTAATTCCTTAAAAATGATTTCATGGCAGACAACAAGGTAAGGTAATCATCGTAACTCCTGGAATGCCTTAAATCCATTCGAATTTAGCAAAAAAACAAAGGAAACACACTGCAATGAGTCCTCAAATAATCCATTATACACCCTTATTAACTGTGTTTTGTATGCCTTTATGATTACCTGTCATGCACTTTTTGATTCACAGCCCCGAGTCGAATATTCACGGAGCAATGTTGTAACCGTCTTTGCATTTCATGGGCAACTCTATGTATGGATGCATTCCGTATTCATTGTGCATGAATGTAGACGTGCACACACTGTACATTCGTACGTATGTATACATCTGATGGCGCTGATCGCTCAAATTGAAATTTTGCAGGCAATGTGCATTGCCAGTCGTACATTGTAGTTATGCCCCAAACACAGACGGACGGATGGACGGAGGGAGGGAGGGACGCACATCGACTATTTGCGATGCGAAAATATGTTAAACACTCATAACTCGACGGTTTATTTACGGGCGCAAGACACGTGATATTGCGACGCTCACGTGCACGATTCGGTGTAATCAGGACGACAAAAGGACAAAGCACAAAGGGCGCATTCGTTCGCAATGTTTGAGCAAAAAAAACAAAGTTTGTTACATACATTCATGAAAAGCCAAACGGAAAGTCTGTATTTAAATTTCTTTTACGGCTGTGTTGCATAAACCGAAGACGTTCCGTAATGAGACTTTTTTCCTTTCTTTCGTCCTTAAATGCATTCTTTATTCCTTACAATGGAATTTTCTTTGTGAATTTTGTAAATTAAGAAAATCGATCTCCGAAATTCCGATACTAATCTAATCGCACATGGCGCATGGAATTAGTCATTCGAATGTGAATGAGACGTCCAAAAAAGTAAAAAGCCAAAAGTAAACAAAGACCGAAACGAAAACGCATAATTGAATGATTGCAAGGGGGTGACCGAGTAAGCGAGTGCGCGAGTGCGCGAGTAAGTGGGTGAGAGGGCGGGGCAGGACCCATCGAATAGGTTGAACGTACGCTTTACGAATGCATTTGTCTTGCTGGCACACTGTGTTATGGCTTGCTGCTTCAGTAAACGATAAGCGAGTTGAATTAAATTACGAATCGCATTATGTCCCGCCCTGAATATCCTTTTCGAGTTGCATGACACTGTCACGACTGCTTGCAGCACGTTCGGCGAAATAGTCACAAGCAAAGCAAGTTGCATTGCAAAAATTTTTCAAAGTATCACGTCGACGTCCTTTCTTGGCATCTCTCGCTTTTATGAGCGAACAAAATGCGAAATGTGAATGTGAATGTGAATGCGAATTTCGAAACTCGTTGTGCCACTTGTTAGTTAGCACGCAAATCCAATTGTAATTCGGGTTCGGCATTGTAAATAATATTTGCGAAACGGAACGGATGTACGCTACTACTGCTAGTGGCATCGGAGGAGTGCTTTTGTGTGCAATAGAGTAGTAGGTTCTGCGTTCTGGTCGCGTCAAAGTGACCGCATCGTTAGAGGACACTTTCGCCTCACTGCGGACATATCGAGATCATGATTATTGCGACAGTATATACGAGAGGTCGCCTCGAATCTGTGGCCGCGGCGGCGGCGGCGGCGGTAGCGGTGGCGGCAATGGTTGCGATGGTGTTAATTGATTGTTTCTCCTTTTCGTTACGTAGAACGAAGGGAATTGAGAGCGAAAGAAGTGCGCTTAAAAATCATACTAAATGCTGTTTTTTTTTAATCCTTTAGGTGACTCATTTGTAAATGCGATTATTTATTTAATGCATTATTTTAATTAAAATAATACTTTCGATATAATGTCAGTAAGTTTTGACAGTGAAGAATTATTTCAAGCGATTATGAGAATTTACTCCTGGATTAAGTCTTACCCAGAGGGGAGGGAGAGATATTTAAGAAAATTCCACAGTTCGCTAGATTACAGCTTTTTTCAGGAGATATCAATACACTTTTCCTCAGGACTTTGGCCTTCTAAGCACGAAAAGAATATTTAGAAAACTTTTTTATAGAAGTTTCCATTTTTCATGAATTACACTACGCAACAAAATCGAACTTTTTGTGTGTTTCTAAGAGTTGTGCCATATTTTTATACTAATTAAGGGTCACTGAATATTGAAATACAAAAATTTTTGTATTATTTGCTCTTAGTTAGTAACGGCCTATTATATTTTTGTCTATTGTTTGAATGGGCCTAGTGGTCGTACCCCTTTGGGCTTGAACTAGAGTCCGACCGAAGATGAAATTTTTGGCCGAAGCCTTTGGCTTAAACTTCGGCCGAAGACCGAAGCCGAAAGCGAAGTTGTTAAAAAAAAAAGCAACAATTACAAAACTATTTTCACTTTTTTTGTTTGTTTTAATTTAAAGAAAAGTCAGTCCATTTTTAGTGTTTTAGTAAATAAACACAAAATCACAATTCTCGTTAACAATTAAATAAAAAAAAATGAACAAACTCTTTTGCTTAAGATGATTCCTCACTTGGCATGGCAAGTAAAGCGCTTTTACTTCCTGAAGAAGCAAGTTTTTTTTGGTCTAAAACTTTCTATCAAGAACAATTTTGCTTGCTTAAAATGATTTTTGATCAACCACACTTGGCAAGCGAAAGCAATTTACTTGTTAAAAGTTCTTTACTTGCCAAGTGGGGAAGCACCATTAGTACTCAAATTGAAATAGTCTTATATTATACTTAAGAATATATAATGGATGTATATTGTATGACGCAATCATGCAGTCAAACATGTATTCATACCAGCAATAGTACACTGAGCGAAAACTACGGTTGTGTAATTTACAACGATTCGTAGTATACTACGATCGTAGTTATTTTAGAGCAAAACTGTAGTACGGACGTATTCAAACATGATTTTAACAGCCATGCCTATTCTTTAGGAGCAAATTTCTTTACACACGTATTTAAAAAACTTTTATCAAAAACCACGTTAACTAGTTTTCATTTAACTTTAAGTAACATATTTAGTCCACTCGAATTAGATTTCTCCGTGGCGTACGGGTAGCGTATTCGCTCAGCAATCCGAAGGGCTCGGGTTCAAATCCTACAGCAGGCGAATGAAATGTGTTCAAAATGGGAATTTTTCAAGTAAGTGGAAAAATATTAAAGAAAAAAAAAGACATCTAGAATGAAAAATAAAGCTTACCCCAACCGTATAAATTGGAGAGAAGAGAGGGCTCCATCCCGGCTTTCCCAAAATATATATTTTTTTGTTTTTGAATAAAATGTTAGTTTTAAAAATTTTTATTCCTGTAAGGTTTTTAAACATTATAATACCTAAATTTTATGTTTTTATTTGAAAAAAAAAAAATATAAAAAAATTACGCCTGCCTGACCGGGGATCGAACCCGCCGACTTGGGATTTGCTGCTACTTTCGTATTTAAACCTTTTTACTACGCTTGTGGTTATTTTAACTACGTCCGTTAATAGAGCCAAATCATTGCTGTTCATAGTTAAATTAACTACGTTTTTGTTATTTTTACTACGATTTTTAGCTCAGTGTAGTCTTTTACTACTGAACATATAGGGATTTTTGCTGTTTTTGCCATTTTAGACCCCCTACCCCCCTTATCATCAATC
Organism: Chlorops oryzae; assembly: GCA_020466095.1. Lineage (NCBI taxonomy): Eukaryota > Metazoa > Arthropoda > Insecta > Diptera > Chloropidae > Chlorops > Chlorops oryzae. Next base: position 35,313,159 of record CM035807.1, on the reverse strand, counting down.
ATCATCGTCCAGAGGCAAACCAAAGCCGAACATACGGTCGGACTATAGCTTCAACCTATTTTAAAGATCTTGATGTCATATGAAAGATTTTAAAAAATTACACAAATCTCTCACACATACCTATGAAATCGGTTCAACAGTTTGGGTGCTATACAGTGGCGTAACTATCGGGGGTGCTAGGGGGTGACAATCTCCCGGGACCCTAAACCAGGGGGCCCCATGCACTTGTGCCAACCAACTGTGTCAATCGAAAGATATTTTAAAATATCGCACTAATTTATTCCCCCACATATTTCGAACCAAATTCGAGCAATTATGAACGGGCCTTCGATACATCTAGATTCAAGATGTATTCTTACCTATTTATACGTCTTTATATTTAAAATAAACATTATAATACATGTTGGTCTCTTTTTTTAATTTGGCATGGAAAGAGGCGGGCCCCCGAAAAAAAATGCTCCTGGGCCCCGCAAGGTGAAGTTACGCCACTGAGTGCTATAGGTCAATCGCAAAATTGATGTGTAATTTTTAACAATTTTGTATAAAAAATGGGTTTCAAATTCATAAAACATCCGCTATTTCCGTTATAAACTATCTTAAGAAAAAGAGAGGATTTCTCAGAGTATTTTAAGCCAAAGAAACAAAAGGTCCAATGCGTGGTTCATTCTTTATTCGGTTTTCAGAAATCAGTATTGCGTTTATGGACTTATAGCGCCCAAACTATTGAACCGATGTCATAGGTATGTATAAAAGATTTGTTGTATTTCAGTCCATCTTTCATATAAATCTAAGATTTCTACAAACGGTCGAGGGATAATGGGACTGTAACTAAAAACAGACTTATACTATTGATTAAAATTTAAAAAATTTTCCTAGCGGATATTTAAAAAACTTTCAAATTTAAGACATGAAATTAATAATAAACCAAAAACAAATAACCAAGCTGAATTTCCGGAAAAAAATAAGTATATGGAGGAATAATTGAAAGATAACTTACAAAAGTTGATATAAAAAATTATTTTAACTGCGGTATTTCAGAAAATAAACGAAAAGGATTTTTACTTCCACCAGAAAAAATTTAAGTCCGGAACTGATTTGTTTTAAAGGATAGAAAAATAAAAGTCTCAATTCAATTTTTATGTTTGACTGAAAAGAAAACATACATAACACTGTGGTGGTCGAACAAAAAGACATGGCCGGTGACAGCGGTTTCCCTCTATTTCGGGCACGGGGAATCGGACTGCATCATTAGTTTTTTGAGTTATCGGTAGGCCTTCATGCAAAAATATTATATTTTAAAAGTAGTCTACAGTACGACAAGTCATTCTTCCCAAAACACTGTTATGATAAAATGGAGCGTTAGGGAGCTATACGCGTTAAAAGTGCAAAAAATTCGTCATTTTGAGTCTATTTAATATTGATTGGCTATCATATAGGCAATGAAATTTTCAAATGTAAGCCTGGAAGTATGCAACGTGTTTTTGCTATAATGTTTTGGAAAAGATAACGGGACATAGCTTTGGAACTATAAGAGTAAAATCCTAACTTCCTTTAACAAATTACAAAGGAATTCGTACTCTTTGAAATTGCATCATTACTTTCAACCATTTTCATATAAAATTAAGAAATTTTGGGACCTTCTTTTTTTGACGCCCGATTTTGTTCGTAAAAATGTCTACTAAAGATGCCTAAATAGCCTATAAAGTTGGTATATTTTGCAGTTTATGTAAGTGAGAACAAAGATTGTATACTTTTCCACCGACTAATACCTACAAAATCTGAAAAGCATTGCTTATGAAGAAGCTATCTCCAAAAATTTGGAAATGTGGGGCTTTTGAGGAAAATCCGCTGAGCGGAACCTCTAAACCTTTTACGAAAAATCTGAAAAAATTCTCAAAAATACTTTGACCCATAAGCTTTCGGAAACCTTACGTTCTACTATTAAATTCGAAAATAAAATTTTTTTTGGGACACCCTAATGTATATTTTTCAACTTACCTCATATTCTTATTTTTCGCTTATTCTACTGGAGCAAAAACGAAAGCAAAGAGAACTTCAACTCAAACATATATATGGGCCAAAAAAACTTTAAAAAATTTTTTTGCATGAAGGGTCAATCCATCGTTTCGGGTGTTACATTTTTTCGATGAAAGTATAAATTTGTATGTATTTTGAAAGAATATTTTAGCCATTAAAGCACTTTATTCTCTTCGTTTCTAGTTGTTTTATATATAAATTTAAAATTAGAAAAGTTAAAGCTGTTAAAGCTGGATTAAAGGACTTTTTTTGAATATCATAACAGTTTCGGAAAGGCTATTTCAATACGATTCTTTAAATAAATACCTCATATGTCTGCGCTATCTGTAAAACGATGATTTTTTCAATTGAAATTGTTTTCATAACAGTTCTTTACGGTCCCTGATTTAAATAAATATTTAAAAAAAAATGTTTTTCTTGCATTTAATTTACTTGCTTTTATTGTCTCTCAAAAAGCACGATGCATATATTCCATAATTTTCGTTTGTCAAATACACACACTCATGCAAGCCAGGAGAGCGAAACGGCGACTATGTTGTCTAAACATTAAATTGAACATTGAAAATTTTGAAGAAATACTCTGCATCATTGATTTAAGAGACGTTATCACGTGAAAAAGTAGCTAGATTTCGCATAGCTTGGATGTTCACGAACCAAATTAGTATGTGAAATCTTCAATAAAAAATCTGAAATCCAATACACAAGAGTTCATTTAAACAATAAAATTTTTTTTACATACTGAGCTTTTACTCATTCTTATCAAAGCCTTTTCATTTGATACCCATATTGGAGAAATGCATTAAAAATAACTATTCCGCCATCTTGGATGGTCCACCATATTTGATTTAGAATGACGTCACACAGCTCATCATGTATTGTCATCCAAACTAAACGTGTACACAAAATTTCAGCTCAATCGGTTCAAGATATCTGCTTCAAAATTGAGTAGAAAGATTCCACGCGGACATACATACATACATACATATGTACATACAAGGGAAGTTAAATAAAAGCTTTTAAAAGAACGTTTAAATAAAAAATTTTTCTCTTTTGTTGTACAAATACTACTCTTTTTTCGAGTTTAAAGTTTTTTCCTGTTCAGACGACCGAAGTCCATGAGAAAAGTCCATTGGGATCTACTGAGAAATTCAAAAATAATTATTTGTAAGCTTTTGGGGGTTAAATGGCTTTACTGTCTTGTAAAAAAGTTCCAAGCTAAAGAAGATTAATGGCATTTCATTATTTGGTGCATTAAATAATTTAAATACTCTTAAGAAATAATCGGATTCTCCAATGAAGCGATGAGGAAAGATGTCAAAAAGGTACTTATTTTTCATCCCTTCGAATTTCCCCCACCCCACACCGAAAAAAAAAATCATTGAATCAATCACATTTTCCGCACACCTGACCTCATTATGCGACACAAAGTTATACAATGTAGAATTCCGCTGACCGCAATAAGCTCGCTTTCTTTAATCTTTTAATTAATATTATAGTGCAACAGGAAAATTTCATGCTCACCTGCAATGTGCCTACAATGCACAATGCACCATGCACAATATACTCATATATGAGTAGAAAATGTAATTGCAACAAGGCTTTTTGTCATGCACATATAACACATAAACGACGAATTATTTATCGCATTCAATAATCTCGGAAGGCTTGTGGAATTGCATAATTAATAATGCAGCATGTGTGAGTGATGCAGTGCGTGCGTGCTTGCTTGCATGTGTGTGTGAATTGAAGAATTCTGTGCGTCTATACGGCATCCATACGGCATACTGAATTATATTAACCGCAAGGAATAATGCTGACAAGCTCCAAGGATCTAAAAAGTGTTTCGGAGCTTTTCGTCATGTTTTAATTATGAATTATGAGCCTTAAACCAATGAACTTCTGGCTGTGCATAACAAATTTACATTTGTGAGTGAGTGTGTGTGTTTGTGTGTGTGTGTTGTTGTGTTGTTCGAGTGCGTGTGGGAGTGCTTATATTAATGTCACAGTTTGAAGTAAATAATAAGCAGGTTAGTAATTGGCAAAAACTATTGCGGTGCAACCTCAATCGTTGGTCGGCCGGTGGTCGGCGGCAAGGAGGGGGCTTTAAGGGAAGAAAAAAAACCAAGTGATGGAATTCAGCTTGCGTGCACTTTTCGCAGGTCATTGTTGCACGCAGCTCTACAATTTCGAAATTCGAAGCCATTGAAAAGGTAATTGCTAATAGAGTCCAGAGGTAGTATGTGGTACGATATGTGGACAGGGGGCGTATACGTGATGTATTTTGTTTTAAATTCCACATTCGCGTGCGTTGCACCGCCGCAAAAAAAAAAATGTTGGTATATAAAAAACTTGTAAATTTTCATTAAAAACGTCAAGTTTCAAACAAACAGAAAGGAAATAAACAAATAAACATAAAAAATGATAGAGAGCGAGAGAGAAAAGAGAGGGGGGAAATGTAAATTCTTCTGCTTATTAGCATGAAATGTTAGATTGCGCTTAACGTGCTTAGAGAAAAACTTCCTGCAACCGAGAACATTTGATTGAGTGCTTAGGAGCGCGCAACATTTGTCACGCGCGGTAATAGATTACATTTGAGATTTAAGATTATGTGATAAATTTTATGGCGTCCAAAAGTAAATAAAAGTTTTAAATGTTTTGAGGAAATTGCTGTAAATATGTTTTAATTACACTTTGCTTATGGGTAGAAAAGGAATTTTTCAAGGGGGTTTTTATTTATTTTTTGCTGTTTTTCCACCAATCTACGCATTTGAAGCTTTCTTATATATACAGGGTGTCCCGTACTAGTGTGCTTATCTCTATAGGGTCAGTACAGTTGTACAGTTTAACAGCCAATTATAAGACCTTTTTAAATGCAGCTCCAAGGAGTCTTTTGCCATCAAAGTGAAAATTTTGAAATTTTCTTTACATTTTCTGACTTTCAGAGTCATTGTGGTAAAAAAAAGGTCTTATTAACATATCGCACACCCTCTCCTAAAGAGACACCACTCAAAAGTTCTCATTTTTGAGAAAACGCAAAAAACAAATTGCCTTGCAGTGTCAATCAAAGCAAAAAGAAAAGCATTGACGAGGTTTTTCCGGCTTTTTATAATTACAAAAACGGAACAAAAATGTTCATGCAGGTAGAGAGGTGAACTATGATCAAGTTCCATAGAAATGAAAATCTTCATAAAAAAAAAAACAACTTCAGAAAATTTTTGATTCATCTCTGAAGCGTTTTTTTTTTATATGAAGATTTGCATTTCTGACAGAGCTGGATATAGCCCCTTAGCCCAAAAAGTCAGGGAAAAAATTAGATTACAATGAGCAATTACAATGGGGGCACAAGTTAAAAGGAGCGAAGTTTTTTTGGAACGGCTTCAAAATTATGTTTCCCATATGAGGCTGGGCAAGTGAAAAGTTTTTCTTCGATATTTAACATATCTTATTCTGTGAGGCGATCTATTTTGAACGATTTTTATCCAATTTTTATTCCAGCTGCCTGGTTTTTAAGCCCAAAAGTTTATTCTAATTGATTAACGCCCTTGAAATATGTCAAAAACCTATAGAAATCTTAAGAGAAATCAGAAAAAAGTAGCCAGGCATTAATTTTTAAACTATTTCGGGAATTCACAAGGTCTTCTAAGATCCCTTTTTATTCCCTGCTTAAATAAGTTTTTTATAGCTAAAAATGCTCATTTTAGCAGGGGATAAAATTAAAAGGGATTTTAGAAGAGCTTGTACATATGTATATAATGCCAAATTATGTAAGCAGTAGTTGTGAAAATTCTTTTGGATCTGTTTCGGTACAGCAGCCTTTCATTTAAAAGTATCCTTAAAAGTCTCCTTCCAACATCAATGCAATGTTTTGATTCGCATATCCTAACGAGTTCATCGTCATTGTACACTTGTGCCATAGCCACGCTAAGAAATCCTTAGAAACGAAGAAGACCATGGCGTTACAAATACCATACAAGCTTTCATTTTGAAAAGGTACTCGAATCGAGTTCCGCAGGTGGTACTTGTAGTTTTTGATCTGACACCTTACGACTCTCGACAGCTCTATACGTATCATATGTGCACATACACGAATGAACACGAATATACACATACAATCACACATCTCTATGTTCATCCATGGTCGGATAGCGAAATAATCGCTTTGCCGTCGAAGACGTTGAATCCCCGTATTTCTGCCTATATAGGTAGGTATCTCTAGCCTAGATTCTAGATTCCGCATTAGCCGACAACGCGAACGAGTGAACGAAACTGAAATTGAAATTCCAATGAAATTGGGTTATGTATGTCACCCAGCAGAAGGATTTACTCGTGAAATTTTTAATGCTCCCGCCTGCTGCGTGTTGTGCGCTGCGCAACTTGATTAGTGGCTGTGCTGTTTGCGGTTGAAATTTGCATTCATGTTCCTCATGATGATAAGCGTTCAAGGTGCCTGCCCTGCTCGAGAGCAAAATTCTTGATTACCACGCGTCGCATGGCAAACACAGCAAACACCGAAGAAAATTCAAAAAAAAAAGAAACAAACAAAAAACAAATAAAATGAAAAGTAAATTTGAAAAAGCCTTGAAGAAAAAGTAAAAGTTGAATCGCAACTTGAAAATGAAGAATACGATAATTGAAATGAACACGAATATCGCATTAAAGCGGAAATCGCACTTTTAACACCGCAAAACGTTAATGTAGACCTCCGACTAAAATGTGCGAATTCACCAGAAATTGAAGACGGATGTCCGTATTCGAAATTATACGAAACCGTCTTCGGTTGATGGGAAAAGTTTAGCACAATTCAAGCCTTCATAAAAAAGAATAAAAATAAAAAAAGAATAAAAAACACAACGGAATGCTTACGTGATTTAGAGCCGATAAAAAGTTCCGCTTCTTAGCCTTAAAGGTGAAATGGTAATAAAAAGAGAAATTGAGTTTTCCTAAAGGTTATATATTTTTATGTGTTCTTTGGTTGCACCCATTTCAATCAATTTGACTGTCGTAATTGTGCTTAATCTGGTGGAAATTTAATAGTTTGATGATCGCCTAACGCTCTTCGAATCACAATATTGGCTTACAATATCCTCATATATGTATGCATGTCTGTAAGTGTGTGCGTAGGTAACAAAGCATACATCAAATGCTAGATACTAGATACTTGCCTTCCAATTATTAGATCAATAACCACACGAGCCGCATGCGATTTAGCCAAGGACAGTTTGTGATGTGATGTGCTGTGCTGTGCTGTGCTGTGAAATCAAATGCAAGTCCTTCCAGCCAAAAAATCAACGGCCACTAAAAAAGCCACCAACACTCAAAGCGAATTAAGTGCCGGAATAACAAGCTTAGGTTGTATGTCTAAACACAAATATGGACATCCTGCCATCGAAAATCCTTAGGTATGGTATGGCATCGTTGTGGCCGTGCGGTGCGGTGCGGTGTGTACGTGGATGTGGATGTGCTTGTACGCACCACATGAAATTTCTTCCACTCAAGGGCATGCTCAATCCGGATTGACGCATTGAATGAGCCATTGTACTTAGCTCGTTAGTGACCCGATTGCTTGTTCACCTATAGAGCAGCGCTGAATATGAGTAACGAGGGTCGTTCAAAAATGCATATTTCTCACTATAAAGATACATTATAGCAGGCTCCAAATGACACCAGCGTTGGCCCTTTGCACCTTTAACAATATAGAAAAATAAAAAAAATTTTAAAAACCATGCTCCTGCTTGGTCCAGGAAGTTTCAATTACTCAGGAAGCAACATGAAAAATGTTGGAATTAATTGTTCCTCTCAAACATTTCCCTGTCGAAGTGGGCACAGACTGAGTGTTATTCTAGCATATTCCAGACACAATATTCTCGAACGAACCATGCATAAAGCTCTTAATGCTCCTTACGAGCATCGTTATCAGCAAGCGACGAAAATTGTTAGCTTTATAGAAACAAAAAACATCGAAAAAAATAATAAAATAAAAATAGCAGGACATCGAGAATGCAATAAAATTTTTCCTGAAATAATCGAAAAAAAAGAAGAAGAAAATTCTTTAGAAATTTCTTTTTTAATAAATTCAAGCAAAAATCTAAAAACAAAAGGAATAAAAATAGAAGAAGATAAAAAATAATTGAAACGCCTAAGAGTTCGAAATACAAAAACATCGAACATCGATAGTTGGGCCTGGATGTGGCCGTAAGTTTCGTCACCTAGCGCGATGCTGGCCAAGCGTGTTATTAAACTTTGGTCCTGCGGTTATGGGTCGAAGCCTTTGGTTATTGAGCTAGGTACGTTGGATTGCTTGCTGCCGCTTTTCACTCATTTTTCCTGCTGTTCTTTTTGTTTTTGTTGCCAAAATGTCGTCGCCGCGGCCATGTTCCACACGCGGTCGTTGATTCTTCACACGTTTCTGTTATTAGATTTCGTCTAGTATCCTTACCGCACTTAACCGGTAGCACAGGTGAGTGTGCATGTGTGCATGTGTTGGAATGTGTTCGAGCGTGTGTTTGGCTGTGTGTTTTCGTAACTGCTACTCCAGATTAATGTGTGCATATGTGAGTGAATTATTCGGAATTAGCGTTCGCATGTATGTAGGTATGCGAAAATTTTCACCTTCAGTAGAACAATATTGATTCAACGCGTCCACGGGAGGTCTTATTGTAATTTCACCCAATTTGGCTACTGTACAAGTAGCTGGGTACGTTGGAAGCTACGCTTGAGTGTATGTTTGTGCGTGTATGCGTGTGTGCGGTCTCGAAACGCGCGAGCACATAAACGCTTAATAGGCGTGTAGCTAATTGAGGCTATCAATGATTTCATTATTCCACTCAGCAGTGGCGTCGCTTCATACGCACTTTAGCTTCATTTATTGCTCATTTACATTTTCGTGTAAATTAATTTCTCTGCAGCTGTCATAATTAACTAATTTAATTATAAAAATTATATATACTTAGGTGTATGATGTATCGAACGTGTTAGGGCATTAGGGTTTCAATGCAATTTTTTTTTCCTTATTTTGTTGAAATGATTTACTGACATTTCGATGCTTTTTATTAATTGAATGTTCTCAAATGACAGTGTGGGCATTTTTTATTTTTTATTTTTTGTGTGAATATGATGGAGATTCCGTTTGCATGTGTGTGTGTGTGTGTGTGGGCGTGTGTTTTCATATACATATCTGCCATATAAAAAAACGTTGTTGATATTTTTACATGTGCGAAAAAGCGCATTCAACCACAAAGCGCAATAAAAACGACAAAAACAAAAACAAAAACAAAAGCAGACATTGCTGCATACTGCAGTCATAAGATTTAAGCCATCACAAACACACACACACACACACACGTTCGCACACGCCCATCACTGAATGCGATGGTGCAAAATGCATGGGTGTGCATCCTATATGCATATTGCATAAGCATAAATCCTTTGATATTACATGCATATTTATCCTGAATGCGATAGTATCCTTTCATGGAACTGTAAATAAGTTTGAAATATATCTTTCGCAAAAAAATACAAAAAAAATATGACAAAAAAATAAAAAACAATTTTTTTCTGTTTATTTTTTTATACGTGAAAAATTTGCGTAAAATATGCGGATAAATAAGCAAACAAAAAGAAGAGGGGAGGGGGAGGAAAACGCAAGCAAACCGGATTGGATTTTCGCTTTTGACATATTAGTGGTGTTTATGAAAACGAATTTTGGGATATATTTTTCGGAAATAGATTATTCGACATAATGGATTCATATGCTCCAATAAAGTGAAAAATAGACGAAAGTAAAGAAAGGAAAGTGGAGAAATTGTTCGGCCATTATATGCAAACGCGTTTTGAAAAGCACATAAATAAACTGCGGAATTATGCAAAAAAAAAATTCTTTTTAAAGTATGTGCTTGCTCTTTTGAGTTCAAATTTATAGGGTATAGTCGACTGCGGTCTCGTGAAAGGGGTTTTAGAGCTTTTTTGATTTCTGGATAGGTAAATACTGATTTAAGAGTTCCTATTGCCCAGTGTCCTTGGTATATCCTTGAAACCCCAAAACAAGCAACGATTTGTAGTTAATAAAACAAGAAAACTAAAGGTATTTTTTTTTTAATTTTACACTGAGAAAAATTTTCCAAAAAATATAAAATAAAAATTGGGAAATTTTTTCAGTGTATTCCCGTTCTTGTGCTTCTTTCAGGTTATTTAAAAAAAATACCTCTGAGTATAATCTTTCATCAAAAGAACTTCTATCAAAATCAAATGGGGTTGTTTTGAGATTGTATTTACCGAAACGTACAATTGTAAATTAGCCTAAGGTCAGCTAGAAGAATCAGGTATTTTTCTAGAGAAAGCGTGGTATCATTACCAGTGTTTTGGTGGTTTAATGCTATGAACATGAAAAAGAGATAGATGTACAAAATTTTTGAAGCTCTTAAAAGAGCTGAGTCTTTTCCATCAATTACATTAATTCCCAATAAGTATGCAACGTTTTTTTATTTCTCGATTTTTAAGGAGCGTACCCTGGAGTAATATGGACTGACCCAAGTGTAGCCTTCGGGCAGGCTCTTCATGTTACCAGCACTAGTCCCCTCATAATTCCACTTCTAATGCATTCAACTGACTTTTTTGACATGGGCCTGTCATTGGAGAGGGACTAGTCCGCAAAACGGCTAGCCGTAGGTCAGTTTTTTGGGTCAATTGTGGTAATTTTGTCTGGTTTTAGGATAGTCAAATATTTAGGAAAATAAAAACCCAATTTCTTATAAATATTAGTAGCTGATAAAAGTGACATTTATAGACTACCATTAAACCAACCCGTTTATTACCGACCGCCGGCTAGCCGAATTCGATGCAGCGAACTGCCATAATAGAACCGGTAGGTTTTGGACCGTTCAAAGGCCAGTCCTTCTTACGAAATTGACCGGCTCATTACTGCAGGGTAATGAAGGTACCCATAAAAATTATATATTTACTACATTCTTGTAAGAAAGTTTCACTTCTGGAAAAACAAAAAAAAATTTGTCATGAAAAGGTGCTGGCAGCAAGTGAAAGATACTTCGTCTCGAATGCCTTTCAATTATACCTACCAATAAAAATTATCCTTCCACGGGAGCATCTAATGGCTTTAGCAATATTGAAAAAAAAATAGTTGAAAAATTTATTTTTATTTTTTATTTTTGAACTGGGGTATGCAGGGTTAAACAAACCTTACATTTTTATGACCCGCAGCGAAGAAAAAAGAAAAAAAAACAAGTAAAGAAGTTTACATCGGCTAAGCCGATTGCACACATACCTTTTCCTCAGCCTGAAATATGTTAAAACATTACCTTAACAAAAATTCCTGCCGTTCCTAGCTTGGATATCTATTTATACCTTCTAAGACTCGAGATTATTATTAAGCACAAAATTTTCGCGGATGGTGAGCATGGTCAAATTTTAACCGTTAGAGGACATTTTGTCTAGCTGCGAAAACCTCAATTCAAAATAGTGAAAATAAAATTTTTGCGAATTTCGCGAATGGTGATCATGGTCAAGTTTTAACCGTTAGAGGACATTTTGTATAGCTGCGAAATCCTCAATTCAAAATAGTGAAAATAAAATGTTTGCGAATTTCGCGAATGGTGGTCATGGTCAAATTTTAACCGTTAGAGGACATTTTGTCTAGCTGCGAAATACTCAATTCAAAATAGTGAAAATAAAATTTTTGCGAATTTCGCGAATGGTGGTCATGGTCAAAATTTAACCGTAAGAGGACATTTTTTCTAGCTGCGAAAACCTCAATTCAAAATAGTGAAAATTAAATTTTTGCGAATTTCGCGAATGGTGGTCATGGTCAAAATTTAACCGTTAGAGGAAATTTTGTCTAGCTGCGAAAACCTCAATTCAAAATAGTGAAAATAAAATTTTTGCGAATTTCGCGGATGGTGGTCTTGATCAAATTTTAACCCTTAGAGGACATTTTGTTTAGCTGCGAAATACTCAATTAAAAATAGTGAAAATCAGGTTTTCGCGAATTTCGCGGATGGTGGTCTTGATCAAATTTTAACCCTTAGAGGACATTTTGTTTAACTGCGAAATACTCAATTCAAATTAGTGAAACTCAAATTTTCGCGATTTTCGCGGATGGTGGTCTTGATCAAATTTTAACCCTTAGAGGACATTTTGTTTAGCTGCGAAATACTCAATTCAAAATAGTGAAAATCAATTTTTGCGAATTTCGCGAAATGTGGTCATGGTCAAAACTTATCCATAATGGACGACTTTATTTGGCGGCAAAATACACAATCAGAAGAAGCAAAAAAATAATTTTTGTATTCAGATATGAGAATAAGAGAAAGAGTGTTTTTTTCTATTGTGTAGAATGATGACCATAGTTATAGCGATGTCGCAATTTTTTTTCAGCGAAAGCTTAAGTCTACATAGTAGCTATACACTCACCAAATTTCAATAAGCTGGGATGTATAGTCAAAAAGTTATCCAGGAAAAACGTTAAAAATCGTGATTTTTGAAACTTGTGAACCACTTCCCACGACCCAAGAAGGGACTACGAAAAAAATTTGTATGCAGTTTTTCGGACATTTACCTGGTTGAAGTCCATGCCAAATTTCAATATGATATCTTTCATGGCTTAGGAGTAAATTACGAAAAACTAAAGTGTGACCGACAGACAGACAGACAGACAGACAGACAGACATGGCTAGATCGATTCCTCTTGTCACCCTGATCAAGAATATATATATATGTCTATATCTACCGCGACTCCTTTGGTATGTTACATACACCGTGCCAAACTTAATATACCCTTTCCTTCGGAAAAGGTATAAAAAAAGAAATTGAAAAGAATAGGAGTGCTTTGTCGTTTACATAGCTATAATAACGAACCGTTTCTCTAATATCACGCCACTCCTGTTTTCTAAAAATCATCTTCTTAAACTCTCTTGTATACCTCACTGCCTAAATACAAATAACCTTTTTCTGAACAAGACTTTATTGCTTTACGCCAATAGCTGAATTGTGAGAAGAGCTTTTAGTGAGAAGGGTTTAAAAGGGAACGCGAACTCCGATTAGCGAGTGAGTTGTCAGTTGAGTTTTGGCTTTGATACTAAAGCTATACAAATTATATATTTGTGGAAAAAAATCGAAGTCTTTAATAAAAGTGAAACCAAAAAAAAAATTTAGTTTCTTCAAATTTTGAAATCCAAATCAAAATTAAATTTACAAAAAAAAAAAGATCAGGACTCCCTCTCCTGTACATCGTCTCACAATTAAAATTTGGTTTGGAAACCCAAAATTTCCCATAAAAGCGGATTTCTATTCAACTGTAAGTAGTGTGCCATGTGCTTCTACAATGTGCTTACGACCTTCTTATTAGGTATTCTTGAATCGGCCGACATCAGGTTCCGGGAACTGATTTCCAGCTTATATTCGAGATTTTTATTTGACTGGGCTCCACGTGTGCCACCCAGGTCAAACATTTTTGTGAAAAAAGAAACCCCCCAAATCGTTCGTATTGTTGCATATAACGTGCTGACCATGTGTTTTTGTATGTGACGTCTTTTCTTTGCGCTCACAACTCCTTCGAACTTAGAGGAATCTTGTAAATTGCATTACAGAGTCACGCTTCCTTAACGGGCAACGGACGTCAATTAAAATTTACGCCGAATTTACGCCATGCCATTTTGGATGCAATTGGACCCTAAAGCGTGGCAGAGCCGTTGGCTCTGGATCAAGCAGATTCCTATTCAAGAGCATAGGAGCTAAAAATTTAAAATCCCTGATTTATGTTTTAGTAAGTGTAAAAAATCATCGGAAGGTAACGTTGTCGTTTCTTTTATTTTCGAAATTTAATTTGACATTTCCACAAGTCAATATACTTATTTCCTCTAAATTTAAAACAGCAATTCGGATGTACAAACATTTGATTCTCAGCCTGAGATACATATATGAGCATCGGTTCGTCGCTGCAGCAACTCATTCAGAAGGCCTTCGAAGAGAGTCGCAACGAAAACGAACAACTCCACATGAGGAATAATGTATGTAAGTTTGTTGAAAAGTATTTTTACTTGTGGAACCTATTAAATATTTTTTTGAATGAATAACAAGATCAACATACAGAATAGCAAAGAATAAGAAAAATAAATTTAACAAAAGAATTAGGAATTGAGTATCGCGCTGTCGTTTTCGTTCGACCGATGCGATTATGAAAGAATTTGATGGTTTGTTTTGATTACGCCTTCTTACAATTAAACTCTCTTCTGATTTAGCAGACGTTTTTTTTTTTTTCTTTTAAAAAAATATCACCAACTAACGTTATCTGACGAAGATCATCTGTTGAAATTTTTTTGTATCATTATTGTTTTCGATTCTATTACGTTACGAAAAGTGAAGCTTAGTGTTATGATATCATGCAACAAAAACAAATTTGATTAGAACTTAAATAGTACTAATGCTTTGTGAATAAACTTATTTTATTGGTCTGAAATTTGGAAATGCTTTAGGGTGTGTATGGTCGTGGGAATTCTAAATGACAACTAAAGGATTCAATAAGGAAGGGAGGGCAAGGGGTAGCATGCAACATTGAACGCTACCGAAAGTATCACGTTGGCCAGGCGAGCTAGTGGAAGTTCAAATTAATAGTTTGTAGTGTCTGGAACCAGGTTGAGATGAATTTTCAAACAGTAAGCCGTGTGCAAGAATTTTTGTTGAACTATGGAGCTGAGTCAATTTATGATGCAATGTCGTCAGAACTGAGCCCACAGACTGAAGCAGCCGGTACTGCCAGTGCACACGGGGCGATATATGCATTCTCTCTTAAGGGACAACATCTTTTTTTTCTGTCAGGTTCATAGCACATTAAATTTTCTATATCTATGTTCTTCTCTCAAGGATATCGAAGATAAAGCTATATAGGGAGGTTAAACTTGGGGGCGAATTCAATATAATGTAATGCGTTAACCTAAACAGTAAAATAACTTTTATTCCAATTGACTTCAGGGGCCCAATCACTATGTTCAGGTATAGTCTTCACCAACAATTTTTTCTCGATTTTGATCTTACAGTTGGAGATCCCAATGTAGTAACTTTATGCCTTATATCTCTGATAACTATTCATAGGTTGTTTGTTCAAAGAGGAATTCATCTTCTGAAAATCATAAAACTACTAATCTGTTTTTGGAAACTTCTTAGAAGATACCTCTTCCAGGTCAGTATGATCTATGTCAATTTCAATCATTTTTTCTTGCATTAAAGCAGTCCACTTTTTTGAAATGTTTCAATATATCAATAATTTCCAGTACATATAATAGGACCCAAAGAGATGAATTCAGGAGCTTTTTGGAATTAAAAGGGATTCATCGGAACTCCTGGTATTCTTTTATGAGACCGCCTCGTAGACTATGACCTCAGCCCTTAAATGTGATCAATTATTGTTATCCGAAATACAGTGTATTCTCTTCTTACGGACACCTTTATTAAACGGACACTATTTGGGAATGCTCTAGTGTTCCTGATTCTCGAATAGTTTCCTCTTAAGGGGAAATATTTTTCGGTCCCGTAGGTGTCTGCTTAAGAGAAAGTACGATGTACATACTTAGGTATAGGTTAAAATGTTGGACCATCCACTCCTCTCAAAGGAGTTTAGTTCCTTTAACTCCTTCTTTACAATTCTTTCATCTCCTCAAGAGGGTTACCGTCAGGGGCGGACTAGGGGTCAAAGGGCCCACCGGGCGTTTGAAAAAAACTGGGCCCCGTTACCTGAGAAACAAAACTCGATACATCCGTCTTAAGAAATTCTGATGAATTCCTTCATTTAATATCACAATAACAATTAACACTTTCCTTCAACTAACGAAATCTTATTCTTCAACTATCGCATATATTCATCATTACAAGAGGAATCTCATTGTTCCAAGAGCCCGAAATCCTTAATCGAATTTGAATTTCGTTTTAATTTTCAAAGCAATTATCGCTGGAGAAATATGATCCTTGTTGAGCAGAAGAAGAAGAAAGCGTTAAGCACAAATTCCACACTATTTACCGCCTGCTACCATTTTGATTCTTTTGTGCCGCACAAATAAATAAATTTCAGGAAATATTTCAGCATTCAGCATTCAGCATTTCATTTTCTGCCATTTAATTAAATTCGACATAAAGAGCAATTACTCCGCAACGCATATTTTCACTCCGGCCTTGCGCTAATTTCTTGTTTTTCTCGCCTCAATTCAACAACGAAAGCAACAACGGCTACGACAGCGATTACAACTACAACTACCACGACTGCGACTACGACTACGGCTACGGCTTCAATGACGAAGACGACGGGGACTAGTGCTAAAACGATGGGCTACGGACTATG
This sequence comes from Chlorops oryzae, assembly GCA_020466095.1. Taxonomy (NCBI): domain Eukaryota; kingdom Metazoa; phylum Arthropoda; class Insecta; order Diptera; family Chloropidae; genus Chlorops; species Chlorops oryzae. The sequence goes on along the minus strand of CM035807.1, from coordinate 35,296,784 downwards.
GGTACTAGTGTGGGTTGGCTGAGCGTCGAACTACTTCTCACAAAGACGACAAGGAGTAAAAACGATTACGTTCCTTGAAAGATAAATGCAGCGTCATGCAAATTAAATGCATTTCTTCTGTACTTTCGCAAAATGTGTTGTATTTAAGCTGATGCAATGAGAAAAGTAAAAGATCGCTAAATGCCGAAAGGATGAGAGGGAACTCAGTCCGAGCGAAAAAGAAGAAGAAGAAGAAAACAAAACCAAAAAGAAAAGAAGCCAAGAGAACGAGACCAAAAACTATGACGCTTTGAATGGCCAAGAGATGGTAACTACGGAAATGCCGAGCCCCCGTCGCCTTCATCAGAATCCCACAAGCATCAAACAGAAGTTGAACACTGAAACGCAGCGGCGGCTTCGGCGGCGGCAACGGCAACGGCAACGAATGAATGAATACGAAAACCGCTAAAGTAAATTAATTAAAAATGCATGACGCACCAACAACAGCATCCGATGCATTACGATAAAAAAAAAAACGAGTGCCTCTAAATAGAAAGAATGCGCGATTGCGGTCACCTTTGAGTTGAAAGTGCTTGCGCTGAGTCCAGCAGTGCAACGAACCGAACCCAACGAGAAGCAGAATCGAGAGATAGAGATATATATACCTATAGAGGGAGAGATGGGGGAAATGGAGTTTTCCGAGATAAAGGACATGCAGTGTTAAACTGATTTAGTCGTGACAGCAAATGGCGGCAGCGCTAAATGGTCCAACCACACAGCTTCTCGTGAGAATATCAACCGCGCATATAAATAAACTTCTGCAACGATATGCAAAGCGTTTTTTAAGTCCTTGAAATCTCCTTATCTCCCAAAGGTGCTGCTGCCACACAACACATAGAAAACTGGCATCAAGTGAAAGATGCTTCTGCCACTCTATTCGACTCGAATGCCTTTCGATTATGCAATCGAAGAGCAGGAAGAAGCCAACAAGAAGACGCTCAAGCAGCAGCAGCAGCAGAAGATTGAAATACCTGAGCTGCTGTAACTGCTTAAGAAATAAAATAGATTTGAAGTCGTCGAATAAAAGTGGATGGGGGGTATGCAAAAGTTTTGCAATGAACGCGTTTGGTGAAGCGCAACGAACTTCCATCGCTAGCCATAGGTACCCACTTACATAGCTTAGCTAAAGCACTCGTGCCATACGCCATATGCATTTGGAAAGGGGTGGAAGTTCTTCCGCTAATGATTCAAACTTCTCTCTGACTCGAAGCGGTAATTCGAAGAGATAAAACGCATTTTTAACATATGCGATTCATGTTACTCAGGTTCCCGCCCTTCCACGCCCCACGCACACACCACTGATACGACCCAATATCCTCTCATACCCTCGAACCTATTGCCTAAAAGAATAATGAAAGCCAAGCAGGAATGGTGATATCTCCGCAATGAATTCAAACCTCCTGCCCACAAACGAACGAGCGAACGAGATAAAACGAATGTTAACCACTATGGATTTGTGGTTGCAAGCTTCAGACGCTTCACACACTTATCGACCATGTCCTCATACCTGCTGCGCGGGGTCGTTGACAAATGCAGGAATGCTGGTGCGAATGTGTGTGCGTGTGAATGCACCGTCAACGAACTGCACAATAGTTCAGGGGAAGAGCTTTTGTTGCCATTGCTGCTGTGCATTTTTCGTTTGCTATAAATAATATTTCTTCATTAAATTTAAAAAGAAATATCCGAAGGAACTATACACGAAAACGGAAATTTTTTCGCAATGAACACAATGTTGAAGTTGGGAATTTATTCCACGTCATTTGCGAGAGAGCACAGTCGTACGTACGTTCGTGCATTTGTACGTTTTAAAAAGAAAGTTCGTATTGCGCTTTGTCCTTGTTTGAAGGACACATCTTCATAGTTCGGAGTCGCTGGGTTTCATTGTCCTTTTTCAGTTTTTGTTTTTTTTTTTTTTTGTTTCTTTTGAAGGAAAACTTTCTCACATTTGTGACATCGGAAAAATGATTTTCCCTTTTATTTTCCTCTTTCAATTTCTATTTCCATTTCATTTTTGTTTTATTCATTAGTGCTTGTCGCAGTTATTCATGAAAATACGCCATGTGGAAATTGAATAGTCGTTAAGGACATTCGAAATTTAAATTCGTATTTTTATTCAAGCTAATCCAGGAATTCAGAATAATACACAGAAATAAATACTCATAAGGACATTCAACTTTATTCATAGTTTTTGTTCCGACTAATCATCAAAATTACTCTATCTCAAATACTCCATGCTGAAATCTAACTTCTCTCGCTAGTCTCTCTGCTATCTCTCTCTCTCTATCTCGCTGTCTCTCTCTGTCTCTCTCTCTCTCTCTCTCTCTCTCTTCTCTCTCTCTCTCTCTCTCTCTCTCTCTCTCTCTCTCTCTCTCTCTCTCTCTCTCTCTCTCTCTCTCTCTCTCTCTCTGTCTCTCTCAATGTCAATTTACGAGTAGGTAACATTTGAAATCCTGATTGTCACCCATCACAAAAAAACTCAAAAGGACCTTCTCTGAAACTATCGCAATTATTATTTTTTTTAAGGACAAATTTAGAATTATGACAATTACATCCTTTTGCGTGCCTTGGGTTTAAAGTATGACCCTATATATTTTGATAACCAACACACTTTTCATCGAGGGTATATTCCATTTGTGCGTACGTGTGTAATACCCAGAACCGGCTGAGATAGAACATACTAAATATGTAGGAGTATAGAAATGGTCATCGTCACCAGGGGACTCGATTTAGCCATGTCTGTCTCTCCGTCTGTCCGTTCATCTCTTTGTCTTTCTGTCCGCAAACATTTTTCGTATCCAAGGAGTTGAGCTATCTTTAAAATTGATGTACATTTTGTCGGGGAAATACGAAAGATCAATGGGATTGGTCGGATAATTTTTAAGGGTACCCTCAGTACTAGGGTCTATTATGAAAATGGCAAAAAATTCATTAAGACCGGAACTTTCTTTTACGATTTTGATGAAATTGGATATTGGAACATACATACTTAAAGACATTTAATGTTATTACCAAAAATTTTGAAAAGTGGGCGTGGCACAAGGCTATTTTTCGAAAAACGTCTCTTGCATCTGAAATTCTAATGGGACTTGAAAGTCTTGGGCATACAATGCTTCCTCTATAGTCACAATCATCCTCTCCCAAAATTTTATTGATCGCTCCATTAATAAGGATTTCTCCAGTCCCTAGTACTGTTACAAAAAAAACGAAAATACCGTCCTAAAATAAAAATTTTTCGATATATTCCAATGGAATGCGGAATTTGAATTCATATTTCAGCTTCCAATAAAATTTCCATAAATCGGAAAAGTGGGAAATGTGGCAAAGAGACTGAAAAATGCCATCATATGTTGCCTCTTATGGTTTTGAAAATCTCCCAAAAATACTTTGCCTCAATGGTCGTGTTCTTGGGGTCGTTTAAAAAAAAATATATAGTATTAAACACTATAGGTATCTGTGTCTGGTATTGTATTGCCAGGTTCGCCTGACTATAACACCCTCACTTGCTTTCTATTGCCATCCTAGTACAACGTGATCCTTAGGTGAAAAACAAAATGAAACTTTCGTAAGAAATTTGACCTTAGTAGGTGTAAGTTAAAAGTTTTCCAAATTGCAGTCGCACACACATTGATAACTTTGTCGCATTGCAACGTAAGTCAAGAAAGTTCATGTTTGTGCAGAGCCGAAGCCGAAGCCGAAGTCGAAGTCGAGGAGCGCGTCAAAGGAATTTCCATGTGCCTTTTTGTGCGGTGGGGGGCAATTAATATCAATCGCAACATTTGCAATCTCGAAAGTACAAAAGTTTGCAACAAGTACAAGGAGAGTTGTTGTTGTTTGTTTTTGTTTTTGTATTTTTTCCTCTCTGTGTTTTTGTGCCAAGAAAGCGCTCTCCGTTAAAGAATGGAATGCACTTTTGTGCTTTGTGTCTCTTTTGAAATATAACGTAAAATAGTCAAGTAAAATAATAAAGGCAAATGTGAGATGTGAGATCTCAACAGCAAACTTGAGTGTTTCTACAACTGTCGTTGGCAGTTTACAGATTACAATATCCACTCGGCATGTTTTTTTGTTGCTTTCTCTTTTTTTTTTGTCCTGTTATTTTATTTAACTTTATTTTATTTTGTGAGGTTAAGCGGACTGGGATTGCCATATCTCTATTGTCTACTAGTCGTCTTCGCCTTCGTCGTCTTCTTCGCCGTTGTTGTCGTCGTGCGGCAACAAAGGACCAAAAACAACAACAACAACTTTTTTTTTATATGCAATTCCTTACTTTTCTCATCATCTTTCGAAAGTGTTGTTTGTGCTTGTAACTTTTTTGTACTTGTTTTTCTCTTGTCTATGAACACATCGAGCAGCAGAAAAAAAGAAAAAAAAATTATAAAAAAAAGTTGAAAAAAGAAACCAAAAGCCTCAAGTGACTGCATACTTGCTCATTAAAAAAGTTTTGTGATTTTTGAAAAGCACTTTCAAAATTTTGAAGAAACATTATTATTTTACCAAAAACTTGAGTTCGTATTCTTTTTTTTTTCTTTTGGGAGGGGGTATTTTATTGAAATGGTATCTTGAATGATTTTTTCACAGCAATTTTATATGAAGAAAATAAAAAAAAAAGTTCGGTTTTTATGGTTATTGCAGGCCCATAAGCGGGAATTATCGTAGGATGGAGGATTTTACTTAAGTCTTGTTGCCGTCCATAAGAAGATTTTTTAAGTTTTCAGAAGTAGTTATAAGCTCTTCAATGTCTCTTTAAAGAGGGCACATTTGGGGGTCTTACCGCCGGCAAAAACATCCCTTATGCACGGACCTGGTTAACTAAACGTAAATTTATAAATTTGAGATTTTCAAGAGTAGCCATTTAGAAGTTTATCACAATTGAAGAGAAATTTGAAATTTAAATAACAAACCAAATAAAGCCAAATACCGCAAAAGTGAGTGTGCAATTTGGACATATGTGGGTTAAAACTTTCGTTCAATTGTAATCAAAACCGTTTGGAGACTCTCTAAAAATAAGTTACCCAAATTTCAATGGTTTTCTGGCATAGTCAAAGTTAATTAAAAACAAGTAAGGGTGTTATAGTCTGGCGAAACTGGCAATACAATAAACGACAGAGATAGACTTTTTAAAAATACCTCTAGATCACGACGATTAACACAAAGTATTCTCGAGATTTTCATGTTCAATTAGTTTACAGATATCCCTATTTTTGCCACGCCCACTTTTGAAAGATATAAATTTCATTAATTTGTAAAATCGTTTTTAACGGAGCTCAAACTTTAAATTGTCGATTGAAGTAACTAGAAAAATCGCTTATTTAGAGCATTATGTCATTGCCTTGGTTAAAGTAACAGTACCCTTAATAATGGAGCACATAAAATTCAGGGATCCGATTAAGCCCCTTGGTAAAAGACCCTAGTACTGGAGGTACCCTTAATAATGGAGCGATCAATAAAGATTTTGCAGAGGATGATTGCGGCTATAAAGGGAAGCAAATTTCAAGCCCCATTTCAATTTCAGTTGTTAGAGACAATTTTCGAAAAACTGCCCTTTACCCACTTTTCAAATTTTTGGAAATTACATTAAATGTCTTTAAGTATGTTCGAGTATCCAAATTTATCACAATCTTAAAAGAAAGTTCCGATCTTAATGAATTTTTTGTGATTTTTATAAAAAACCCTAGTACTGAGGGTACCCTTAATAATTGCCCGAACAATCCTATGTCCCCGCCAAATGTAAATCGATTTTCAAGGTAGCTCAAATCCTTGGATAAGAAAACTGTATACAGACAGACAAACAGGCAGACGGACATTACTGAATCAAATCTCTATGTGAAGATGATCATTTCTATAGCCATTTTCTATGGTCCATCTCCAATGACTGTATTGTGCTGCTGCTGCTGTGACGATGGTGCCTTAACCCTATGCGTCAACCTTTCTTGAAATTGACATTAATTTAGGTATATTCATTGATAAATGAAATGTGTTCTTCAAATGCGCCACAACTCAAAATTTCGTATTTTTCAAAAGGACATCGAAAGTTACTCACGAAGCTCTCATTTATAAAATAATTTTCATAGATCGCTGAAACTTATTCGAATTGATTGAAGCTGAAACACGACTTCGCCACGATAGAAAAAAATTGTGCTTGAATTCAGTGAATTAAGGAAATTGGCTCGAAAGGTTGGACATCGTGATCCTACTCGGTCCTTTTTAATGCTTTCGGCACTGAAATAAGAAGTTGAAATTCTTATTTACAAGTGCAAAGGGACTCATCCGAGCACACAGAATTTTTTGAGTCGTTAAGGAAATCATCTAATCGGACCCGATTATAAAAAGATGAAGAAGAAATATATGCCAGAATTTGGCCTTTTGAATACCAGGGACATTTAAAACTCCTTAACCATGAGTATTTATCGAACATCTATCTGATCCAGTCTTCTTGAGGAAAACATAAGGACCTAGCTGTCACCTCAAAGAGGCAACTGTTTTTTAAAAAAAAAGTAAAATATTCCAAATGAGCATTGTGACTGCTCCTTTTGCGTCCTTTTAAAAAAGATATGAATATAGCTTTCCCCATCTGCTTCAAGATACACAAGTCTTAAGTTCAATACCAAACCACTTTCACATTTCATTTCTTCAAGCTTAAGTTAATCTTCTCCTTTCATCTTGAGGATATCTCAAAACCTACTTGAGGCCAACTGTCGAAGATTTATTTCAATTTATTAAGAGATGAAGTTCGCTCGTCCGTCGTTATGTTTGTCTGCGTCATCCCGAAGAATTCCACAAACATCGAATTAACTTCTCCATTTTTTGCTTGCTTTTCGGACTTACGCAAGGCGTCGAGTTGGAGTTGAATGCAACACACCATTCTATGCTGCAATCTTCTATACTGTACAATTTGCTATGTCCTTTCGTTGGGCGCGTGTGCGCGTGCATGTGCATGTCTGTGTGTGTGGGTGCTTGTGTGTCGAAGGTGCTATGCTTTTCTTTTATTGATTTTCACTGCATCGTAGTACTGCCAGCATTGTCCTAGCTTTGCCTTGCCTTCATGCCGAGGAAGTTAAGTACAAAAAGTTGTCGTGATATTTAAAAGAAATTCAAAGTTTTTAATTAAGTTTTTGTACGTGTCGTTAAGCAAAGGCAACAACACCAACAAACAACATAAACTAAAATACCAACAACTAAAAAGTAAGGCAACAAATAAAACAACAATAACATCACCTAAAATGGCAACTTGAAATTCAGATGCCTTCATCACAGCGCAGAGCGCCCCAAGGTTTATCGTCTCTCTGCACTTTTGGGCTATTTTCATTTAGATTTTCACATCCAGACGAAGAGTAGTCCTTGCTGATTGCCTAGACCATTATGGGCCACACTAAGGAGAAGGATAAAAAAAAAAGGAAGAAAATAACAGTGGCCTCAACACCCAAGTCCAAAGGGCTCTAATGTCGGGACGGGACGCAACTCGTTGTGATCGTCGTTTCTTGCTCACGGTCATGATTGTCGTTGTCGTCATCGTCGTAGGTGTCAGAGATGCACGGAATGTCCTCTTGTCAGGTGTACCTGACACCTGCAAACGCAAGGGTAATAATTCGTAATTTTTTTTTTTTTTTTGTTATCACTAGTTCATTCACACTGTCACACAGTCGCAGTGTCGTACAGTCGTATGGTTGTCCGTTTCGGACAACGGTGATGTCCTCTTCTACTGCAATCTTTCGCAATTTAGCTTGTTTCAAGTTAAGATTATTTGCGCTTGTTCACTTGCAAGTTTCATTACAGCAGAGTTTGTCATTTACTTGAAGCCCGGCACTTCAATCTTCCCGGTACGCTGGGAAGCTGGGAAGCTGGGACGCTGAACTGTCGGCGAGCTAGCGAGCGACCGATATCTGCATAAGGCAACAAATTGAAGACTATAAAAGCGCACAAACGAAGCGTAACTCAAGTAGAGAAAGACGAAAGAAAAAGGCTTAAGCAAATTAGGGGCTTAATCGTTGATATTGAAATCGTTGAGCTCAGTTCGGAGTTACTCTGGCGTTTAAATGATTAAGATTCGCATCGCTTTTGTCCTTTGAAAGATAATCGGTTTTCATAAATAATCCATTTTTCCCATTTTTCCTTTCCAGGAAAAAAAAAAACTATTAAGTTATTATTGTTAGAAAAAAGAGCTATAATTTTCACTCTACTCAAAGAGGAGGAGGTAATTTTTTTCGTCTCACATTGCCTATTCCTTGGCTTGCTCCTTTTTCACAGTAGCAGCTCTGAAGCAAATGATTTAAGAGTTGCAAATTCATGTCAAAGCTAAGTGAAGATTGCAAGAATAATAAATTTAACTTAGACATTTGAGAGGCATGTACGTCAGCACTGAGGGCAATTATGATAGCAAAATAAGCAAATAATAGTAAGGCAAAAATATGCAGATTTATAAATGGTTAGTTATCAAATCTTACACTCTCATCGAGGGATTTAAAAGAACTAAATGTTACACTTACTCCTACAATGTCATTACCTTTCCCGATCTTTCATATGAACACATAATTTAAATTCAATGCAAAAATAACTATCCCGTCCTTCTAGTCAATTTTCTTTAAGACTTTGTTTATTTTCAACTTTGAGAGCCATCATAGTTTTTCGAAAAACTATACGTTGTATATCTTCTCGTATAACTCAATTTGTGTGCAAAATTCAATACATTGGTTTTTCCTTTGTTGGTTCTAGACCAATGATTCCGTCTAAACCTTTTTCCATTTTATGTTAAGGAGGCTTGAGGGAATTTCCGTTCGCATTTTTAGGGCATTTACTTTGAAGTTTTTTGCGAAAGTTTAACTTAAGTCTTCAAAGACGCACATTCGCCCCCATTTTACATAAAAGGAAGTTTAGCTATTTCAAGAAATTAATTTACATAAACCACAAATGCTGATGATTTCTATAAGAGAAAGTTTTATTCATCCTTGAAGCGATATTAAGAAACTATGCAAAACAACATTATTTCGGTTGGGGTATTAACTTGATAGGTCACTAGTCTTCGACAGACCATAGAATGCAAGGAATTTGGGAAAGTTTTATAAACTATACATTAGAGTGGCCCTAGTGAGGCGATTTGTGAAAATCTTAAGTCTTCGCACGGAAAAACGTGAGGCTGAGAATAAAAATAAATAAAACATCATTTAAAATCCGATCCGGAAAGTCCGAGTTGCTCCGAGTTGAGCACTTAGTTTCTTTGCCAAGAAAAATGAGACTATTAACTATATTTTCCACAATTTAACATTTTAACTCCGCAAAACCAAATTGTTCGTTTCAGAAGAGCATTTTCTCAAAAACTTAATGCTCTATTCAAAAAGTAAGTGCTCCACTTTGTGGCTAAACGTCGAAAAGTTGTGAGTTTTCTACAAAATATTATATTCACTTCATTCTTACTTCTATTGGACTTAACTAATTCACTATTTCGGTTATTTTAAATACCTCATTTTGGGATCGAAGAACGATCAATTGGGAACAATTTTTTTTTAAACTGAAAAATTTCCTTTCAGATTTCGCAGAGAAATTACCGTTCTTATGAAAGCATTCCGTTCAAAAATTCTAGTATAAAACATGCAACATGTTGCGATTGAAAAATCACTTGCTTTTTTCATAAATCGTCAAAGACGATGCGATTAAGTTTTGAATTTTCCTAAATATTTAGGGCCAATATTACCAAGCATATTTAAAAATTTTTTTTAATAAAAATCTGCTTTTGGTTTTTACCATTCCAATTTTTAAAAAAATTTTTAAAATATTTTAAATCACCTCGGCACTGCGTTTAAATATGATATCAAATTTGAGTTCGATTTTCAAAAACCAGCTGTTTGGAAAAATTCAAAGAAATAATTTCCAAAAAAAAATTTAGTTTTGGAAATAACACAATACGATAAACAGGAGTAAAAGCTTTGGAGTCACAGGGCAGCAATTTGGAGTACGAAACAATCGTGAGAATGGCTCTCTATAGAATCCGTTTTTAAAAATAACGATCTAATCAGCTGGCAAATGTACTCACAGCCCTGGAATTAGACGGTGCTGCCGTAAATTTCGATGCTTAAAATATTGCGATATTGAAAATGGAATTTATTTAAAAAAATTTTTTTAAATATGCTTGGTTATATTGGCCCTGCATGAAGGAAGTTCTACAATTATTTTTTTTATAAAACGCGGTTGGAAAATATGTCGGTAAAAGGAAGCATAAGATATGTAATTCGGGAAACTCTTTATTTTTGGCGTACAGCGAGCACTCCTACAATTACCGAAATTAACTGCGTGAAAAAGTTTCAGAATCTACACAGAGAGTGGCAAAATTTGTCGGAAAACAGATACATCCGGTACGAAAAGTTTCAAAAATGTGAAAAGGAATTTTGTGAAAGGATTGAAAATTTCATATTTGACATTGCGGACACTGATGCAAAAGATTCCATTAGATATAAAACGGAAAATGGTGCAAGCTCTCGCTGAACTTAATGATAAATATGATCTTGCTATTCCGAAACGATAACAAATTTCAATCGAAAAAGTTATGGCGTATGTAATCAAAGATAAAAGTGAATTCGTCACGCTCCGCTCCAAGCGACTTTTCTGTCGGTTGCAGATCAATATGAATTTTCAACATTTTGATTCTTTAACATGGCAAGATAGAGATGATTACTGCTCCGGGAAAAAAATTTGCCAAAGCTTGAGCGTCGTGAACGACCCAGCGGAAAGAGCTGTGAAGCTAATAACTAATTGTAATCGGGCGTTGACATACAACGAACAGGATAAACAGTATTTGCTCCAAGCTGTCACTCACTTCCGACAGAACTATCCTTCCCACACAAAACTATCGATCATGAGTCAAAACAAATTACACTTGATCCTCGTTTTACGCGAATTTTTTTATGCGGTTTTTTTCTACGCGGTGTTTGCAAAACATCCCCCGATTACTTTTTTTGTGCGATTGGTCTTTTTTTGCGCGTATTTGCTGGGAAAATGTATGGAAAGATGTTGTGGTACGCGAAGAAAATGATATCGATACTCTGTCTACGTATGCCGATATCTTCCAATTGGCCAATCAAATTGGCGGAGAAGGATTTAGTAATATGTCTATTGAAGAGCTTAATGAGCTTTTTGAAAATGTCGTTATCGAAGAAGAAGAAATTTAACAAGCAGTTGACGGAAACAATAATGAGCCTTCGGATAGCGACGATGAAATTGACTGCTGTGATACTCCACCGTTCACAGCTTCAGTACTTCGACATGGTCTAGAAAAATCAAAAGAGCTTGAAGTTTTTTTTTCCAATAACGATCCGGATGACGAGCGCTCAACAGCATTTTGTCGTAATCTTCGAGAATTAATGCAAGGCTATCGAGATGTGTATGATAACCTAAAAGAAAATGCTACTCAGCGTTTAATAACTGATTAAATTAAAAACTAAAAAATACAAATCAAACTTTGTATGATCTCTTTTTCATCTTGGACTGAACCATTGTACCTTTTTTTTTTAAACACTGTAAAACAGCAAGAAGTACATATGTATGTACATATTAAATATTGTTTTAAATACATTTGGATTCGGGATTTTTTTTTAAACATATCCAAAAGCGCGCATATTTTTTAAGGCACGAGGTAAGAAAATTGTATGTAAGTTTTTGTATGCGATTTTTTTTACAATGTGGCCCCAATTAGCTGTTTTGTTTGAAAAGTTTAATTTTTTAACGCGTTTTTGTTTTACGCGTACTTTTTCTGGTCCCGTCAAACCGCGTAAAACGAGGATCAAGTGTATTATAAATTTAGAGTAAGAACGCAGTTTTAAGAGTTACATTATGCAAAGTAATAAAATTAAGATATATTGATAAAACTAAAAAAAAAGACTGTGTTCAGCGCAGCACAGGTGACCCAATAAATATCCAAATATGCTGAATTGGATATGTGTCACCAGAAGCACAGCAGAACATAAGCGACCTACGACACTGTTATGGTAGCAGCGATCAGTGAGGGCAGAGGCAGCGTTTTCACTATAAAAGATGTTGATCAACCAACGTTCTCGATAGTCTACAGTCTGGAATCGTCGGCTCAGTCTTCAGTAAATCATCGTTAAACTAAATTATGTTAAATTATTGTATAATTTAATTAGTAGTCAATAAAGACTGGTTAAACCGAAATCAACGCGTTTCTCTTAGAAAGGACCATATAACATAAAAGGAACATATCGCAAATTATTTCTTCAGAATTTTTCACTTTCTTTTTATAAAAATGTGCGATCGGCTTGTTTGCTTAAAGATTTGTCGGAGTGCGAGCAGTTTTATGCTGGGAGCTAGAAGCTCGGAGTGGAGCATTTTTAAAAATTCCCTGCTCCAAAGCCCTGGGATTAGCTCTGTAGTTCGACTCAAAATTTAATGCAATTTGAACGTTTTGTGCAGTTATTTTCATTCTTAAAGGGCTCTACGCTCTGAAGCAGCAAGTAAATTTCCATTACCAAACACATGTAGAAAAAACAAAGAAGTACTTTGGCTTACTTTCGCTGCTTGAACGCGTACGCTAATTACAAGTAATCGGACTCACAGGGTTGCATTTAAATCATACGTTTACTTTATTTCTGAATTATTTGATTTAACGTCGTTGAGTGGAAGCAGTAGCGTGTCCAGGGGGGGGGGGGGGGCTATAGGGGCTAAAGCCCCCCCCAGAACCCGAGCTAAATATATACGGTAATATAGAATTATTTTTGCGAAGACAGGAGAATATTTAGATATAGTATTTTTTTAGTGTAGGATTCATAAAGAACTTCAAACCAAAGACTGGAGAAGTCTTCAAGGTAATAGCTAAGCTTAAAAATATCAATTTGAGTAGCCATATCAGCAGTAATGCTGACTTTGGCTATTAAATCGCCAGTTAAAGAAAAGTACTGGCGGTCTTTGGCGGTTTTTTTTTTGGTTTCGGTTGGCGATTTGTTTCACAGATTGGCTGGCAGCCCTGCATTGTATTTTTGCGACATTAAAGTCGAAATTGTAGGCATGTTCAATTTTGAGATAATATCGATTTTACGATACCATATGGTTTCCCCGAAGCCATATCGATACTACGATACTTCAGACAAAAAATATCGATATATCGATATTTTGGCTATGAACCAAAATTTAAATTTTTGCCATGTTAAGCCTAGAAATTCCACAGTCAGACGAATGAAACACGTTTCCAAAATATCCATTTTGAATGCATGAGATAGAAAGTGACTCACAGATTGTCCCAGAAAATATAAACGGAAAAATTTTTTTTGCTCCTTTCGTTGGCGCCATGTCGCTTCTAAGTAAACTATAAGAATGTATGTGAAGTCAAAACAGGTTGAGTAGTAAGTTCTGACTGATTTCTTTATTCAAAATGTTTCGTTTTTATACTATTTTGGATGTTTACAAAAATGCTTAAATAAAGGTTTCTTAAACAAAATAACTTACGTCTGCAATATTCAAAGCAAGGGAAAATTGTCGAAACTTCCAAAATCTATGATAAGGATTTAAACACCTGCAGCGAAACCGAGCTCAAGCAAGAAATAATTTTGTGGCACAAAAATTGCAAGAGCACAGAGTTTAAGAAAGCTCAAACTGCACTCGAGGCCCTCCAGATTATCAAATCGGAGAATATCAACAATTTTTTCCCGAACGTTACGATATTGTTGCAATTATTTTCGACGATCCCTGTCACTTCGGCGTCAGCCGAAAGAACGTTTTCTTTGTTAAAAAGATTGAAAACGTATCTGCGTGTCAATATGTCCGAGCCCAGACTTAACGGATTGGCATTGGCCAACGTTCACAAAGAAATCGATATATCGACTGACGAAATAGTTGACATGTTTTGTCAAGCTAAACCCCGTCGTCTTGCAACATTAGACTGGACAGTCGAGGAATTTTAGATAGCTATTACTATATTTGTAACTATTACTACGTTTATACGTCAGCTTTAAGATAATAAAAATAGTTTGTATGTAGCGAACTCAACAGAATTGATCATTTCAGGCTTAAGTTTCTTTAGTTTACAGCTAAAAACTTTGTTTTATCAAAAATTGAAAAATCCGGATATAAGAATAAAATATCTTGACAAAATTGACTTTATTATATAGCGAAACTTCTCTGCAAGAAAATTCTAAAGCAAGGATCGGCACTAATAATATTTTCATCAATATTATCATGACTGATTACGGATTGATCAAGAAATATCATTTTTTTATTTTTGATTTCTGAATAAAAAAAAATAAAAATTGAAAATTTAAAATTCCCAAATAATGAACAATCCGTATTTTAGATTCTAAAAATTTGGATTGATTCTATGAAAATATTTACAAAATTAAAAATGTGATTTTTTTAAAAATCCGAAATTTATATGTTAAAATTATGGATTGCTGGACATTTATTAATCACATTTTAAGAATTATGAATAATTAGATACTATAATTAGAATAATAAGATTGCAGATTTTTTGAATAATCATTAATCAAAATGGCAAGATTGCGGATTTTTTCTGTAATAGTTGATATAGGACATAGAAAATTATGTAAAAATTATCAGAGACACCAGAAGACTCTATTATGTTATGTTCGTCCATCTTTTGATCTGTCCGATTGTCTGCTTTAAAACCACAATATTTCATAATGCACTGAAAAATACACCTACTTAAAGAGCTATAACTCAGTAAAGCGGTACCTCTTAGAAAAGTTCAAAAAGAAAAACTTCAAAAAACTTTCTAACATTTTTTTTATTAATACAAACCAACCAACAAAGATTGCCAATTTTTTTTACAATACAGGCTTGCTTGAGATGATGAGAATAGTGAAGTTTTTCATCTACCCATTTAGTTTCATTCTTAGTTCCCCATTTCATAGATGTTTGTTTATTTTAATGTTTATTTGATTTAGAATTTGAAATATTCTTGAGAAGAACTTCTTGTGTGGGGTTTGAACCTGGGAATTCCCGATTTCTAGTTATGTGCTCACCCGTAACACCATGTTTGCCAAACTGAAAACTGTGGATTTTTTTCATTTATAAAATTAAAGTCAAACAAAATTTCGGTTTTTAGGAATGGGAATTATTGTGCATATTTTCGTTTGAACTTAAATGAGATATTTTCTTCCTCTCTCCTAGAACTTGACGTGGCTTAGTGGTTAGCGTGCAAGGCTAGCAATCTGAAGGGCTTGGGTTCGAACCCTGCCGGATCGAAGTAGTTTATTTATTTTTTTTTTTATGAAGAAATTTTTATTCTAATTATAAGTATCTAATTATTCATAATTCTTAAAATGTGATTAATAAATGTCCAGCAATCCATAATTTTAACATACAAATTTCGGATTTTTTAAAAAAATCACATTTTTAATTTTTTAAATATTTTCATAGAATCAATCCAAATTTTTAGAATCTAAAATACGGATTGTTCATTATTTGGGAATTTTAAATTTTAAATTTTTTTTTTTTTTATTTCAGAATCAAGAATTTTGAAGTGTGGAGTGGATAATAATCAAAAAATCAAAAATTAAAATTTTTTTTTTGCCGATCCCTGTTCTAAAGACTGAATTTTGAAAATGATTTAACACACTTACAGCTCTGATTACTTTAATACTATAGTTTTCTATTTTAACGAAGATCTCATAAATAACAGGTTGGCTGATAAGTCCCCGGTCTAACAAAGAAAAACACATTTTTTTGTCAAAATTCGTTTTTATTATTCAACATAGTTCCCTTCAAGAGCGATACAACGATTATAACGACCTTCCAATTTTTTGATACCATTTTGGTAGTACTCCTTCGGTTTTGCCTCAAAATAGGCCTCAGTTTCGGCGATCACCTCTTCATTGCAGCCAAATTTTTTCCCTGCGAGCATCCTTTTGAGGTCTGAGAACAAGAAAAAGTCGCTGGGGGCCAGATCTGGAGAATACGGTGGGTGGGGAAGCAATTCGAAGCCTAATTCATGAATTTTTGCCATCGTTCTCAATGACTTGTGGCACGGTGCGTTGTCTTGGTGGAACAACACTTTTTTCTTCTTCATATGGGGCCGTTTTGCCGCGATTTCGACCTTCGAACTCTCCAATAACGACATATAATAGTCACTGTTGATGGTTTTTCCCGTCTCAAGATAATCGATAAAAATTATTCTATGCCCATCCCAAAAAACAGAGGCCATTACTTTGCCAGCGGACTTTTGAGTCTTTCCACGCTTCGGAGATGGTTCACCGATCGCTGTCCACTCAGCCGACTGTCAATTGGACTCAGGAGTGTAGTGATAGAGCCATGTTTCATCCATTGTCACATATCGACGCAAAAACTCGGGTGTATTGCAAGTTAACAGCTGCAAACACCGCTCAGAATCATCAACACGTTGTTGTTTTTGGTAAAATGTGAGCTCGCGCGGCACCCATTTTGCACAGAGCTTTTTCATATCCAAATATTGATGAATGATATGACCAACACGTTCCTTTGATATCTTTAAGGCCTCTGCTATCTCGATCAACTTCATTTTACGGTCATTCAAAATCATTTTGTGAATTTTTTTGATGTTTTCGTCGGTAACCACCTCTTTCGGGCGTCCACTGCGTTCACCGTCCTCCGTGCTCATTTCACCACGCTTGAATTTTGCATACCAATCAATTATTGTTGATTTTCCTGGGGCAGAGTCCGGAAACTCATTATCAAGCCAAGTTTTTGCTTCCACTGTATTTTTTCCCTTCAGAAAACAGTATTTTATCAAAACACGAAATTAATTTTTTTCCATTTTTTTCACAATAACAAAAGTTGCTTCACAAAAGACGCTCTATCTCACAAACTAATTGACTTACAGACGTCAAATTTTGACACGAATCATTTGAAGGTTGCCACTATATAAAAATAATATGCATTTAATACTAGCGACGCCATCTATGTGTCAGACCGGGGACTTATCAGCCAACCTGTTAAGTCAGAGAGTACATAAGTAGACGTTTTTATTTTGAAAAAAAAAAAAAAAATCATTGACGTGTTTTAGCCCCCCCCAAAGCCAAATCCTAGAACCGCCACTGAGTGGAAGTCATAGTTAGAATTTTGAAAAAATAATATTTTTTTTGGCATTTGCCAGTGAAAGCTGGGTATAATAACTAGTACTGGTCAAATTGACACTAGTAAGACGGTGGACTATAACTACTCGCATTTCATGCAGGGAAATGTGTATCTAAATATTTACGAAAATTCAAAACTTAATCGCATCGTCTTTGACGATTTATGAAAAAAACAAGTGATTTTTCAATCGCAACATGTTGCATGTTTTATACTAGAATTTTTGAACGGAATGCTTTCATAAGAACGGTAATTTCTCTGCGAAATCTGAAAGGAAATTTTTCAGTTTAAAAAAAAATTGTTCCCAATTGATCGTTCTTCGATCCCAAAATGAGGTATTTAAAATAACCGAAATAGTGAATTAGTTAAGTGCAATAGAAGTAAGAATGAAGTGAATATTTTGTAGAAAACTCACAACTTTTCGACGTTTAGCCACAATGTGGAGCACTTACTTTTTGAATAGAGCATGAAGTTCTTGAGAAAATGCTCTTCTGAAACGAACAATTTGGTTTTTCGGAGTTAAAATGTTAAATTGTGGAAAATATAGTTAATAGTCTCATTTTTCTTGGCAAAGAAACTAAGTGCTCAACTCGGAGTTTCCGGATCGGATTTTAAATGATGTTATATTTATTTTTATTCCCAGCCTCACGTTTTTCCGTGCGAAGACATCTCCATACATTAGGGCCACTCTACTATACATACATATAAATATTTCAAACTTTTTTAGTTTTTTAAAAAAATTTTCGAAGTTCTTATAAGTATTTTTAATATTTTTAATGCTTTAAATATTTTCAATATTTTAACAAATTTTTAAATATTTTTGTAATATAAATATTTTATATATTTCAAAACTTTTTTTAATTTTTTTTCTTATATACAGTCAAACCTGGATAAGTGAGAACTGGATAAGTGAGAAAACTCTATAAGTGAGAGTAATAGCCAGGATCCGTTATTTTAAGCTCCCAAAACCTCTATTAGCGAGAAACAGAAACCTCTGTAAGAGAGAGTCGTTTTTACCTCATAGACCTCCGTAAGTGAGACTGCTACTTATCTATACCTCTATAAGCGACAGTCGAGCTTTATTTACAAATTTAACATGTGCTATTTTATGACTCATTCTTAACTTTCGTGGAACTTCCTACCATTGTTTTATATTCTCGTCAATATTGTTCCTATTATTTACTACATTCGTACTTCCTGTGACTTGTTATTGCTGCGTACCCCTATAAGAGAGAAACGCTACCCATGTACCTGCATTAGCGAGAAACTCGGGTTAGTGAGAAACCTCTATAAGCGAGAATGAGATTGTGCTCCCTTGAACTCTCGCTTATCCAGGTTTGACTGTACTTATTTCAATATTTAAAAAATATTTTTCAAGCTTTTTTTAAAAATTTTAAAAGTATTCTTTCATATTTTGTATATATAAAAAAATTTTAGTATTTTTAATATCTTTAAATATTAAGGGTATTCACAAAGGCATATAAAAGTTTTAATGTGGCAATATTGCGGTGTCTTAAAAAATTCAGTGTGTGCAACTCTTCATCAAAACAGCCGTATTAAAATAGCAATTGTTTGTTAAATTCCAAAATAAAAGTAGGCTTTTGAATTTGTCGATTGATTTTAAAATATTTCAAAAATCTCAAAATTGCCATTGGAAACTGACACGCTCTTTAAGCCCGGATCCCACTATCTGCGCAATGCGCCGATTTTTGCCGAAATCAGAGCGCCGATAGCGTTTTCGGACTCTGATGCTGACAAGTGTGATTTTCTTCAACGATTTTTGTCCGAATTTTTTTGTTCCCCGATATATTTTTGACAATATGTGACGATTATGGCCGATCTGGCCCGATAAAAATCGGCGCAGATTGTGCTATTTGCGCAGATAGTGGGATCCCAGCTTAAAGCTCTTAATTTAAGCCTTTTTGAACACCCTTATTGGTAACATTTCTTTATATTTTTATGGTTTTATATACTTATTTCAATATATTCTTACCAGCGACAGGCCAAGCGACAGGCCGGCTGTAAGAAAAAGTTCGTCGCATCAAATCCTAACCCGTTGTAAACGGGATAAATAATCGCTAAAAAAAAGAAGAATAACAAGAAATATAAAATATTTTTACATAGTTCTAATGATTATAAATACTTAATTCTAAGATTTAAAAAAATTTTAATATTTTTAATATTTTTAAATATAAGTACATATACTTATAATATTTTAAAATTATTTAATATTAATGAATGCTTGAAACTATTCGAGCTTAACCGCATGAGGCATATACGATTGGCGGATATTGTCATATTTCTTTACTTCGCGACTGTAACTCATCAGCGCCTTTGGAAAGCCTAAAGAGTTGAAATACATTTGAAAATTTAAAATTGTTTAAAATTATTAAAAATATCCCAGTTTCCCCTTTCTGCTATGTGGTGCAAAATTTTCCCTACACTAAAAAGTACCCATTATTTGGCAATGTTTACACACCATCCTAGTAAATATTAAAATGACAATTATTTTTGAAAATATTTTTTTACATCAATTTAAACAAATAAAAAATTTCTTTTAAATAAATCGAATCCTTCCTCAACATTCTTGAATTTAAAATATAATAAAAAAAATCCTTTGAAATTAAATCCAACCCTTCCCCACTTTTCTTGAAATTCATTTGAATTACAACATTTTTGATTTCCCAATGACTTACAACGTGTAACAACTGTAACAACTCCTTATCGTTGTGGTAGGTTTTGTTCGGACCACATGTAAATTTCCTTCTTCAAACGGAAAATTTTCACTTCTCCAAGAAAATGTTGGATCGAACTTTCGCTAAAAATATCCCAAAGAAGGGAAATGTGTGATGAGGGGTTGAATGCAATCTAATTCACCATACTCGACATTGGGTTTTATAACAGTTGCCTCCAAAATGTTGCGCACGCAATAGATTGGGAATTTTTCTCTTACTTCAAACTTCGTTTGATTGCAACAGGTGAAGGTTTTTATAAAAAAATATAAAATTTCCAATGATATGTCGGTGAAACAAAAAATTTTGAGTTCAAAGAAATGTTCCTAATATTCAGCAGGATCGAAACGACAAAAGGGATTTTTAATTTGAAATATTTTGTGATTCAGTGTGATATATTGAAAAACGAAGATATGAAATAAAGACGTCTAGATGCCTGAGTAATAATTCGTAAGCTTATTAAATATAATAAATTGACTACGTAGAAAAGCTCTTGAACGTTAAATAACAAATTTTTGAATAAAAACAACAAAGGGTATAGCACTATAGGGTGAGAATACGTGAAATCAGCACACAAAAAAAATTTGGTCTGCGATTTTAACCGTTTTGGTTTTAATCGATATATGTTTGATGAAGAAATTTTCTCACCAAGTTATAGGTAAAAAAAATTTTTTTTGCAGTAGATATAAGCAATTGAACTTTAAGACTACTTTTTTTTCAAACAATTATAACTACCGAAAGGTGCAACCGATTTTAAGGTGTTTTACGTCAAATTAAAGATAATTAATTGTACTTTCAAAATATTTTGTTTTACTTTAAAAAAAATTTTTATTTTTATTTTTTATAAACAATTTTTTATAAACAATTCATTTTTAATAATGTTCTCCGCCTGTAAAAAATCTGAATCAAATAAGTTTGATGTACTGAACTGTGGTAAACCTAAATCCGTTGAAAAAACGATGGAGAAATGATTAGTTCACCAGATATTTCGAAAATTCTGCAGTCGCGCATAGCCATTTTCGTACTTGACTCTGGTCGCACCGGCCACGCAGAGCCATATTCGTCGACTCGCTGCGCGTATTTTCTTTCCGCCTGAACTCATTAAGTTTTTCTGATCGTCTTTTTAGAAATAATGTATTATAAACTTATTCAATTAATTTTCCAGTTATTTGTTTTTTTTATTAACAATGTGAAATAGAGTTTTTTAAGCAATATTGTGCACGTCAAAGTCAATAGATGCGGAAATTTCCCGACAGTCTACAGTTTTCGAATCAACTGGCACAAAAAAGTGATATGATCGAGTTTCTTTTATAGTCTTTGCTCTTTTGAAGCGCTTACGCAAAGCCTTCTCTGTATTTTTGTGCTGTTCCTCGGAACAAAATTCGAAGTAAATATTTTCGAAATAGTCTTCGGCCCAATTGAACAATGCTTGAGATGTTGTTATTTGATTACACTAGTTTACAGAATTTAGGACTTTCGCGAGAGCAGAGATGAAGTGATGGTTTTAAGACTAAATTGGGGTCGCTGATCACGAAAATTTCATCCGTTTTTCCAAAGAATAGTTTTTGAGATATGCGCAAAAAACGTGTTTTTTGGTTACTTTTTGAGATTCAAGTACGAAAATGGCTATGCGCGACTGCAGAATTTTCGAAATATCTGGTGAACTAATCATTTCTCCATCGCTTTTTCAACGGATTTAGGTTTACCACAGTCCAGTACATCAAACTTATTTGATTCAGATTTTTTACAGGCGGAGAACATTATTAAAAATGAATTGTTTATAAAAAATTGTTTATAAAAAATAAAAATAAAACTTTTTTTATAAAGTAAAACAAAATATTTTGAAAGTACAATTAATTATCTTTAATTTGACGTAAAACACCTTAAAATCGGTTGCACCATTTTCGGTAGTTATAAATGTTTGAAAAAAAAGTAGTCTAAAAGTTCAATTTCTTATATCTACTGCAAAAAAATTTTTTTTTACCTATAACTTGGTGAGAAAATTTTCGTCCTCAAACAGCTATCGATTAAGTCCAAAACGGTCAAAATCGCAGACCAAATTTTTTTTGTGTGCTGATTTTACGTATTCTGACCCTATAAGCATAGTGATTCTGCTTCCGAAGTCTATTTCGACGAAAGTTGTTTTGCTGTTTAGGTCAATGCAAGACATTTAATTTGCGCCGAGTTTTGGCTCTCCATCTCCTATAGTCCTTGAATATCCTTAAAAAATAGCTTTTCTTAGAGCAATTTAAAACAAATCAATAATAAAGAAATTATGCTCACTCAAAAGCCCATATATATTGCTTTAAAAATATTATTTTTGTAATATTTCTGAGCAATTTTCAATACACATATGGGCTTGTGAATGAACATTCTATATTTTTTATTGTCTTAGAGATATTCAAGGACTATAGGAGATGGAGAGCCAAACTCGTCGCAAATTAAATGTTTTGAATTTTGATTTTCAAAAAATTTTATTATTTTGTTAATAGCTTCCCAGCGGGAATTTGTGTAACGCCTTAAAACGAGCATGATTTCAAAAACAATTATTTAATATGATTTATTTTATTAATTCGAAAAGAAACGGAAAGCATTAAATGATAAATAGAAAAGTAATTTATCATCACTCAAACATTGTTTTGTGCATTGAAAATTAAGGAAAAATGGAAGGATTATTTAAAAGTTCTTGATTATAAATTACATTTAAAGGTAATGCCTTACATTTTCTATGACATCGCCGTGTTACAAATAATGTGTTATTCGATCAGTACCTATAGGGTGCATTATATACATATTCTCTTTTGCCTTGCTAATAGTGTCCGACCGAAGGTTCGGCTTCGGCTTCGGTAATCGGCATAATCGGCCAATTCTTAATCTTCGGCTTCGGCTTCGGCTGGAAAAAGCCGAATATTTTAGCCGAATATTTTTGCATTTTAATGGAAGTAAAAATGTCACGATAGATATTCAATTGCTTCATTGAGACCTTTTACACTAGTGAATTATTGCCGTAAATTTTTGCACAATTGCACAAAATTTTTCAACATTAAACGCATGGCCGAGAAATATTTATCTGCCCCTCCAACAAGCGTGGCCAGCGAACAACTCTTTAGCGCTGAGGTGTTATTTTGTTTTTTGTGCTTGTCAAATGAATAAAGACTGATTTTGTTTCCTTACTGCAAAATGTTTTGCATTCGGCTTCGGCCTTCGGTCTTCGGCCGAAGTCTTCAACTCTGCCGATTGTTCGGCTTCGGCTAAAAATCCACCTTCGGTCGGACACTACTTGCTATGCCTTACGTTTTACCGCTGGGTAGCTTCGGCGGCTACATTGCCCTTTCGTAAAGAAGCATGATTCTTGGCAAAACTTTTTGTATGTATTTTGTTTTTGTAGTTTGGCTACTTTACCACAATACCACGCTACCATGCCTTTGCTACTTTTAGTGAATAATGATGAAATTTTATTTCATTCCAAGATACACTTCCTGAACAGATATAATACGTACTCACTCTCCGTAGATCTCCTTTCAACTAGACGTTGTCTGGTTAAAAAAGATCCTGACCCGCTGCAATCACGTTTCATACAACAAACTGCCATCATTTTAACTTGTGACATTAGGACCATACCGGGGTCTAGTGACTTTGTTGAAATTGACCCCAAACTTTCTGCATGGTCAAGTTAGCGTTTTGATCAACATATAGAATTTGCTTGTTAAGCGTAATGGCTAAGACGCAGACTAACCAACCCAGAGATCGGCAGTTCTAGATTCGACCCAGGCGAGAAAATTAAAAAAGAAGTAAAAAAAATGTTTAAAAAAAAAACAAAAAGCCAAAAAAGAAAACCAAAACCAATAAAAAACTAAAAATCGACCCGACTGTATATACTCCCCGGTCTAGTCCACATGTGCAAAAACTGTGACTAGTTACTTTCCTACGTCAACGCAATGTTAGATGCGTCAGTTGAGCCCATGCATATGCATATTATGAGGGATGAGTCCTAGTTACTTTTGGTCTACTCCGGAACTACTCTCCGGACTAGTCCTCTTTCTGCGGGGTATTTATCGAGTTACTCTTAACAAGCCCGTTCATTTGATACCCATATTGAAGAAATCCATTAAAAATAACTATTCCTCCATCTTGGATGTTCCGCTATATTGGATTTAGAATGACCTCACAAAGCTTATCATGTATTTTCATCCAAACTAAACGTTTACACAAAATTTCAGCTCAATCGGTTGAAGATATATTCAGCCCGATTCTAAATATTACCGGGGGGTTTTCCCCTGCGGATTTGAAAAAAAAATCTGCCTTTCTAAGCACGTTGGGGAAATCAATACTAAGGAACCAAGTATTATAAACATTTTTAAGGAAAGGTCATCACATTTTTTCCTTTATTGACGCTTCGAAAGCTTCCTTTTTCCGCGGAGAAAAATTTCTGGGGAAAAAACTCCCGGGGGATATTCATTTAGAATAGGGCTCATTGCCTCAAAACTGAGTATCAAGATTCCACCCGAACATAAATATTGTTAGCTTCGGATAAAAAGGGCGTAACTCATTTTTCTTTTGCTACTTTACAGGAGCAGGCGAAAACTTCATAAAATCGCAAACGTTAGATATTTAAAAAAGTTTAAACGCAAAGTCAATTAAATAATACAGTATATTCTGCTTAGCTGCCTTCGCAATTTAGCGCACATGTAGGTTACCTGCACAAAAATATGCTACGGCAGCATTTTTGTCTGAATTTGTATGTATGAAAATTTTTCTTTTAGCTGCTTTTAGCTCGAAAATAAGTGTTATTTTGAATTTATTATATTCTTGAAAATAATGTGTGTTACAAAATTGTTCCCAGCCGGACTTTTTCGCATAAAGGAAAAATTCATTAATGTTTTCACCCATGATGTCAAGGGGAAAGTTAGAGTACTTCTAAATTCTAATGACATTGTCATCGAGAAAAGGTGTTATTCATCGCAATTCCAATGACATTGTCATCGAAAAAAGATGTTATTCATCGCAATTCCCATGACATAGTCCGTGTTTCATTTTCATTTCGTATCACTCCCGAACGATGACATTTTCTTGCGAAACAGGAGGTATCCACTCCAATTTCGATGACCAACTGGTGACATGTCCTCTCATGACGGCCAATGCCGTTTGTGTGTAAATTTCATTAGAAGGTTGGTGTAGAAACAGGAGGAGTCGCGGCTCTTATGTCATGCTGAAATCATTGATGGTTTCACCGGGACTTTTCCTGCTGGGTAAAAGCTGTCCAAGGACATATGTACATATGATAAAAATCGATCCATCCGTCTCGTTGAAATCGCCAATTGAGATTTATTTTCAAGAATATAATCTCATGAAATTCAAAATAACACTTATTTTCGAGCTCTGGTAAAAACACGGAAATAAAAATTTAAATCCAACACAGCTTTTATTTATTTAACGTCAATGAGACACGAGATCAGGAAGTATTTTTATTAAGAAAAGTAAAATGCTATACATGTGATGGTTAATCGAGGTGACAGTTAAAAGAGACGGATAACCAAGGCTCGAAGCACAATTTGGTAACATCATTTGTCATCATCGTCGGGTATGACATCGGCCGATCGCAGAGTGAAATAAATATTGACGAGTTTCTTCGATGTCTCGACCGAAAGCCTATTTCTGATGTCATTGTGAACGTATCCCCAATGAGAAAGTATCATCAATGGAAGAAAAATTTCGATGTTTAGTCCTCAAAAACATCGATAACACCGATGTTTACGCATTTTCGGTGAATATCGATCATCCCTAATAATAAAAATACATTAACAAATCAGCAGTTGTGAATAAAAAGAGTTGTATATTTTTAAGTTTCATACATTTATTACATTTCTTACGTAAATTATGTAAATTTTACGTTTTTTACGTAAATTACATATTTTTATCAAAAACGTGTAATTATGCCATCCCAGGCTATGATCAGTTTATTTAGTGTAATTTTGAAACCGAATTGCTCTTTTGAGATATTGCATTGCTTGATCTTTAAGTTAACTCCTTATGACAATCTCAAATAGAGATGTGCGATGTTCCATGGACTGCCCTCGTACAATGATAAATATTATTTGCAAACAAAAATCCGGCTTAAAGATTTGCCATATAAACGCACAAAGTATCCGTAAGAAGTTAAACGAATTAAGGTATATTTTTGGCGAGTCTCAAATTGATATTATATGTCTTTCGGAAACCTGGCTTTCGTCTTTTTTGCTTTTAATCGATATAAATTGCTGACAGCTGATAGGGCCACTCATGCAGGAGGGGTAGCAATGTATATCAAGGAGGAAATCAAATTCAAAAGAGTTTTTAAATCTGATAATAATAGCAGAATTGAAAGCATTTTGTGGAAGTATCTAATAAATACAGTAAAATACTTGTTGGCTGCGTATACAGACCAAATAATAACATTGATTTTCTACCTTTTGTAAATTTAATTGAAAATCTCTCCCTTGCCTACAACGATACTATAATCATGGGTGACTTCAACTCCAATATACTCTGTGACAATTATCTTCTAGACCAAATGCTTACTATTGGATTACATCCCACTAACAGAACTATTCCTACACATTACATTAGCACAAATAGCTCATTACTTGAAATATTTTTCGTTAGCAATAAGCAAAGCATGCTATTATATGATCACATTTCTGCACATATTTTCTCAAAGCATGATGTTATCCTCATGACGTACAACTTTGAAATCACTCAATCTCCTTCAGAATTTTTCTACAGGGACTATAAAAGTATTGCCAAGCAACTGCTAGCGAGCGCAATTATCTTAATAAACTGGGACCCACCTTTTTATTTACACTCGGTTGAACAAAAAGTAAAATTTTTTGACGATAATATTAATGACCTATTATACCATAGATGTGTGCCGCTACGACATAAAATTATTAAACGTTCAAACCACCAACCATGGTTCACACCTGAAATCAATTCAGTGATAACTACACGCAACACACAGAGAAAACGATACCACATAAAATGGAAGTAAAACAATAAGATTTCTCTATGGTTTTTATCCAAGAAGATTGTCTTATTGAAACCATAGAGAAAAACTTATTGTTTATTTTAACGAAAAATTGAACGAAAATTCAAGAAGATAACTTATCATTTTGATATGAATTCTTGTAAAAAACCAGGTCGGCGGTTCGATCCCTGCTCCAGCGAGCGTCGTTTTTTTTTTTTTTTTTTGGAAAAGTAGATAATTTAACATTTACATTATTTGAAAAACTGAGAAATAAAAGATTTTACCAAAGTTTTTATGCTTAAAAAATTTAAAAAAAAGATTCTATAGGAATTTCTTGAAAGAGCTTATACGTGACGTTTCGGAAGGCCCGACGAAAGCAACTTGTTTTTATTGGTTCGTGTCCAACTTACTTTCTGCTCCCCGTATTTTTACCCTCGAAATTTACTTGCCTGTCTTATCCTCCATTTTTACACAACTTTTCTGGCCTGCGGCGAGGTTCGAAATCGGACCTTCCAGATTACAAGTCTAGCACACTTCAACTCAGTGCTGCCAGGTTGTGGGATATTTCCCATTTTGAGGGAATTTTTGCACCAAATATTGGCAAAAGGGAAAAGGGGATTTTCTTTGCTTTGTTGAATACGATAGAGGGATTTTTCAATAATCGGTACAAAGCCCTAAGTGGATCATCCCCATTCGAGCTCGGCTCGATGTAATTCGTATGTGGTAATGTTGGTTGATGAATTGGCTCGCTCACATGACCTTTTACGATCGAGCATTGTATCGAGCCGAGCATCTCGCAGGAGCTTGCTCGAATGTGATGTGATAACGAACTTTTAGTACGTATTTATTGTTAATATGTATATACATATATCATGTTCTATATTTCACTTTGGGGTTGTAAAAGAAATTTTCAAAATTAGAAAGTTGGGCGTGGCTGAAATTCACCTGAAATTCAAATGGGACATAAACCAAATTTGTCATGTATGCTTGCTCTGGTAATAAACATCCTCTCCAAAAATTTTAGCGATCGGCCTATTATTATAATTAGGGGTGGCAAGAGGGCAGTTCTCATTAAGAAATCGAACAAAAATGAGGCCCTAATGGCCTTTTAAATCTCCCCACCAACTTGCCTTAATAGTAGTGGTCTTGAGGCCTTTTCAAACGTACAATTTCTTAAAACAAAAAATATGTCATTTTGCGCAGCTACCTTAAGGTTTTAATGTTAAGAAATATTGCGATGATCAACATTTTGTTCAGGAAAAATATGTTTTTGTTTGAGGGGATTTTCGTGGGAAATTTCTATCGGTCACTGAGGGAAAAGAGGGATTTTTGTTTGGTTTTCGAGGGAAATTTGGTTCTGAAGTACTGGCAACACTGCTTCAACTACGCCATCGTGAGATATGATTTCAGCTTGCTAGATTGATTATATCAATGCATGTGCAAAAAAAAACTGGTCTGTCTTTTTAAACTATGGAATGAATACGGAATTCAAAAGAGTCAATTAGACAGATACGTACTTCCAAAGCCAACTTCTAAAATAATATAAAAACGCTTCTTCCAACTCTGCTACCATACCTCACTCACATTTTCAAATCTATCCCGATTGCCATCCTGCCTTATATTTCCACAGCCATCGAAAAATTAATGAGTTAGCAAATGACCTCATACCTCTCAGAGCATAAACAAATGACAGAAAGACAGCCTGGATTCCGAGCCAAAAAGGAGCAGCATCACTGCCCTAATAGATGTACATTGTACATATGTGAGGACTTAAGAATTGCAACTGACAAAAACAAAATATCTTACTTAGTGCTTTAAGACCATAGCAAAGCTTTTGACAATGTTAGTCATGACTTACTTATATCAAAATTGACAGGATTTTTTAAATTTTCCACTAGTGCAGCCAAGCTCATATCTTCTTATCTAAATGATAGAGTGCAATGTATTTTCCACAGAAACACCTATTCTAATTTTATTGCCATCAGCAAAGGAGTTCCTCAGGGTTCGATCCTCGGTCCTATTCTCATCAATCTTTATATAAATGATCTACCGTCAATTGTCAAGTCATGTAACATTCTTTTATATGCAGATGATGTGCAAATCTACAAAAGCTGTAATATCGATAGACTAAGTACCTGCGCTCTTAATATAAACCACAATTCAAAACTGGGCAAATACCAACCACCTGACGATTAACCCACATAAGTCCCAGTGTCTAGTCATAAGCAGGTCTAAGATAAAGCCTACATTTATACCAAGGATTTTCTTTAATAACTCGGAAATACAATTAGTTGAATCAGTGAAAAATTTGGGAATTAAGTTAAATAATAAACTGACATTTGTGAGGGGTGTTTATAAATTCTCAAGAATATTTCTTAAAGACGTTAGTGAAATTAACTTCAAATTAATATATAAATTAATAATTAATCCATAGCATCGATAATTCAAATTTTTAGTACACTTAAACTATTCCCTTACGCCTGGTGTAAAACCTATATAATTTTCCTATATTGCCTGCTTAATTTAATCTAGTACACTCAGTTGTCATAATCCAGTGCTTACAAATCACAAAAGCAAATCGTCACTTCCGACTCTCTCTCTCTCTCTCTCTCGATCTCGTCTGCGAGCTCAGGTAGATCAATCTGGCATTTGCATTGTAACCACAGCTCGATTAAGACAAACGCTGGTGCAAAAGAATTTGTTTGAAAGCAAAAAAAAAAAAAAAAGAATAAAGTTCTAAGTCTAATTTAAAGCCAGTGCGCGAATAAAATCGGACATAAGTTAAAATCGGCAATAGTTTTTTTTGTTCTTTTAAAAAAAGGCAATTGAAAGCCCAGCCTTATAATTAAATTATAACTGGATTAGCAACAACACGGCGAGAAAGCCCTTGGCACGTGTTAGAAATTTGTCTAACTTTTTCTAAGCCATCATCTAGTAAAATCAGGTGTCCTTATTCCTAATTGGAAACCTGGTCCTTGTGACTGAAGTCAGCACACACGTATGATTTCGTGCGGTTGTAAATCGTCGAACATTTTCTGGAATATTTCGCAAGGTTATCCATCGATATTCATCTGCTTGTCCAAAACCCCCCCCAAGAGGGTTTATAATTTTCGTCGCTTAATTGAACATTCAAAAAATTTCATCAATCAAACTTCATTATCATTAGCTTGAATTGCGAGGATTTTGCGTTCAAAGGAAATGATCATTATCATCCCAAAGGCTTACCGAGTGATCCAAGTTTAAAACTACGCGCATAGACATACCGACATATGGGCAAACATACAGAGTTTTTTTCGGCTCTTTATTACATGCTGCCAGCATTTCGTAGGCGTTTTGAATTGTTTGTGCTAAATTAAAGGAATAAGTAAAATCGAAAAAAGAGGCATATACATAACCTGATTGAGTTAGGCAAAGCATTGGTTTTGTGATCGCATATGGATCAGGTACAGGGAACGTGGTTTTTTTTAACAGAAATAAAATATGCTTAAAGTAAAGAGAGCGGCTTGATACAAGCAATGCTTAAAATATAATTCTCACTCTCTCCTCTTTGAATTTTTGTTTCTAGTGCAACTGATGCAATAAACAAAAAATAAAAAATTTAAAGCAAATGCGAAAAAAAGGTTGGAATTAGAATCAAAGTAGAACGAAGGAGAACATTACGATTTCAACGTCAAGGCCACAAATCAAAAGTGTGTCATGTTTGTGTTTTCTTTTGCGATCACAGCTGATCTTTGCGAATGATTGATTCAAAGTGTTTATGTTATCTCTAATTACTCCTCAGTATATTCGCGTAACTTTTCATTTTTGTTTGTATCGAAAATTGTTATATAAGCTAATTTTTGTTATAAATCTGTAAAACGTATATACGGGTATGTAACTAACAGGTTGGCTGATAAGTCCCCGGTCTGACACATAGATGGCGTCGCTAGTATTAAATGCATATTATTTTTATATAGTGGCAACCTTCAAATGATTCGCGTCAAAAGTTGACGTCTGTAACCCGACAACTCGACACGCAATTTTTCATAGCAAGCCATCTGTCAAATTCATGTCTTGCCATTAGCAATATTGCCAGGGTGGGTTTGTTTATGTTATGCCATCGGCATTTATGAAATGACCACCAAGAAGTTAATACGTTGCGCACGCGCCTTGGTTGTCATAGAAAAGCTAATTCTATTGAGTTCATCTTGCTTTCGGGTCATGAATGTATGATTATTACTTATAATTACTTATAATTTTTAATTTCATTCTTTTATTGGTTTTAATATTTTTTTCCTATTAGTTAAATACGCTTTAAATCAAAGTGTTATAATGGCTTTCATTTAAAATTAATATTTGAAAGGTAAAAATTAATATTATGAAAATATCCGAAATGAACAATTCCTCGCTACGAAGTGAACACATGGAATTCTTCTGAAAAATGAATTTCGGCTGTCAAACAACCAAAATGGCGCTCATTGCCAACTTCATGGCAAGCAATATTGCAAGACATAAATTGCCATCTTGCGGTCTCCATTGGCAATATCTATACTTTGACAGATGGCATGCCATGAAAAATTGCGTGTCGAGATGCCGGGTAAGTCAATTAGTTTGTGAGATAGAGCGTCTTTTGTGAAGCAACTTTTGTTATTGTGAAAAAAATGGAAAAAAAGGAATTTCGTGTTTTAATAAAATACTGTTTTCTGAAGGGAAAAAATACAGTGGAAGCAAAAACTTGGCTTGATAATGAGTTTCCGGACTCTGCCCCAGGAAAATCAACAATAATTGATTGGTATGCAAAATTCAAGCGTGGTGAAATGAGCACGGAGGACGGTGAACGCAGTGGACGCCCGAAAGAGGTGGTTACCGACGAAAACATCAAAAAAATTCACAAAATGATTTTGAATGACCGTAAAATGAAGTTGATCGAGATAGCAGAGGCCTTAAAGATATCAAAGGAACGTGTTGGTCATATCATTCATCAATATTTGGATATGAAAAAGCTCTGTGCAAAATGGGTGCCGCGCGAGCTCACATTTGACTAAAAACAACAACGTGTTGATGATTCTGAGCGGTGTTTGCAGCTGTTAACTCGCAATACACCCGAGTTTTTGCGTCGATATGTGACAATGGATGAAACATGGCTATATCACTACACTCCTGAGTCCAATCGACAGTCGGCTGAGTGGACAGCGATCGGTGAACCGTCTCCGAAGCGTGGAAAGACTCAAAAGTCCGCTGGCAAAGTAATGGCCTCTGTTTTTTGGGATGGGCATGGAATAATTTTTATCGATTATCTTGAGAAGGGAAAAACCATCAACAGTGACTATTATATGTCGTTATTGGAGCGTTTGAAGGTCGAAATCGCGGCAAAACGGCCCCATATGAAGAATAAAAAAGTGTTGTTCCACCAAGACAACGCACCGTGCCACAAGTCATTGAGAACGATGGCAAAAATTCATGAATTAGGCTTCGAATTGCTTCCCCACCCACCGTATTCTCCAGATCTGGCCCCCAGCGACTTTTTCTTGTTCTCAGACCTCAAAAGGATGCTCGCAGGGAAAAAATTTGGCTGCAATGAAGAGGTGATCGCCGGGAACTGAGGCCTATTTTGAGGCAAAACCGAAGGAGTACTACCAAAATGGTATCAAAAAATTGGAAGGTCGTTATAATCGTTGTATCGCTCTTGAAGGGAACTATGTTGAATAATAAAAACGAATTTTGACAAAAAAATGTGTTTTTCTTTGTTAGACCGGGGACTTATCAGCCAACCTGTTATCATCGAACCTACTGCGATTCATCAGGCCTGATACGTCGTTGGAGGTACGTGAATGAAACGTAAACAACAACAAAATAAGTAAGTGATTACATATAACAAAAAAATTATGTGGATACGATTAAACTTCC
Organism: Chlorops oryzae; assembly: GCA_020466095.1. NCBI lineage: Eukaryota > Metazoa > Arthropoda > Insecta > Diptera > Chloropidae > Chlorops > Chlorops oryzae. Next base: position 35,264,063 of record CM035807.1, on the reverse strand, counting down.
AATATAGAAGTAACTTATAAATATTTGAACATATTCTTATTTATTTTGTTCCCTCATATAATAACGATGAGTTAATTGATTTTCGGTTTTCAAATAGTCTCATGCGATATAATAACTTCTTTTTTGTTCTCGCATGATACATGCCTATATCTCGTTTTGATTTATTTTTGTATTGATCGTATCAACTTATCAATAGTGTATCTTCTCGTTATTCGTATTTTTTTTTATTCACGGTTTCTACTAATTTACAGAGTGTAAACAAAATAAAGATAATTTGAGAATAGAGTAGTTGTTAGCATCATATAAATTTGTTATTGAATTAAATGTAGATCTTAATTCGTGAAACATGGTTTGAATTCATTTGGTAGTGGATGAAATGTAGATACAAGTATCTGAAAGAAGGCAAGTCTTTTCGTAATGGGCTAATGAAATAAAATCTTCCGCTCATTAGCATGGTTGGGAGGGTAAAGACGGTAAAAGGATAAATCCATCTTTCCTTTACCACACTCGAAGGCATTGTGACTCGGTATTTATACAATTTTCTTTAACTTTTTTTTTGATCCAGAAGCTTTTGATCTTTCTTTTTGAAACCGTTTTTTGTTCTTTCGAGTAGCAATTCCCTTGCAATAGAATAAATAGTATTGGTAGTGAAATAATTGATTGTTGAGTGAGATAAGTAAATCTCTGCATACATATAATTTTCTATGTACGCTTTCTGATAGTATGAACATGGCATAAAAACCAACACCCAATTCCACGAGCTAAGCGATGCAATCTAGTTATGCAGAGTAATTTTGTCATGTCATACGCCTCTAGGTTTCGGTAGTCATAGACTTCAGTGATCAAAAGGTGAAGGTTTCTTACACATTTGACGATCATGTTACAACTAAACTGGGCACCACTTATTCCATGCTCCGTGTTCTTTGGACTACCCACTACTTTACACCACTCAAAATAAGACTCCTCCTTGCTAAAACATATGTAATACCAACGCTTACCTATGGTTGCGAAATCTTTGCTAACGTTGACAGCCGAAATGGACATAAGCATTTAATAGTATTGCTACACTGAGCGAACTTTACCACGATTTTTTTAAAAGGGCGCATTGTTATTCACAGTCATTTTGAATTTCGAGCAGAACAAAAATTTCAAAAGAAAAATGGTTGAGTCAACAAGATTTTTGGTTGATTTAAAAAGAAAATATGTTTAATTACATTTCTTTTCGTTCGGTATAATTCTCATATGTTTTATAAAATATGATATATAAGATATTCATTCATCTAAGAACTCTTAAAGCATTGCGAAAGCAGTCACGACAAAGGAGTGACCAAATCGGAAGTCCATCCGATGGCTATTTTTTGAGGTTATGTTCAGCAGAGTGCGCTGTAGCCATTTGCTTGGAGCATTAATTAATTTTGTTTTGACATTTCTTCTTTTATGGGTTTATTTAAGAAATTTTTTTTTATTTTAAAACAATCATGTCATTTGAATTATGTCCGTGGTTAGTTCAACAATTTAAATTTAAATCCATTTTTGAAAATGATATGGTATTAGTGGTCCTTATGCAGGTTCGAAAATAGCCTTCGTAAATTTTGCGATCGCAAATTTTCCGACGCTCTATGAGCGACCCTTCGAATATAATAAATTAAAGCTTATCTATCTTCCCACTGTTTCTTTCTTTTTCAAATTAACCCTTAAGCAACTAGGACCGTCTACAGACGGTCTTCACAAAAATTGATTTTTCTTGAAAACCGATTATTTTATCGCTCTTATCGCTAGAGATTTTTTAATTGTATTGAATGTACTAATCTAACGGTGTCAGTTTGGGCGCGCTCAAACGAATAGTTTGACAGAAAGAGCCCTTTGTTCCGAGAATTTCGTAAAACCAGACGTGTAAATTATTTTCTTTTAAGTGTTAATTTAAAAGTGAAAAAAAGTGCTTTCCATCAGCCCAATCGAATTGAGAGTTTTTGAGGTAAGTAATTATATATTCTATTTTGATATTTTCTGTTACTTGACACTGGAAAATAATTAGTTTTTGATAAAAGTGGTTTTATGTGAAGACCTTCTGTAGACGGTCTTAGTGGCTTAGGGGGAAAAAAATTTCCCTACACAGAGAAAAAAATCAACCAGAAAACTGGTTAAATCAAAAGGAAAAACATACGAAAACGGCTTCAACAAGGAATATTTTTAATTTTAACAATTTTTCTTGTTGAAAAAATAAAAAATTTTCCTTTTGAATCAACCATATTTCAGGTTGAATTGAAATGATAATTTTCAAAAATGGATTTAAATTTAAATTGTTGAACCAACCACGGACATAGTTGAAATGACAAGATATTTTTTTTAAAAAATTCCAAAAAAAAATACCTATACAAGAAGAAATGTCAAAAAAATTTTAATTAACGTTCAAAGCAAATGGCCATAGAGCACTCTGCTGAACATGACCCAAAAAATAGCCATCGGATGGACTTCATCCGATTTCGTCACTCCGTTTTGGTGACTGCTTTCACAATGCTTAAAAAGTTCTAAGATGAATACATATCTTATATGTCTTATTTTATAAAACAAATGAGAATTATACCGAACGAAAAGAAACGTAATTAAACATATTTCCTTTCAATTCAACCAAAAATGTTGTTGACTCAACAATTTTCCTTTTGAAATTTTTTGTTCTGCTCGAGAATCAAAAGGACTGTGAATAACAATGCGCCCTTTTAAAAAAATCATGGTTACGTTCGCTCAGTGCAAATATTTTTACATTTATGTATTTTAAAATCATAAAAAAGTTTTTCTTACTAGATTACCCCTTAATAATAATAATAATAATAATAATAATAATATGGAGCGTGAATCTGCCCAAAGGCTAGCACTGCGGCCCAGATGACCTATTGTGCCAAGATTCACTATTTTTATGAAAAGCTCCTCATAGCTCTCCTAACAAATTACCCCTTTGTATCTACGCTTCTCAAGAAACTACATATGAAACGTGCAATATAATGAGCTAATTCAAAAATGATTAAGAACTAATTTATCCACATTGGCAATGGAAATCCTGCCGTAGGTTTATGTTAACCTGAGTGGAATACATTCATTTTCAATGCTTCAGTTCGTTTTCAATTAAACCTGCTGCCAGACGATAAACAAACCTCAACATCAGTCTAGGTCTAGTTTTGGATGAATTTATTTATAATCTTTGAATCTGCAAAATCAATGGCAGAAAATCTAGATGTGAGTATAAAGCTAACACGAACTCAAGCAAATTCTGGATTTTCTACAGAAAAGTATTATCGCGTAAAATTATTTAATGAATTTCTTGACTTCTATAAAATGGAGTTAAAAGAGAGGTTCTCTAACCATAAAAATGTGTTATCAGGATTTCAAAGACTGTTTGATGATAGCTTGTCTAACACAGATTTGGAGAAAACTGTAAAATTTTACGAGGACTTTTTTCCTTGCTCATCATCAGCTGTAATGGCGGAAGTTATGATTGGGAGGCAATATCTAAGTCGTAAACAAATCTCGCCGAAAAATGCTATTGATGCTATAGATGTTCGTCCAAAAGAAACCTTTCAGGCCACTTTTCTTCTGCTTAAAATTCTAGCAACGCTGCCAGTATCAACCAGTACAGCCGAAAGGACATTTTCATGCTTAAAGCGCATTAAAACTTATTTAAGGAACTCAATTGGACAGGTATATTATAACTTTTTCTCTAGGTTTTTTGTTTAAATCAGCCATTTCAATTAATTTCAGAATCGGCTCAATGGCCTGGCAGCTTTGGCCTTACACAAAAATGTACCTATATGTGCAGATGAAGTTCTTGATGAACTTTCAAAAAAACCAAGGCGGCTTAATTTCATTCTTTGATTTAAAATGTGGTTCAACCGGCATGAAATGCCAACATAATTGTGTGATACAATGAAATTTGAAATAATATATCTTGTATTAGTTTGAGTTTTTATTGAGTTTTTCAAAACTTATTACTATTTTTAATCCCCCCCCTTTCAAAATCCTACCTACAACACTGCTTCTCTGGAATATATTTATTTATGTATGTCTTTTAAATTCAATTAACACAAAACAAGTTTATTAAGCCAAAGGGGAAGAATTAAAAAATCCACGAGACCATGGTATCGCGACTTAACATGAATCACCAAAACTGGTGTCGATTTAACATATTATTCATTGTGAATTTATTACAGACACGAACCACATAAAATTTTTAAGTGAAAAGCTTTAGAAAAGCTTCCTCCTACACTATGCAACAATATTTTTCTCTTGCCCTAATAAATAAAGAAAGGAGAGAAGATTATTAATGCGTAAAAATAATGATATGAGAGAACTAAATTTTCTTGTCTCTTACACTTTCTTGTACTAACGGCTTTTATTTATAATTTTAATAGCAATTTAGAGGAACATACATACATACAATATATAACGAAGCATCTCCCGATTGTTTGCATCTTAGATCTGAATATAATTCTGGTTCAAAATACATGAAAACGACTACATATCTACGTTAAGCTCGCGGGCCTTGTTGATTAATTCCTCGTTTTAATGATCTTTGATTCGTTTTTTTATTGTTTCTTGAATTTCGTATTTTGAAACCATAGCAAGTTGATAAATAAATACGAAGACAGTTCCAAATAAACTGCGCTTGAGATAAGACGACGAATTAGAGAATTCAATGAATCTGAATTTTTCCCAAATCGATTGTAAGATGCTAAGACAATTTTTTGCTGTTTATATTATTTTCACTTCAGCAAGTACGGAGCTGAGTTTCGTAAATTAATTCACAATAAAAAAGAAAAATAATAATAATAAAGTTCTTCAACAGTTTCCGCCGTAAAGCCGCCTGAACCAAAGCACAATGATTTCGTATTCCCGCCGGGAAATGATTTCGAAGATGAATGCACTCTTCGGGATGGCAGTAAAGGTATGTGCCGTAGAATAAGCGCATGTCCCAACGCGGTAACAGCAAGGGAGGCCCCAAAAACATGTTACTTCGAGCAATTTGAACATTTCGTCTGCTGCCGTGAAGCTCCAATTGATCTGAAGATTGAAGAGCGGATCTCTGCGAAAAGTAAGTAGAGTATCTATTGTCTTTGACTCTTTTCATTTTGCCTTGAATTTTTGCTCTAATCGCTTTTAAGAGTGCAGAGACAATCATCCCCTTAGATATTATATAGTGAAGGGCATTGAAACAAAGCCTTTCGAGTTTCCTTACATGGTAATAAATAAATGAAATCTCAATGCCTGAGGGTTCATGGCAAGCGAATTAATTTTGTTTAAAATTTTCGTTTTTGCTTTTTTTTACTTAGGTTGCACTTGGCTGGGAGACACAACAGCCGAATGTTTATGAATACAAATGCGGTGGGACAATGATCGAAAAAAATTTCGTATTAACCGCGGCGCACTGTACCAATGTGAATGGGTAAATGCGAATTTAGCGGGATTTATTTATTTACTTGCCTAAAATTCCATATATTTTGTGACAGTTTAAAACCGGACGTCGTCTTGCAAGGTGGGGTCAATATAAACGAAACGAATGCGCGGACTACTAATATTTCGAACGTTTTCGTTCATCCGGAGTATAAAGCCAGCTTGGCCTATCATGATATAGCGATTTTGGAATTGGGTGATGATTATGCGTAAGTTCTAAGATTTCCTCGAACTTTCCGATTTATATTTTATCCGCTTCCGCTTTGTCAGACCCTTTGGAACGGCGTGTCTTTGGGATAACTTTGCTTTAAAGGATGTGAACGTTACTGCCATTGGCTACGGTCACACAGAATTTGGTAAATCATTTTGTCTTTCTTCTTTAGTTTAGTGGATAAATAAATATTGCGCCTATTCTTACAGCTGGTCCGTCTTCAAATACGCTTTTAAAGGCTTATTTAAATGCAATTTCCAATTATGAATGTCAACCGTTCTATGCTTCTGATAGCGTCGTCCCAAATGGTATACGAGACCAACAAATGTGCGCACGTGATCCAAGTAATATTCGAGACACTTGCCAGGTAAGTGATGTATTTAGAAACCGAATTTCTGCAGTCTGCTAAATTCAAAATTTTGATATATTTTTGAGCAAGAATGGCTTGGTCATAAACCTTTCTGTAGTGCCTACTTAAGCTATTACCTCGATTTTCCGTAAAGGTCTTTTAAGTCGGCTTTGATCGACTCTTCTGTGATTTTTGTCATTAGGTATTGACATTTTAAGAATTTAAGTCGCTCTCATTGGATAATATGATACTTCTTTCTATAAAAATATAGAGTTTTTGTTAAAACAATATGATGTAATTTTGAAGTCGTAAAGCGCAAACCAGGATTTCGTTTTTGACCCATGGTTTCTTCGCGAAATTTTCATAGAATTGTCTGTAGATTCCTGTAGCACTGATTTGAAAGATTGAAGCGGGAATTCCAATAGCGCAGGAGCTGCAGGAAATTTCCTGCTGCAGGAGGTGCAGGAAAAATGCAATTTCCAATAATGCGTGTGCATGAGCATGTCATTGCTGCGGTTTTGAATCTTAACGTCTTATTTTCTATGAATGGAATGTAAGATTCCCTTTTGCTTAACACATAGCTGTGAAATTGCGATTACGATTAGTAATCAATTAAATTACATTTTAAAAGGAATTATAATGATTATATAATCCTTATATGAGATTTTTCTGGTAAGTAATTGATTACGAATACAAATATTCAAATTGGAATCAGGATTACTTGCGATTACGAAAAATAATCTAAAATAATCAAAAGTAATCAAAAAAGTAATCCGACTACTTTTGAAGATTATTTTTGATTATTTTTGATTATTTTTAGGGTTTTTGTCTATTCAAATAGGAATTTTCAGAAATTTGATTCTGTTGTGAGTCTCTCCCAAACTCACATGTGGTCACCTTAAACCGAAATCAAAAGGCAGTGAACTGCATTTATGAATTTCACTTCAAGGTGATTCCAAGCTACTCAAAAACACTGTCCAGCGTAAAATTGCTGACAAATTCAAACATGCAGTTCGGCCGCTGGTAACAACAACAACACTGGCACAGTATATGCCCGATTGACAAACATCAGCGCTGGCGCAGCGAATGCACAATTGCAATCCGATCGCTGGCAATAACAACAACAACACACGTCAAGAGTTTTTACGTAAAAGCAACAACAACTACAAAAGAAGAACTAAGAACATCGGAATAGCTGTATGTAGTAACAACAACAATATGGCATGTTGGTACAATTGCGGGTGAAGGTCGCGGTCAAGCTTATGCAATATGTTCGGGAAGAATCGACGCCGATCGCGGACCATGGGAATAGTCAATATTGCAAGATCAGCAATATCAATCTATATAAACGGAGCTTCGATGACTGGAAAGAGACTTCTGCGAGCGTACTCACCAAAGGGCCACGACGGAGAAGTTAATAGTGAAGAAATAGGGATGTTTATATTTGGAAGTATAGGATTCATTTTGTTAAATAAAGGATTAAAACCTATTTGTTGGTGTCTTTTATTTGATAAAGGAAATACGGGGACTATTATACGCTCGACATTGTCTGAGCGCTTGGTACCCTACGTTGTAATTTAGTGACATTTGTGCGCTCGACACAGTTTGAGCGCTGTGCACACTATACTACAACAATTCAAAAACAAATACAAATATATATAATACAATTATTTTTTTATGAAAAAGAACGAAAACACACAATGCATGAACAAAGAAACCAAATTTCTGAAAATTCCTAGTTTAACAGACAAAAACCCTAAAAATAATCAAAAATAATCAAAAATAATCTTCAAAAGTAGTCGGATTACTTTTTTGATTACTTTTGATTATTTTTGATTATTTTTCGTAATCGCAAGTAATTCTGATTCCAATTTGATTATTTGTATTCGTAATTCTTGGATTATTGGGCCAAACAGAAAAGAATCGTACTTAATCAATTACTTCAACTTTTGGATAAAAGTAATCAAATTACTAATGACTACGATTAGTAATCATTACTTCACAGCTATGGTTTTACTTCAACATCTAAAGGCATTCAAATCTGAAAAATGTGGATTTTTGAAGTTTTTTTGAAATTTTTTGAATTCATTTTGATATACATATTTATTCGGCAAAAATTCTGAAAATCATTTTTTTGCTTTGAAGCAATAACTGCGTATTTTACGTTTTCATAATTTTATAGTATGCTGAAATTGGTAGAAAATTGAAAAAGGTATAAGGAGTTTTCCCACTCTACTCAAATTCAAAATGCTTCAGGCAAAATTGTCGAACATGCATTCAAACCGCTGCCGACGTCCGATTTTGATGAAAATTCGTCTGTCGTATTCGTTTTCTGTGACGTGCAATGAATTTCCAGTTATATGGTCGGTAATCAGTGGTGGTAACTGGTAACCAGTGAACTCACTAGTCTATCATGGGTGGTGGCTCTGGGATAGCGTAGGGGATGCGTGCTATGCTCTTGATCCCAGGGTCCGAGGTTCGATTCCCGGCACAGGCGAAACGGAGTGTAATGTTCCAAGCCTAGCACTGGTTTTTCAAAAATCGCATGTTAGGGGCACACTACATAAAAAGACATACACTCGCACAAACACAAGAAAACCCCCTTGGTATCACAATGGGCCGATTAACGGCCTAAGTGGCAGCCACTTCAACCTACCTACCTATCATGGGTGAGCCAAACTGAAGGGATTTAGATATATGTATCGATGACATAATTGAGACTGTAATGAAGGATATATCATCTACTTGCTATGAAAATATTCTAGCCATTTGAGGAAAAAAGACACAGACAATAATCGAGAATATAAACTTATATACCTAGCTAGGTAAATTTTATACAAAATCTATAATTTCTAGGGCGACTCCGGTGGACCCATCGTTGTCAACGTTCAAGATAAATTGGAACAAGCTAGCACAGACTACATCGTTGGAGTGACCTCATTTGGTTCGGGGTGTGCCCTTGGAACTCCTGGAGTTTACACTCGTGTTTCAGAGTATATGGACTGGATAGAGAATATCGTTTGGAAGAACGAACCCCAAAATTAACAGATCAAAAATCGAAACCCAATATGTATACTTGAGTTATTTCATTCTTGCATGCAAAATAAATTCTACGTTCTAATGTTAAGAGCAAAAATCTCCTAAACAACCCTAAAATAAAACAAGTAAGGGTGTTATAGTCAGGCGAGCCTGACAATTAAATACCCGATACAGACACGTGTTCAAATAATTTTTAATATCAAGAGGTGTTTAAGGCCAGAAGGCGCCCCATATACCGACGTCACCAGGAGATTCGATTTAGACATGTCCGTCCGTCCGTCTGTCCGTCTGTCTGTCCGTCTGTCTGTCCGTCTGTCTGTATACAGTTATCTTATCGAAGGAGTTGAGCTATCTCTACAAAATTTGGTATGCGTGCTCACGGAAACATGAGTAAGAACAAGTTCGAGAATGGACCCGGACCATTGCCATCGGACCATTTTTAGGGGTACCTCCAGTACTAGGGTCTGTTACGAAAATCATAAAAACTGCTCTAAAATCGAAGTTTTTCAATATATTTTGATGAAATTTGATATATGATCATATTTAAAGGCCAGTAGTATTATTTCCAAAAATTTAAAAAGTGGGCGTGTCAGAAGGGCGGCTTTCGAAAATTGTCCCCTACACCCGAAATTCAAATGGGACTTGAACGAAATTTGGCACTTATGCTTCCTTTGTAGCCATAAACATCGTCTCAAAAAATTTCCTTGGTCGGTTTATTATTAAGGGTACCTCCAGTACTGCCCCAAAATCGGACTTTTTCGAAATATTTCAATAAAACTTAGGATTAGAGCGTATATCTAAGCCTCCGATTAGATTAAAAAAAATTTGGAAAAGTGGGCGTGGCAAAGGGGCAGTTTTCATAAAGAAATCTATCAAAGTCGGTTTATGGGGCCCCTTATGGTCTTAAACACCTCTTGATATTAAAAATTATTTGAACACGTGTCTGTATCGGGTATTTAATTGTCAGGCTCGCCTGACTATAACAACCTTACTTGTTTCTATATACATTTTGTATGGTCTATCTCGACTGGTTCTGCCCAATAAACACAAAAACGATAACGAGTTCGAATCGAATTCGAATCGAATTCGTAGAGCGCGAATCGCATTAAACGAATTCGAATCGAATTAGATTCGAATTCGCGGAAGGCGATTTTCGCGATATCGCGCTTTTATCGTATTTTGCGTTCGATTCGAATTCGATTCGAACTCGTTGTGCTTATTGGGTGGGTGTTACACACAACCACACAAACGCAATATACCCTCGACACAGAGTGTGTCGGGTATAATGAATAACTCTTTGTGTATTTTTCTCTTGTTAACACTTTTCATTTTCTGTAGTTTGTTAAATATACATCTAACAAAACATTAAGGCATAACAAATGAAATGTATGACAATTAACAGATTTATGGGTTTTTTGTCTCTGATCTAGAAACGTAGGGCCACCCGCGATGGCAATTTTAATCTTTTTTATTAGACTTTAATAGTATTATTTTAAAATACTTGTGAACTAATATACATACAATGAAAATATTAAGATGTAGCCTTTTGAAGACTAGTTTTATTAAAAATGTTTTTATTTAATTACATGAAACTAAACCCTGCGTGTAAATGTTGCACCCGCGATAATGGAATGACCTTTATACAAATAGCTGCAATTTCTATTGAAATCACATTAATTTTTTTTTTTTTTTTTGTTTTTTTTTTGGGATTCGATTTCTAGAGCATGCCTGTATTAGGCCATAGCATCAAATGTGTTTGAAATTCAAACGCATTTACTTTTCTAAACACACTCTGCTTAATGTCAAATATAAGCGAAGAGCAAAGCCAGTAGATGCAAACGCATAACGAAAACAAATCCAAAACCACCCAGCCGGGTGTTGTGGTGTATCGGCACGAAGTATATGAAGAAGTAGATAGGTCAACATAAGAAAAAAACTTGTTTTAAAATTATTTCACAAGCTGTGTACAATGCCATACACCCGGTATATAGCTTGTGTATGGAACGAAGCGACCTAAACCGGTGTTTTTCATTATTTCAATATACCAATGCTATACACAGTGAACCCAGTTTTCACACCACGGCACATGTATTAGAAAAAGTGGACAGGTCCCGTATATTAGCAGCGTGCTGTGCACAGCATTCTGTGTGCTATGCACGTGTTCGAGCACCTCCTGTACACAGTTCCGGCTGGCAATAAGAAACGGGAAGAGTATTTGGAGGCTTTATAAAATCGTTTGTATCGTTTATTATTTTCAAAGCGTTAGCGGTGCGGACGTATAATTGTATTTGTTCGAAAATTGGAAACATACATAAAAATATAAAAGTATGGAAGCGCTTGAAGTAAGTTATGACCACTGAAAATTTATACAGTAGCTTGCAAAAGTGAGTGGGGTTTTTCAACTGTTTTCTCCTTATCAGGTATGTGATTGGTTTCCCTTTCTCGGAGAAAGGTAATTCAATTCCCTAACAAGTGTGATTCATTTCCACTTTCCCTTAAAAAGGGGTAATTCAAATTCCCATAGAAACTTGGTAGGGAAATTGCTTGTTTTGTCGATTAAACAGCACGTATTTAAATCTTTTGAGCATTTTATGAAAGAATAAAGCGTTCGATTGTTTTATTATGATTTGTCTTCGACTTAATTATTTTTCTTTAAGTTTTAAATTATTAAAAATGTAACTCCGCCCAAGTAACCTAACCTAACTCCTCTTAAAAAACCTAAAGAAGGCAGTATTCGCTAGTATCAAAAGGGTGGCATCACTCAACTCAGCTGTCAAAATCGAATAACAAGAAGTTTGCTACGTTTAAATATTGTTTAAATTTACTTTCTTCAGTAAAAAATGTAAGTTGAATGCCTAAAATGTAAACTTTCATGCTAAATGTTCTCTTTCGATTCCCGGGAAAACAATCACACCATATTTTAATTCCCGGGAATCGTATTTCCCCAGGGAAATGAAAACCCAGGGAAACCAATCACACACCTGTATATTTCCGATGTTAAAATAGAAATTCTAGTGAAATTATGGGCATCATTTCTTCGATTATTAAGAAACGAAAATAGTGAGACGAAAACGGTGCAAAGGTTTTAGGAAAAGAGAAAAAGAAGTACAGCATAGATGTATTAGAGGGTTTTCATAAAAAGACAAACAAAAATCTGAACAGCTCTTTCGCCCTACTTTACCATATCGCTGTTGAAAAACTAATGGCCCGATAAAGGTCAAATTGTGAGTTTTAGACTAGAAATAATATCCTTTATTAGTACGTATTATTGAATGAAGTAGGCAACCGATCAGTGCGAAATTTTTGCACGCTACTTTATGTCAATTATTAAAAAATGTAATTTGAGTTATTATTATTATCGAATTTTAAAAAATTTTATTGAAAAGTCTTGTAATTATGCTTTTGTTTCCTTTTTCTGTGTTCGCGCATGATTTAGCTTGAAAGTAATAGCCATGGTGATCTTTCGAAATTAAGTCGATAAGACAATACGGAAATAAGAGAAAAGCTAAGAAATGGAGATTTTAAAATAACTCTTAAAAGAGGACGGAGTAATGTGTGGAAGGTTTTTGGCACAATTTTAAATAGCTATGGAGAAGAAGTTAAGAATGTTGTTGGTTGCCGAGTTTCTTTCGCTGGTTTTAAGAAAGATACAAGATCCACTTCCAATTTAAAAAAGCATAAATGCTTTATGGAAAAAGAAAATATGGAAGAGCATATCGACGTTAGTACTGATGCAAAAAAGCAAGCCACAAGTATATTTACAGAATGGGTTATACAAAACTGTAGACCCTTTGCTATTGTTCAGGATAAGGGCTTAAAAAAAGTCTCATAGTATTTAATATCTATAGGAGCAAAATAAGGTAAAAAGGTAAACATTGACAACCTAATTCCACACTAAACCACAGTTTCAAGAAATATTGACAACTTTTATAAAGTTCATTTTGAACGTATTAAAAATTTAGTCTCAAGTTCAAAATGCACAGGCTTAGCGATTACAACCGATTTATGGAGTGATAATTTCTTACGTAAGTGTTATTTGGGATTGACTGCCCACTTTGTAAAAGAAAGAAAACTTTTAAATACAGTGCTTGGACTCAGAGTTGAGCAAAATTTATTCGAATGACGAATAACAAATAATTTTTTTTTGTTTTGCAGGAGATTTCCGATTTAACGAGCTCAATGTTGCCAGCACTTCTCGTTAAATCGAATTTCTCGTTAAATTGAGTACCATCATAAAATCATTTTTTTCTTATTGTAAGAGATTAAAATTATAAATTGGGCTTATAAACAATTTTTTATTTCAAAAGAATTATTATTAAAAAAAAAAAAAAAAAAAAAAAAAAAAAAAAAAAATTATAATTCATAACGTCTATGTAAACAGAGTAAAAAACTTATGAGATCACGTTTTGTTAAATTAAAAAATACATAGGTAATATGGGCATTATTTTATAAACCGAACAAAAAAAAAGGGGGAAAATTAACCTAGGTCTTTTCAATTGCGCGATATTTTTTACAGCTTCTAGATATGAAATTATTCAACATGTAGTCCAAAATATTTCTCAGAATGCTTTATTTACGGAAGACCGTTAGTTTAAAGTTTGCTGAAAACCCGTTTTTTAACAAAAATTGAAAGAAAATTTGATGAATTGAATTGAGAGTTTACTGTCAAAGAGTAATGATGATAAGTAAACAACTGCAGTGTTGCCAGTAGAAAAATGTATTTTTGCGTTAAAAAAGGGAGAGAGAAATCTTTTGCTTGATTATATGGCGAGTCTGATTTATACCAGACCTGTAGCAATCCAATTTCCCCCGGGTGGGGCAAAGAATCTTCCACAATTTTTTCCTTTTAATTTTCGTAGTTCCTTCCACATAAGACCAAGAATCGTGGTGGGACAAAGCCCCTCCTAGCCCCTAGGTTGGTACGCGACTGATTTCTACTAACGTATGCTTACGTGGGGGATTAAAAATTGACATCACTGAACAACTGTGCACAATTAAAGCGGTAAGTCCAACAGCGCCTGCGCTTTTTCGATTTCACGCAGGTCACGCAGGTCACGCAAAATTGAACATTACTTTTCATACATTGACTGCTTGCGGCAGTTAGCGCAGCACACGCGCTTTTAGACTCCTCGCTTAACTATTTCTTGGATTCCTCTTTGTTTCTCTTTATGCTTTTTCACTGATTTCTTAAGTTGCTCGCTAAACCGAGTCCACACAAAAATTTTTGTGCCATTTTGCTCGTTATATAAGATACTCGATGGAACGAATTTAAATGCTCGTTAAATGCGAAACTCGCTAACGCGAATACTCGTTAAATCGGAAATCTCCTGTATTTATAAATAATAAATAATTTCGTTTATTCGAAGAAAATTCAATCGAATGACAATAAACTATTTTATTCGTTATTCGATTAATAAATAAATAAAAATAAAGCAAAGAATTTAGAACATTCAATATTTATTTGCTTTCAATTTTCAAGTTTTTATATGCACTAGGCTACATCATTATTTTATAAAGCTATTAAGGTTTGTTTTCATCACCACTCTTTGTTCAAACATATTAGTGGTATTCAAGCAGTTACGCAAAATTTGCGCCCTCGGAAATTTCGCGAGCTCGGAAATTATTTTGTATGAAAAATAGTTTCCGCAGGCTCGGAAATTTTGCACGACTACTGTGATGCGCAAAATATGCGCGATATTCGCTTCTCCTTCTTTAACCAAAGAAAACATTGAAACCAGCTGTTTTCGCAAAATTTTTACACACGCTTTGCATAAGGGTCGTTCAAGCAATAGTTCAAAATTTCCGCGCGAAAAATTTGCACCTAGCTATTTCCGAGCCTGCTTGAATACCACTATTATCAGATAGTTTGCTTGCTTTTGGCAAGTTTGTCATGGTGGCGTATGACAAAACTCGTTCTACCGATGCGGATGAAGGCAATGGTGTATTATATTTTTTAAATATTGATTTCAATTCAGGACAGCGATCTAAGACTTTGAGCCAACGATCTTCTTCAGCAAAATATTTAACATTGCGATAAAATAAGGATCTTCTACTGCATTGAGAGGAATCATTGAATTGATGAAAAATTGTACTAAGTATGTCATGTTCGAAGCTTCTTTGGGAAATTGCTCTCTGCTTTGAAGTTGAAGAACCCTCGCTATCAGTTTCACATCGACGCCTCTTTTGTTTCATTTGCTTAGCATACTGTTGATATTCTTCAACCGCTACATCGCCATGTTTTCTCCTTAAATGACTCAAAAAGTTTTAAGTCGAGTGTGGGCATCCTTTGATTTTCACAACTTTAGGTTCACACTTCATACACGTCATCACAATGCTTTTACCATTAGAAGAGTCATATTTAAAAATTTTGCCATCGAACAAAGTCAATGTCGTTTTTGCACAGTTTTCTTCCACAGACAAATTGGCTGTACACTCATTTGGACTTGTTGTATTGTTCAAACTAAGTTGATTTGATGGAGAATTTTCAGTGTCCGAATTTTCGATATCACTCATTTCCATATTTTTTGCTCAGTTGATATCTTCATAAACCTTCAATCTTATTTAATTTGTTGAAAAAAATGAAATTTTTTGACAGAAACCTATTTCGTTGTACTCCTGAAGATTTTAAAATACCTGGTTTCTTGATCAGTATCGTCTTAATAACGCAGGTGCGAGTCTTAAAGAATTTTTATAAATTATTTAAAATAACGAATGAAATTCAGAATGAATAACAATGACGAATAAAATCAAGAATAATTTATTCGTGAATGAATTATTCGTAAATAAAAATATGACAGATAATTTTTTATTCGAATAACTAACTAGATTACAATTTATTCGAATAACGCCCAATTCTGCTTGGACTGAAATCTATGAATAACGATAAATGCACAGGTATGAGTCATTCAAAGTGGAGTTGAAAACGGGAAAAGGTCAAAATTCTAAAAGCGAAAATTATCGAAACTAATTTTTAATTATTACGTGAAGAATTTTGATTTCCGGAATTTTGATTTTGGAATTTTAACAGCAGAATTTTGAAAAAAGCAGAATTTTGACCCTAACCCGTTGAAAACATCAAATTGTTAAAATGATGATTTTTGTAATCCTTTTGATTAGTGAGTACTACTTCTCCTAAGTGTATGCATGTTCATGTAAAATGCCCTCGTTCGGAATTGCCGTGATCTATGTACATTAGGGTGTCCCAAAAAAAAAATTTTTTTTTGGAACGTGGTTTTTTCGAAAGCCTATGGGTCAAAGTATTTTTGAGAATTTTTTCAGATTTTTCCTAAAAGGTTTAGAGGTTGCGCTCAGCGGATTTTCCTCAAAAGACCCACATTTCCAAATTTTTGTAGATAGCTTCTTCATAAGCAATGCTTTTCAGGATTTTTAGGTATTAGTCGGTGGAAAAGTATACAATCTTTGTTCTCAGTTACATAAACTGCAAAATATACCAACTTTATAGGCTATTTAGGCATCTTTAGTAGACATTTTTACGAACAAAATCGGGCGTCAAAAAAAGAAGGCCCCAAAATTTCTTAATTTTATATGAAAATGGTTGAAAGTAATGATGCAATTTCAAAGAGTACGAATTCCTTTGTAATTTGTTAAAGGAAATTAGGATTTTAATCTTATAGTTCCAAAGCTATGTCCCGTTATCTTTTCCAAAACATTATAACAAAAACACGTTGCATACTTCCAGGCTTTCATTTGAAAATTTCATTGCCTATATGATAGCCAATCAATATTAAATAGACTCAAAATGACGAGTTTTCCATGGGCATTGATTTTCGGCTAAATTTCCCGCCGTGCTAATATCCCTTTTTCTAAAATCTCTTGCTATAAGCGTTGGCGGCATTAGCGTTGGAGTATTCAGAATCTTAAAAGTTGCGAACCTAATGCGTTTGAGACATTCTGGCACATACCATTTGAAACTAATTACCCATAAACTTAAATTCAATAAAAATTAAAAAAGACAGATTAAAAAGTGATTTAGGGAAGTTATTTATTATTTTTGTTGGCGATTTGCCTGGGCTAAAGGAATCTATCATTGCACCCACAAGCCACACAGATCCTTTTCTTAGCGAAGACATATCTAGGGTGAAGTGAAGATAGGAAATGAATTGTTAACTAATCCATAATAATAGTTCGAACTTACCTATTCTTCACGATCTAGGAAAATATTTAAGGACAAAGCAAATTCGTCTTAAAGCAAGAGATTTTAGAAAAAGGGAAACATGAAAAACTCGTCATTTTGAGTCTATTTAATATTGATTGGCTATCATATAGGCAATGAAATTTTCAAATGAAAGCCTGGAAGTATGCAACGTGTTTTTGTTATAATGTTTTGGAAAAGATAACGGGACATAGCTTTGGAACTATAAGATTAAAATCCTAATTTCCTTTAACAAATTACAAAGGAATTCGTACTCTTTGAAATTGCATCATTACTTTCAACCATTTTCATATAAAATTAAGAAATTTTGGGGCCTTCTTTTTTTGACGCCCGATTTTGTTCGTAAAATTGTCTACTAAAGATGCCTAAATAGCCTATAAAGTTGGTATATTTTGCAGTTTATGTAACTGAGAACAAAGATTGTATACTTTTCCACCGACTAATACCTATAAATCCTGAAAAGCATTGCTTATGAAGAAGATATCTCCAAATATTTTTAAATGTGAGGCTTTTGAGGCAAATCCGCTGAGCGCAACCTCTAAACCTTTTACGAAAAAACTGAAAAAATTCTCAAAAATACTTTGACCCATAAGCTTTTGGAAACCTTACGTTCTACTATTAAATTCGAAAAAAAATTTTTTTTTGGGACACCCTAATGTACATTATGGCGTTTCAGACATGAAAAAAAGTGTTGAAATTCGAAGACGGCGGGGTCTAAAAAGAAAGTTTAGGCAAAAAGAAGAATTTGGGCATCATTAGAAATTTTTTTATTGAGGTTTAAATAGCGCGCTGATGCGTTTAAGTTGAAATGTAACATTTTTGGTATATAGCCTAAATGCAAGTCTGTTACATAAACAAATTTATATGCAAATAAATGTTTTCGAATCGCTTAAACATATTATGAATAAATTGATCGGTAAAACGTCGAACTGTTCCTGGAAAAACCATTAATTGAAATCAATTTTTGTTTTCTGCCCCTAAAAGTATACAGAAAAAGTTGAAAATCTGTCAAATTGAAAACTCTAAATTTACAAAAACTAAATAAAAAATTTGTAGCTCTCCTTAAGGCGTTATTTGACGAAAATTCAAGTCCTCTGAGCGACCTCTAAACCTCAATTTAAGAAATTTTAAATGATGCCCTTTTTCGATTTACATTATCTTTCGTTTGAGACCCCGCCGTCTTCGAAATTAAAAACTTTTTTTCACGTCTGAAACGCCCTAATGTACATATGTTGTGTCAAATTATAAATATTATGAAACTTTTCGATTTAGCTCTTCTTTATAAAATTTTTAGGTGAAAATGTATTGCTTAAAGTACAGAATTTGCTGGAAGAGTTTGATTGCCGATTGGACGAGACATGTACGATGGTCACAGACAGGGGATCAAATATGAAAGCAGCATTCCGAAATTATAGTTTTAACAACCTACGCTGGTTGCCTTTCCAGGACTCTGTGGGTATACTACTAGAGGACTCTTCAGGATAGCCTTAGCCATAAAATAAAGTGCAAATAAGGTTCGTTTCGATAATGCTTTATCTATAAGTTTAGATAGTAATCGAATCCAAATGCCCCTCGATTGTATTTCAAAAACCTATAGGGAAAACTATTTCTCTTTTCATTCTCAAAGTCAACGAC
Source organism: Chlorops oryzae (assembly GCA_020466095.1). Taxonomy (NCBI): domain Eukaryota; kingdom Metazoa; phylum Arthropoda; class Insecta; order Diptera; family Chloropidae; genus Chlorops; species Chlorops oryzae. The sequence goes on along the minus strand of CM035807.1, from coordinate 35,245,214 downwards.
TACTTGATTATTCATTATTCAGGTCTCCACAATATTCATATGTTCTGCGTTAACCACTTAATACATAATGTATTACAAAAATCGATGGAGAATGCTGCTTCTGTAGCCCATTTGTACAACAGCTGCAGTAAATTGGTAGCATATTTTAAGAAATCAGGGTTGAATGGACAATTAAAAACGTGCTTGCAAAGTTTCTGTCCAACGCCTTGGAACACCGTTTTTTTTTAGATGTTTGCGTCCATAGGAAAAAACTGGGAGGAATTGGTTAATGTTTTGCAACAGAATCGGGAGTTGAACAGAATCGATGGTATATGCGATAATCATATAAAAGCCGTCTTGAGTGTGTTAGAGCCGTTCGAAAAAGCCTCAAAAATGCTGAAAGGGGATGAGTACCCAACCATACATTATAGGATTATTCATGTGCAGCAGTTACGGAAGAAATGCACTGTCTGCGAGGCAGATATGGACTTCATTAAAGAATTCAAAATTAAAATGCTGGAAAATTTGGACTCCATCGTTTTCGCAAATCTTTCAATTGTTCATAAAGTTGCTTTATTTATCTTTCCACCAACTAATAAATTAACCCAACTCACTGACGATGAAAGATTTTGCACCATTCTGGAATGCAAACTTCTAATGCAACAATTTAATAATACTACACACGTTCGGCATAATGAACATATTTTATCAACAGATAACATGGAACTCTTAACTGACTTCTTACAGCCAACCCGCATCGAAGGTAAAGAGGACATTATTGATCAAGAAATTAAAAAATATGAAAACACATATGGGCATTTCCACAGAAATGTCAACCGCAGTCAAAAAATTCAAAGCCTATAAAAGTATGTTGTTTTAACATATGTTTATAGAGAATTGATCAAATTTTACTAATCTAAACATATTCCACATATATTCATAACACATTTAGAAATATTCAAATGCAAAGTCGCTCAAATGCAAAAGTTATGTTTTGAATATTTCTCTTCCCGTTTTGTTTTGATTAATGTTCGTAATAACATCCACTATGCATTGATATTTGCACTTTTAAATATCATTTTATATTTGAGGAATTTAAGAAAAATGCAAAGGGAACGATGCAATCGCCAATTACGGTAAATTTTTTCTTTACTTTATCGTTTATTTCGTTGTAGCGTGCGACATTGAAAAATAACATTTGTTATCAGTGAGTCAAAGGTGTTTGTGCAACGCGCCTCAAATATTCGCAGCAAACAGCAATTTGTATTGCAATTAAATAAAAAAAAATTTGTTGCAATATAATCAACGCTTTGGCGCTGAGACATATTTGAAGTTTGTAGCGTGCGACATCGTAAATGTAAAATTTATAAATTTCGCACCCTTGCTCCTAAACCCATTTCAAATTTTTTATTTTCAACCACATTTTTCTGCAAGAAACTCAACACCTAGAAAATTTATGTTTATAAAGACTGATGCAGTAGTCGATTAAGAATAAACTAAGTTAAGAAAAATAATTATTTTTTGCAAGTTTTAATAGAGAATGAATGATTGTTCCAGAAATGCAAAATTTTGAGTTGTACCGATTTAGTAGCAAGGGTGCGATAGGTCAACTTACCGAAAAGGAGTACTCTGAGTTACCCCAGAACATGACTAGTCAAAATGTAGAGTATTTTGTGTAAGACAACTGACCTCTAATTCACCACAGTAGGTCTATTCGTGGAGTAGTTAAATGTGGGAATGGTAATGCCTCAATGACAAGCCAATGTTAAGCATTGCATTGGAAGCATTCCAGGTATATCCCAGTTCCATTCGTTTTATTGCGATGGCCAACAGGTAGAAGGAGCTAGGACTGCATATTACATTAAAAAATCTTTATTTAATATAAGTAATACTATTCACAGTTAAGTTAGTTTCTATTCTTTATTTTTTATGTAAAGGATGAATATTCTTATTTATTTTTTTTTTTTCTTTGTTGAAGATATTTTAAGTTTATAATTTTTGTTGTGAAAATAAATATATTGAAAAGATTAAAACTCATTTATCATCATCTTCTCCATGTCCAATTAAATGAAAAGTACACATTAAATTAAAACGTATGATGCAACAAAATGTAGCATTCGACATGTAGCGTGCGACAGTGATTAAAATAAAATAAAAAACTAAACTGTTTAATATTTTTGAATCAAATAAAAACCAGTTCTAAGATTCATCAATGTACAATATTACAAAATTAGTCGCATTAAAATATTGCCTCAAGTTTCGCTGAAATCAGTGGTTGAACTGTTCGCCTCAAAACTGACTTCTGTTTTTGTAGCGTGCGAATGCCTTAGTTTTTTGTAATTATCTTGAAAACGAACAATTTCCAGAAATCAACCTTAGCACCAATTACAGTGCTAGTCAAAAGCTATAACTTCCGCCATTTGTCCAAATAAAAAAAAATTTTCGTATATTTCTTTTTCCACTGAGAATGCGTGCGAATGTCGCGTTCGACATCATGGAAATGCCCATATGTTGCTATGACCAATGATTTTGACATCTTAGCATGGTGCACGCAGAGAAAAAATACCGCATACCCAATTATATTTTGCAGGCATTACATATGTAATTGTGTATCCTGTAATTATATTCATAATTGGAGCTTTATTATGTTTATAATTCTATCCAATTATATTATATAATTGCACGATATTTTATATGCAATTGAATACAATAACATAAGTATTTCCCTCTGATTACATTCTGCAATTGCCTGATATTATATATATAATATAATTGGGAAAACTTTTTTATTTATTTCAAATTGTGTTTGTAAAGCTAAGATCAGACTATTTGGTAAAATGCCAAATATTTGGTATTTTTCAATGTCAAACATTAGCAAATAGTGTGATATCCAAATATATTTGGTTGTATTTGGTGTTTGGTCGCGTTTGGTTGATATTTGAGCAAAGAAAAATACACCAAATATTTGGAGTTTTACCAAATAGTGTAATAGCGTACGTTCTGATCGCACTAAATATTTTGAGACTGTTTGATTGTGTTTGGTTATTTGGTCTGTAATTTTTCCTGCATAGCAAATACAGTCAAATAATTTTGATCGCCTGCTATTCATTTAATTTAATTGAGAATTGTTTGTAAAATGGATAATAGCGATTTAAGCGAGGAATTTTGTGATGTTACTTTACCGAAAAAAAAGGGTAGAGGTGCAAAACCATCGACAACGAAAGTGTTGGCTGAATGGAGCGACGACGGCATTTTAAAGCTTATATCATGTGTTGAGGTACGTGAATGCTTATGGAATGTTCAATTAAAAGAATATCGCATGAGAAATCAACGAGAAGCTGCATGGAAAGAAATTGAAGATATTTTCGAAGGAAAGTATCGCAACGCCAATGCCAATCTTTCGCGGGCAGAAATATATTTTCTCATTTTGGTGTCCTCTTTTTTTATCAAGGGAGTAACCAAATCCAATAAAAAATCGAAGTCATTCAGACATATTCGAAGGAAATTTAAATACCCCTTCGAATCATTGCTTCGCAATTCGGGCAGCAATTTTGCAAAGCACCCTTCCGTATTTCTTTTTGCCACCCATTCCTTTAACCAAGTTGTCCTTTTCTTTGTTGGTACTTCATCCTCTTCGTCTTCTTCCAACAATAAACAAGAAGCAGCAAAAATACATGCTGCGTATTTGCTTTTTGAAGACATTTTTCTCAACGTACGTGATTTGAACGAATCGTCTTGTTTGTATTTCATATTTTTATACCTTTTCCTCTAACGGTTAAAATTTGATCAAGACCACCATTCGCGAAATTTGCAAAAATTTGATTTTCACTATTTTGAATTGAGTATTTCGCAGCTAAACAAAATGTCCTCTAAGGGTTAAAATTTGATCAAGACCACCATCCGCGAAATTTGCGAAAATTTTATTTTCACTATTTTGAATTGAGTATTTCGCAGCTAGACAAAATGTCCTCTAACGGTTAAAATTTGACCATGACCTTCATTCGCGAAATTCGCAAAAATTTTCATTTTCACTATTTTGAATTGAGTATTTCGCTGCTAGACAAAATGTCCTCTAACGGTTAAAATTTGACCATGCCCACCATTCGCAAAAAATTTGTACTTAAATATAATTTCGAATTTGTGAAGCTAAATCGAAGCACAGATAATGTGTAGCTAGAACAACGAAAAGGGCAGGAATTTTTGTTAAGGTAATGTTTCAACATATTTAAGGCTGAGGAAAAGGTATGTGTGCAATCGGCTTAGCCGATGTAAACTTCTTTACTTGTTTTAATTTAATATTTAATACCAAATAATTTTCAAAAAAACACCAAATAAAAAATTTTGTACCAAACACTATTGTTCCAAATAGTGTGATATAGGGATAAATATTTCCCAAATGTGTTTGGCATAAATGTATTTGTTCATATTTGACTAAACAGAAAAATGATAAATATTTGTACAAATTTGAAACGTGTGTGATAAGGTCGTTTGCTGTAAATAACAAACACTCGTTTGTTGTCATATAATAATCAAATAAATTTAACAAAATATTTGGTTTTTTACCAAATAGTCTGATCTTAGCTTAATGAAAACTATTTATTTTTTAATTTTTAAAAAATTGCCACACTGTTTGAGAAAATTCTATTTAAAATATGTCCCGTATTCTGCGTTCATAAATGTTGGTTAGATATGTGTGTATGTAAAGGCGTCTCACGACTTTTCGTTTCTGTGAAAAATCCTTCAAACTCTACAAAATTGCATTAATAACCGACATACCCGATGGAGCTACTTATTTCACTTATGTAAGATATATTTAAAATATTCTTCAGCTTACACGTACTCTCCAAATAATGGGTTTAATTTAAATACAATTAATCAAAAGCACGTTTGCTCAGCCGCACAGCTAATGAAGTTTCAAACGAATAAAGCAACGGCAAAATTCGAATGCAAATAGAGCTTTTGCAACAAAGAGAGATAGAACTATTTTACTTGGCTTTGAACATATTCCTCTTTCTGTTTGACGTTAAAGTGTGAATACAGAGTTGCATTTTAGAGTCATTGAATCATAAAATTACATGAATGCTTCAGTCGTATAAGTAATCGGACTGAATTATATTCGTATTTAGACGCAATTACATATACAGTGTTGTGCAAAACATACGCAACCATATAAATTTGTGACGTATTACGCAATAAATTTTGTAAAACAACAACAAACACAAAAAGAATGATGCTAATTTATTCCTTAAAGTATCAGCTATAAGCATGTACAAAAAGATAACCATAAGAATTCATAACGGAAAAATTTTGAATTAAAATACACAAAAACCCCCTGTGCAAAACATAAGCAACTCCAGTACAATTTTTCAGTGCTTTTTTAAATTAAAAATTTGAAAGAAATATCAAAAGGGAAAATTTCGCACGTTTTTCTAATTTGACCCTTTCTTAACACTTCGAGCTTTGTGAAAAAAACAACAATTAAAATATTGCAGACCTATTTTAAGATTTGCAAACCAAGCCAAATTGAGTTTCGATTTTTTTTGTTTTTCCAAACATTTTTGATAAAAAATCGAAACTCAATTTGGTTTGGTCACGAAGCTCTTATGCCTCTCGTACACTATGACATCAACGCACGCACGCAACTTTTCAACGAGTTCCTAAATTAAATCGCTTAATTTATGCCCTCGTACACATGTGCGCATCTGGTGGCGTTTCAGATTGATCAACGCGTTCTTATAGAAGATTGAACTGCGATGCGTTGAACGCGTTGCGATCCTCGTACACCTAGTTGATGAACTTCATCAATTGTTGAAAGATCTCGTACACCTAGTTGATCACGTTTAACAAATTCGGCCAAAAATAGTGTGTAAACTTGAGTTGCACGCATTTCAAGCACTGTGTTGACGCACGCGTTGATAGCCTCGTACACAAGACGAAGCATTAAGCGTTTACAAACTCAATAAACATACTGTGCAGCTAACAGCTGTAAATAGTGAAACGTCAAAAAAATAAATCAGTTTTACTTGAGATATTAGAGTGCGTGTCTGTTAAAAATGATTTCGACCGAACGGAAGAGAAAAGTAGCTGCCGCTTTAATAATTCTAGTTTACAAAAAATCCAAAATTTGTTTTCTCCTATGGAAACTTTTTTTTTTGAATCGGCGAAAATGTCCCTAATAACCAAGCATATTTAAAAATTTTTTTAAATAAACATCTACTTGTAGTTTCACTATTCAAGTTATTTATAAATTGAAACTTATTTATATATGTTTGGTAATATTGGCGCTTAAAGAATAAACTACAAAAAGTGTAAAAAACTTAGGTACCAATATTTTGTTAATTATATAAAAAAAAGGTTTTGGGTATTTTTTTTTACATTTCTCGATTATGGCTACAAATAAAAATTGGCCACGGCAACGCTGGTCATGCTGTCATAAATTTCTCAACGCATGAATAAATTCGCGGAACTAACCGCACACACACTTGAAATCGCTCAACGCAATTCACTATCACGCGAAATTTGCCAAACGAAATTGAGGAACGCGTTGATGAGATAATGTGCAGCACATTACTGTTCAACTCGTGCTTCAACGTTGTTCGCATCGCAACTTGAGCCTCGTACACTTGATGGGGCACGCGTTTAAGAACGGTTGAGCAACGCGCTTTTTTCGTTGGTTGATTAAAATTGAATGCCTCGTACACTAGCGTTGAACAAGTTGAGGAACGTATACGTGCGTTGATAGCGTTGTGGACGAGGGGCATTAGTCAGCAATTTAAACGGTCTTCCATACAAAAGTATGGAACACATTTACATGGGCGTAGGCAGGGGGGAAGGAGGGGGGCGCTTCCCCCCCCCCCCCCCCTAGACTTAAACGAGCACGCCTAGAAAAAAATTTTAACAATAATTTGGAAAAATAATTTTTGCCGACATAAAAATTAGTATTTTGATAAAACTCTGCGCATACTTTGTTTTAAATAATTGTTAAATGAGTTATAACAGACCACATACAAATTTATAGAGCTACTCAAATTTTCTACACTCTCAGTCGCAATTGTTGAACACCAAGGCTGCCAGCAGACGAGCGGTTGTCTGCAGGCAGCCTAATTGTGTTTTGGCCTTTGAAATTGCTAAGTCGGCCTTTACATTGATCGATTGTCGATGCGATTTTAACGATTTTTTCGAATTCCTTTTTGAAATCGTCTTCCGTCGGCGTTTTCTTACACACTGCACAGTTTTTAAGCAACCGAAATCGGCATAAAAATCGGTGGCACGGCTAGTACAAACGGTTTTGACCGCTTCACTTTCGTCCCTTGCTAACACACGCAAAAATCGATGAGAGCTGCTGGCCGACAATCGATCAATGTAAAAGCCGTCTAACCCTTTTTAATAGCACAAATTTTTCGATATTTCTGGCAACTCTTAACGTTGCGCGATGAATGTAGTAACCAGTGTTGGAATTGGGAAATTTCTATTTTGTACTTTTTGGAGTCAAACAATTTTTCCATACATTAAAAAATATTAAAAGCTAAACAAAACGTTACATTCAATAAACAATTTACTTTTTTCATTGATCCTTACCATAAATTTTTTTAATTGCTTTTCCAAATAGAAAACGAAAAGAAATTATAAAATATACCAGAAATATTGAAAATGCGCTTAGGTATTTTTCGAAACAAAAATGTACTTAAAAAGTACAAACTACCTTCTTTTTCCAACCTTGAAATCCTGGCTAGTCCCTTGGTAGTATATGTACATACATAAATAAAACAAAATTTTCTTAAAGTACTATTTAAAACAACAAGTGTTGATTTTTCATTTAATAAATTTTTTTGGCCCCCCCCCTAATTCAGATCCTGGCTACGCCCTTGCACATTTATATTTATTATTTTATAATATTTCTATAAAAAAATAATATATATACATATACAGGGTGCCCCGAAAACATTTATAACAAGTAATGGTGTTATAGTCAGGCGAGCCTGACAATAAAATACCCGACACAGACACACGTGTTAAAATAATTTTTTATATCAAGAGGTGTTTAAGGCCATATGGGGGCCCAATACACCGACTTTTGTTATATTTCTTTATGAAAACTGCCCCTCTGCCACGCCCACTTTTCCAATTTTTTGGATTTCTAATCGGAAGCTTAGAAATACGCTCTAATCCTAAGTTTTATTGAAATATTTCGGGCATGTCGTCGTTTGAAAACTAGTAGACCGATCGAGGTCAATTTTAAAACTTTAGATTGGAAAAGGTATCCTTTATTCTTGAATAGCCTAATTTTTTGATATTTTGTTGTTGTAGTAGTTTTTGTTGGCATTTTCTTTAGAAGAAAGCAATAAATTGTTATATGTTTCGTAGTTTGCACGTACTTTTTGAACAAACTAAGTAACCAGTAAGTGTGAAAATTTTCCAAGTGATCGATGGAATTAGTATTAACTGAGAAACATACAAAAATTGTTTTATTTTTATAGATATCTATTTTTTTGAAATTATTTTTTATAACATGTCCCAACCCGCCATTAAACGATGCCTCTACAGCCATAAGGTTATCAAAAACATATGAGATCTATGTTTTGGAGTCCTTGACTATTCTCCCAATGCGACATCTACTAACATTTATAATTTTTCCCGTTTGCTACCTATTTAACCCTAGAAAGCTAACGTTATTTTTTTACCTTGAAAAGATAACGATACGCCTGAGCGACGTGTGTTTGTTTTTACTATCCTTAAGGATGTTTTTAAAAAAAATGTGAACAGATTGTAATTTAAATACATTATTTAATTTATTGTCAGTCATTTCGGCTCATTTTTAAAAACCAAACTTGTATATATTAAAAGTAAATAAGAAAAAACTTAAATATGCTTTCAAAAGCGGGAGCAAAAAATTAAAAATGACTACGTCTCGTAGGCGTACGTTATCTTTCTAGGGTTAATCTAAATCGTTAGTAAATTTTTCCAAACGAGCAAAACTGAGCACATGTGGGTCTGGTAGCATGTTTTGCTGTTCTCTCTTTTCCTACAACCTTTACTTCGTTTTCGTCTCACTATTTATATTCCAAAATAATTAATGTACATATACCGAAAATTTCACTAAGATATCTTTATTAACACCGGAGATATAAAGAGAAAACAATTGGAGAACCCAACATTTGCTCACTTCTGCTCGCCACTGTATGTTCAAATAATTTTTAATATCAAGAAGTGTTTAAGGTCATAAGGGGCCCCATATACCGACTTTTTTAAATTTCTTTATGAAAACTGCCCCTTTTCCACGCCCACTTTTCCAATTTTTTTGAATTCTAATCGGAGGCTAAGATAAACGCTCTAATCCTAAGTTTTATTGAAATATTTCGAAAAAATCCGATTTTGGGGCACTTTTGAGATTTTTGTGACAGACCCCAGTACTGGAGGTACCGCTAAAAATGGTCCGATCGGGTCCATTCTCGAACTTGTTCTTACTCATGTCCCCATTAGCACGCATACCAAATTTCTTCAAGATAGCTCAACGTCTAAATCGAATCTCCTGGTGACGCTAAATCGAATCTCCTGGTGACGCTGATCATTTCTTTATATATTTTGTATGGTCTATCTCGACTGGTTCTGGCCCTGCAGTAAGTGAGACTCACCCCCTACTCACCTATGGTGCACCTCAAAAAGACCACAACTAGTCCCCACATAATTTACTCTTACATGCGTTCAACTCACCTCTTTAACATGGGGCCTACATTAGAAAGAGAGTAGTGCATGTAAGACTCACCCACGGTGAGACGTTTTGGGTGAGTTGGAGGTCAATTGACGATTCTGTTAATTTATGGAAAAAAAAATTTTAATTTTTGTTTTTTTTTCTTGTTTTTATTTTGTTTATTTTTTGTTTTTATTTTTTAAATCTTTTTGTTTAAACATTAGTTATGTTTTTTTCTAATTTTCTCGTCTCGAACGAACCTCGAACCACTGATCTCTGGATTGGTAAGTCTGCGTCTTAACCATTACGCTAAACAAGGAAATATAATATGTTGATCAAAATGCTGACTTGAGTTTTTGGTTGCTCAAGTTTTTGTGAAATAAAATAGAATTTTTCATAGCAAAAAATTTTCAATTGAAAAATAAATACTTTAAAAAAAATTTAAATATGCAAAAATACTTACATATCAAAGTAAAAATTTTTTTGATCTTTTTTGCCATATACATATAAAAAAATTTTTTCATTAATTGTTATTTGGGCTTTATGGTCCCTCATTTTTCACTTATAGTGAAAAATGTATTATTTTGGCAATTGAAAAACTTATTTTTCATAAATTGCCGAGAAGTGTGGAAAGCCGATACGACCGGTTTCGAACCCAGCTTACAGGTTCATCATCAGGTATCTTTAACCAACACCTTAGCCACTCTGACCACCTCAGCGATGTGAGGTAGGTCGGCTAAATTGTGCATATATATGCACCATTGGTGTGCCCGCCTTATTATTGTTAATTGTTATTTTTTGACCATCTTCATATTATTTATTTTTATCAATTTTTTATTTTTCAAAATTAAGGGCCAATATTACCAAGCATATTTAAAAAATTTTTAAAATTAAAATTAAAATTTTTTTAAAATAAATTTCATTTTCAATATCGTATTTTTTTAAGCATTGAAATATACGGCAGCACCGTCTACTTCCAGGGCTGTGAGTACATTTGACAGCTGATTAGATCGTTATTTTTAAAAACTGATTCTATAAAGAGCCATTCTCACGATTGTTTCGTACTCCAAATTGCTGCCCTGTGACTCCAAAGCTTTTAGTCCTGTCTGTCGTATTGTGTTATTTCCAAAACTGCATATTTTTAAAAATTATTTCTTTGAATTTTTCCAAACAGCTGGTTTTTGAAAATCGAACTCAAATTTGATATCATATTTAAACGCAGTGCCGAGGTGATTTAAAATATTTTTAAAATTTTTTTAAAAATTGGAATGGTAAAAACCAAAAGCGGATTTTTATTTTAAAAAATTTTTAAATATGCTTGGTAATATTGGCCCTAACTAATAAAAATTTTTTTTTAAATATGAACATAAAAAAACCTTAGCAATAGAGAAGAAAAAAAAATGTCAAACCGAGCCAGGGATCGAACCTCGATCTACGTGGTTGCTGAGCGAGAGTCTTACCCTTTACACTAATGAACTCTTGACGGTACGTCGATCAGAATGCGAACTTAAAGCAGACAACAACAACCGCACAGAACCGCACAGCAAGAGTACAAAAAAAAATTAACTCACCGCCCCTCGATCTCTTACGGAACAGTCAGCGGTGAGACCTATAGAGGTCGACCTTAGGTTAGACGTGCTCCATAGTTTTTATGGTCTAGTTGCTAACAGTCTCACCTAAGGTGGGTCCTATTTTGCAAACTGACCGCTCGTTTACTACAGGGGGTGTTACACACAACCACACAAACGGAATATACCCTCGACACAGAGTGTGTCGGGTATAAAAAGCTGTTGCCTGTAGACTGCCACCATTTTTATGATAACTTCCCAGCAAACATTTGCATAAGCTTTTTACAAAGGTGCTTACTATTCATTTGTTTCCAAGTAATTTTCCAAACATTTTCCAAGCATATATGTGCTATATTAAATTCGCAAACATTTCCCAAATGCTTTCCAAATGTGTTTGGGAAACGTTGAATTTCTCAAGTACTTCGCAAATCCACCCAAAATAATATGTATGTTATATAGATATCGTACATACATACGAGGCGTCTACAGTTCGATTTTTTCGAACGGTTATATAATATATTAATTCTAGCACGCGCGAATGATATCTCTCGGTAGCGTACTGAAGCGTGTTCCGATTCGCAACCTGGAGGGCTCGAGTTCGATTCCTGTGGCGGGCGAAAAAAGATTGTGGAAAAATTGGGACGTAGAAAGATATCTAGGTAAAATTTACTCCACTTAGAGGGGAGAAAGGAAGTTGGCAGTTATAAATTTAGGTTCATATCCGGTCGTCAGAAACGTAATACATATCGATAGCTTCGGATAGAAAGGGCGTAACTCATTTTTTTCTTAAAACGAGATTTTTGCATTTTCTGATGGTCGACTCTCAAATACACCCCCTCCAAAAAAATTGACGACCTTTGATTGAAAATACCGAAGTTATAGTTACTTTTAAAAAAGCCCTAACTCATAGCGAACAATTTTGCGAAAGAAAAAAGCCCTAACTCACAAAAAGACGTTCAACTACGCCAGTGATGGCGAGACCTATAAATTAACATTCATAACTGTGCGTGTGCATTAGGGTGATGACTTTTTTTGAAACTCTTTTCCTGTATCATAGTACGATGAACTTTTATTAAAGACTTCATAAAATACTAATTTTAAGGTTATTTTGTAAAAAAATGTCACGCATCAAGTCATTTGAAAAATTTAATTTTTGATTTTTTTTCCAAATTTTTGATGTTACTGTAAGCAGAGTAGCTTCTAAAGAGGTCAAATGTAGGACCAACTACCAATATTTTTTTTATTCCCAACAATTTATCCAAAAATACTTTCCCCCTATCTCCACTCCTTAAGGGGGCTCCAATACAAAAGTATTTTTTTTTATGAATTTTCCCCCCACTGTCCTAACTAGCCACAGAGTGCCCCTAGAGGAGTCAAATGTTTGACCGACCCCCATTAACTTTGTCTCATTAACATTTTTTCCCAACATACTGACCCCCTATCTCCCCTCCTTAGGGGGTCACCCATACACAATTACCTTAATTTTATCACAATTTCAGACAAAATGCCTGTCACTACAGTCAAACCCCTCCTAGGGGGCTGATATATATGACCGACCCCCATTATTTTTTTACCCCAAGTATTTTCTTTAAACATACCTACCCTCTATCTCCCCTCCTTAGGAGGTCCCCATACAAAAATAGGCTTAAATTAAAGAAAAATGCCTCACGAACTTCAATCTATAATATAGATGCCGTAGGAACAAGAACGAGCATGTTCAGTATGTATATTCGAAAAATTTACAAAATTACCTTTTAAACGAGCCTAATATGAAGAATATTGGATTCGTTTTTGGTATGTTTTAATAATATGTTATAATTATTCCTTTTTTTTAAACTGAATTTTGGATTCCATCCCCTAACTGGCCAAATAATGACCCTAGTAGAAAAAAAATAAATTATCTACTCAAATGCCGCAAACCTCAATCTATGACGAGTTTTTTGAGACTATAACCATTAAAATCGGTTAGTGGTTTCTATTGATAAAATTAATTCAAAACAAATATTTTTTGGAACGCATTATTCACTGTTTTCACGTTCCTTTCTTAAGTCTTTGCATGTCTCTCTTGGTCGGTATGCATGCAAAGACTCAAGACACGAACGTGAAAACAGTGAATAATGTGTCCAAAAAATATTTGTTTTGAATTAATTTTATCAATAGAAACCACTAACCGATATTATTGGTTATAGTATAGTGCTGGATCGCATCTTATAATTTTATTTATATTTTAAACTTTGCGTACAAAGACCTAACTCACGTGTTTTGAACGAAAATTGATATCAAAAAGCCCTAACTCAGAAAACTGCTCGAAACACAGAAAAAATAAAAATTCAAGCCTAAAACAAATTTCGTGCGTAGTATTTAATTGACTTTGCGTTTAAACTTTTTTTAAATATCTAACCTTTGCGATTTTATGAAGTTTTTTCCTTCTCCTGTAAAGTAGCAAAATAATGAGTTACGCCCTTTCTATCCGAAGCTATCGATATGTTTTCCAATCTCAAATTCAGTTGAATAAAAAGGGAGCCGTTTTGGTTATTTACACTTGAATTCCAAATAAATTCCAACACTTGGATCCAAGCTTTTTGTTTGCGGGCGCAAATTATTTCCAATTGTTTAGTAAGGGTAAATGTTTGCTGGGATATTTTGTATGGTCTATCCACTGGTGCTGGGTATAAACACACAACCACACAAACGCAATATACCCTCGACACAGAGTATGTCGGGTATAAAAAACAACTTAATTTGCCCAATGTATTTTATTAATAAATATAAGACTACTCAGAAGTCGTTTTACCCGTTTAACCGAGCGATCATCGAAGAAACAGTATCGTCTGATGCCCATAGAAGCAAGCAGTCAATACGTCCAAATCCTCACGCTACAGGTAAAACGATGTATCTCTTCATCGCAGCGTCAAAGATATGCATATTGCATATTCGAATAGCGAAGACTAACTACAGAAATGATCCTGTGAAGTATAGTCTTAAATTCTCAGAAGCCAAATTGCAGTATATACGTGGTAGAAAATCTAAACCAAGTGAGAATTAAAAAAAAAATTGATTCGTCGACTCAACTCTAAGCAAAGTACTCTTTGTTCTGAGTCAATTCATGAGTGGTGTTGTTTTTGGTATTTTGTTGTTATTGTTGTAGGCATGCGTCATAGGGCTACCATGTGATTCATTTATCGTATTTATTTTTTGGCATGTTAATTCTTTGGATAAAAAATACGGACATAGCTGCTTAGGGTATGTTTAGCTTAGTGTGGACAGTATGGATTCATGTATGCATTGAGAGTCTAAGAATTTGATTAAATCTTCTCTGGAATATATTTATTTATATATGTCTTTTAAATTCAATTAACACAAAACAAGTTTATTAAGCCAAAGGGGAAGAATTGAAACATCCACGAGACCATGGTATCGCGGCTTAACATGAATCACCAAAACTGCTGTCGATTTAACATACTATTCATTGTGAATTTATTACAGACACGAACCACATAACATTTTTAAGTGAAAAGCTTTGGAAAAGCTTCCTCCCACACTATGCAACAATATTTTTCTCTTGCCCTAATAAATAAAGAAAGGAGAGAAGATTATTAATGCGTAATAATAATGATATGAGAGAGGTCAATTTTCTTGTCTCTTACGATTTCTTGTACTAACGGCTTTTATTTATAATTTTAATAGCAATTTAGAGGAACATACATTGTATTGTATTGTATTGTATTTTATTCAGTACCATGGCATATTACATTGCTTAAAAGCTAACTTAAATATTAATCTACAGAGAGCATTCCTCCATTGATAATGAATATACATACGTTCTTGACAGAGTCTGTCGCCGAACGCGTTTGAGTTTACCAACATAAATTCTAATCTTAATTATATATATAACATTATTGTTACAAAATTCATGTATTCATTAATAATTAAATTCGCTTATTAACTTCCTTCTAATCTAAAGCACATCTTAAATATTTAATTAATCCTTTCCAGTTATTATTCAAGCGATTTAGAATATCAATCACCTCCATTTCTGTCAGCCTATTTTTACCCAAATACCTGCTTCTAAAGGAACTTAATATTGGGCACGCACCCAAAAAATGTTGCAAGTTTTCTTCTTCATTTGTGTTGCATAAGGAGCATATTCTAGAGTGGTTCTGCTGGAATCTGCATGCATTTTGTTCTATTAGACCGCAACGTGCTTTGAAAATCACCGATATTTCATTAACATTATACTGGTCCGAAAAATAAATATTGCAAATAAAAGTAGCCTGTTTGACGCACTTTCGAAGTCCCATTGTATGCCATACTCATAACTAAGGGCCTCTAGCGTTTTAACCCATGCCACCTTTTCTTGTAGTAATTTTTTTGATATCTGATGTGGTAAACGTTCGTGACTATAAACTGTTAGCGTTTTAATGAAATACTTTATGTGCAGATCCAGTGTATACAGATGATTATCGTACAAGCCCGTTTCCAACATTAGAGCGTATGATGGCGAAAATTTTGAGATTTATAAGATCTTTTTTAGAAAATATTTTTGAAGATTATCTACTTCTTCGAAATACGCATACCCCCAAATCTGTGCGCCATACGATTGTATGGCTCTACACGTTGCTTGAAAAAGTAGAATTTTCGACAGGAGCGTAATATTTTTTAAGCAAGAAAGGCATTCCAAGTAGCACCTATACCATTTTTTGCACTTTCGTTTTTGTTATTCATATGGGTACGAAAACTCATCCCCGGAGTAAGTGTTAGTCCCAAGTAACAGTACTCTCACGCAGAGAAAAAATATCACATACCCAATTATATTTTGCAGGGATTACATATGTAATTGGGTATGGTGCAATTATATTTTCATAATTGCGTCCAATTATATTTTTCACTGCCTCCAATTATATATGTAATTGTATCAAATGATAAAAAAAATAATTTCAATTACATATATAATTCCGTCCAATTAAATATATAATCGGCTGCAATGATGTATGTAATTGTATCGAATTATATACATAATTGCGTCTAATTAAATTTGTGATCCCCTTCAATTTAAAATACATTCTATATAGCAATATAAAAAGGGGCATTCTCCACGATCGGGCGGAATATATTTCACCACGTCATATTCGTGGTCCACCTGCCCCTTGGAGTGCCTTAGGATTTTGAAAATTCAAACACGTTATATACGATCGAAATTATAAACCATTTGAGAAATATAAGAACAAACTGTAAAATAAATACAATCATATATATAATTGCATCAACGCTTTAAATTGTAAAAGTAATCAGATGTAATTACATATGTATTCAGAACGTAATTACATATATGATAAATTTAAATGCAATTATATAAGTAATTGAGTAATTGAGTATTTTTCATTTTCTAATTATATTGTAATTGGCTCCAAATAATAATGCAATCGGGGCAAGGCTCCAATCACATATGTAATTGGTTCCAATTATATTTCGGGAACTTATTTCTCTCCGTGCTGAAACGATACTTATTGTTTGACCTTTAAAATGCCATTTTTTTTTTTTTTGGATACTCTTCCGCCCTTTCTGCCTACCATCATTTGTGATTTGCTTAAGTTTACTTCTAAACTCCAGATATTACAATACTCCTCCAACCTATTTATCATGTTTTGCATTTTGGTGATGTCATCGCTCAGTAATACAATATCATCCGCGTACATTAGCACTCTAACGTTGATGTCTCCAAAGAATTCATGCATATCGTTTAAATATAGTGCAAAAAGGAGCGGCGACATAAGGCATCCTTGTTTCACCCCATTATAAGTTTCGAAAAATGCTGGGATCTCGGAACCCGTCCATACAATAATGATATGAGAGAACTCAATTTTCTTGTCTCTTACGATTTCTTGTTCTAACGGCTTTTATTTATAATTTTAATAGCAATTTAGAGGAACATACAGACAAACGATATATTACGAAGCATCTCCCGATTGTTTGCATCTTAGATCTGAATATAATTCTGGTTCAAAATACATGAAAACGACTACTTATCTACGTTAAGCTCGCGGGCCTTGTTGATTAATTCCTCGTATTAATGATCTTTGATTCGTTTTTTTATTGTTTCTTCAATTTCTTATTTTGAAACCATAGCAAGTTGATAAATAAATACGTAGACAGTTCTAAATAAACTGCGCTTGAGATAAGACGACGAATTAAAGAATTCAATGAACCTGAATTTTTCCCAAATCGATTGTGAGATGCTAAGACAATTTTTTGCTGTTTATATTATTTTCACTTCAGCAAGTACGGAGCTGAGTTTCGTAAATTAATTCACAATAAAAAAGAAAAATAATAATAATAAAGTTCTTCAACAGTTTCCGCCGTAAAGCCGCCTGAACCAAAGCACAATGATTTCGTATTCCCGCCGGGAAATGATTTCAAAAATGAATGCACTCTTCAGGATGGCAGTAACGGTACGTGCCGTAGAATAAGCGCATGTCCCAACGCGGTAACAGCAAGGGAGGCCCCAAAAACATGTTACTTCGAGCAATTTGAACATGTCGTCTGCTGCCGTGATGCTCCAATTGATCTCAAGATTGAAGAGCGGATCTCTGCGAAAAGTAAGTAGAGTATCTATTGTCTTTGACTCTTTTCATTTTGCCTTGAATTTTTGCTCTATTCGCTTTCGAGAGTGCAGAACAAATCATCACATCAGATTTCAAATAGTGAGAGGCATTGACACAAGGCCTTTCGAGTTTCCTTACATGGTAATAAATAAATGAAATCTCAATGCCTGAGGGTTCATGGCAAGCGAATTAATTTTGTTTAAAATGTTCGTTTTTGCTGTTTTTTACTTAGGTTGCACTTGGCTGGGAGACACAACAGCCGAATGTTTATGAATACAAATGCGGTGGGACAATGATCGAAAAAAATTTCGTATTAACCGCGGCGCACTGTACCAATGTGAATGGGTAAATGCGAATTTAGCGGCATTTATTTATTTACTTGCCTAAAATTCGATATATTTTGTGACAGTTTAAAACCGGACGTTGTCTTGCAAGGTGGAGTCAATATAAACGATACGTTTGCACGGACTACGAATATTTCGAACGTTTTCGTTCATCCGGAGTATAAAGCCAGCTTGGCCTATCATGATATAGCGATTTTGGAATTGAATAGTAGTTATCCGTAAGTTCAAAAATTTCCTCGAACTTTCCGATTTATATTTTATCTGCTTCCGCTTTGTCAGAGCCTTGAGAACAGCGTGTCTTTGGGATAAGTTTGCTTTAAACGATGTAAACGTTACTGCCATTGGCTACGGTCACACAGAATTTGGTAAATCATTTTGTCTTTCTTCTTTGGTTTAGTCGATAAATAAATATTGCGCCTATTCTAACAGCTGGTCCGTCTTCAAATACGCTTTTAAAGGCATATTTAAATGCAATTTCCAATTATGAATGTCAACCGTTCTATGCTACTGATAGCGTCGTCCCAAATGGTATACGAGACCAACAAATGTGCGCACGTGATCCAAGTAATATTCGAGACACTTGCCAGGTAAGTGATTTATTTAGAAACCGAATTTCTGCAGACTGCTAAATTCAAAATTTCGATATATTTTTGAGCAAGAATGGCTTGGTCAAAAATCGTTTTTGTAGTGCCTACATAAGCTTTTACCTCGATTTTCCGTAAAGGTCTTTTAAATCGGCTTTGATCGACTCTTCTGTGATTTTTGTTATTGGTATTGATTGAATATGCAAGCAACGATGGTGTATTAAAAACCTTCTCAGGCCAAACGTGCCCCGAAAAGATTAATTTTTTAAAAGTTATATTCGAACTATTTCAACCAGTTAAGCCATTAACTCCCGCTGTTCTCAAATAGGGGTATAAGAACGATCGAAATAAAATAGCCTTTAATAAAATAGAAACAAATTTTTCGAAAATTGTTTAACACTTTAATACCAAAAAATTAAGGGTGTCATGGGTGATTGGTTATCGTTATGTGGTAAGAAATTAAAAATGTACCTATATTTATTTTGGCATTGTTTGCAAAATTTGTCAAAGGCAAACAATTTTCGAGTTGAAAAATTGAACTAAGATTTGGTGAATCTCATTTTGTAAAGTTAACATCGTTCATAAACAAAAAGTTATCGAGATAGTCATAGGTAATTTAAAATTTTTTACCATATGACCGATAACCAATCCCCCGTGAACACCCTATGTGTATTTTCAATGAAAAAATCAGATAAGACTTATTTGGGATAGGAGAAAAACGAATCTTAAAATATTTTTTTATATATCTTCATATTATTTATTCAAGCTAGGAAAAAAAGTGTTAATATTCCTTAGCAGTTCCACATTAAAAAAGGTGTAAAAATTAATGGCAGGTTACCTTTTTCTGAATTTTTATATGACTTTGAAAGGTTCTGGGCATATATCACCGGAATAAATGGGTTAAGATAGCATAAGTCTGTCACGCTTAACTATTATAATTTCCCGAATCGTTTGTCCGAACTCAAGTCGCTCTCTTGGCGAACTCCTCATCCTCCTCACCACCAAATATGTTTTTACATACAGAACACATGTACATTAGGGTGTCCCAAAAAAATTTTTTTTTTATTTTTCATAGCTGCACAGGCAGTTTATGAAAGCTAAAGGGGTAAAGTATTTTTCAGATTTTTTGGAAAACGTTTAGAGGTCCCCCAAATCCGTTTTTCCCTAGTTAACAGAACATTTGGACTTCCTTTAATTGTAGGCATATTTTCATTTACGATGCACTCGTTTTGAGTCTTGCTGCCATCGTGTCAAAAGAAAAATGTTTAATCTTTCCGTCTGTGTCGAAAGAGCAAAAAGTTCGATTGTTCTCGTAGTCTATTTTCAGCGACAATCTAAAATTTTTTCAAAAATTTACTTTAACAGCATAAACAAGGTGTCATAACTTCTTAAGTTGCTATAAAACTATGAAAAAGTAATGATGCAGTTTGATAGACTGTGCGTTTGTTAAAGCGTGTTAATATTAAAATATTTATTTATTTTCGCGGTGGTAAGGTAATAACCTAAAAACAATGTGTTGCATACATAAAGGGGTATATTTTTAACAGTCTTTGCTTATGTGATTTAAAAATTTTCTCAGTTTTCTGTATACATAACAGAGTTCTGGAAACTTCTTGAAAAATTTATTCCATACTTAAAGTGCAAGTACAATTTGCATTTTTAAATGTACAATGATAATATCTGTGCCAATTGATCATAACTTTTTAAGTCAAAAACCGTTGCTTCGCGAAAATTCTCTTTAAATTTTGCACGCCTTCTCTTGCTAAACGATGTTTTATTTAGAAAAATGATAGGAACACAAGTGTTAAACCATAACATGGGCCGGTTTAAAAGAATTGCACCAGTACCAATGACTGTTATTTCTCATACGTCACCTGGCACAGATATTATAATATAAATTGGTCAGTAATTATCATTCATTAAGCAGCCAACTATTGTGTTCTTTTAGAGTAAACACTTGTCCATCGTCACGATTCGCGAAATTCTCAAAATTTTAATTTTCCCTATTTAGGGTTGTGCATTCAGCAGCCAAATATGCTGCTCTACTAGGGTTAAAATTCGACCATGACCACCATTCGCGAAATTTGCAAATTTTTGATTTTCACTAATTTGGATCATTTAGCATTTTTTTGTTTTTGTTTTGCTTTTTTGGAGTTTTAAACAGTTATAGTTCCCTAATGCGTCATTTTAGCGCAACAGTGTCTTCTGAAAAATTACTTGGCGTATCTCAAAGTACATTTTGATTTTAATTTGGAACATTAAACTTCAACTCATACGTAGATAGGGACCGAAGAGTGAACGAAAAAACCTGAAAAAATTTTCAAATTTTAGTTAAAAATTGTTATGTTGGAAATATCGATATACTTCCTCAGGAGAAGTTTGATGATATTTTAAGGGTTTTATTGTTTTGACATAAGCGTGGTACATTAGAATGGTAGGCACTGAGATCTTGAGGGTAAGTACTAGAACGGTACGCCTGAGGTCAATGACTTCTATAGAGGCCATATTGGTATCCTTGCGACAAAAAAATTGATGTACCAAACTTTAAAATCCGACAGTAAACACCAGAGTTATGAAGAATTATACCAATGCGCGACCTCTACGTTCGATAGAAAAAAAATTTTTTTTTCTTTTCGTAATTGTCTTACAAAAATGCATCATATTCGCCGGTATACGGCGCACTTTTTTTTTGAGGTACGGTCTAGTGACCATATAACTACAAGTTGTGGGTTCCGCGGTTCAAATTCCACAACAGGGGGAATCGAAAGTGAAAAATAAGCATTCGAAATATCTATATATATATACAGTGGTGGACTTTGCGAAATACACGTAATCAAGTTGGACACGAATTTAAAAGATTTCAAAAATATTCTATTCTACGCCTCAGAATCTATTGAATTATTAATTTATAATTCAAAACAACATATCAAATTACAGTGGCCATGGCTAAACATACATGGTGCTGAGAAGCTCAGCGGCGATTGATTTGTAAATTAAAAACCGATAGCAACAAAGTGTTGGAGATATGCAATCTTTTGAAATGCTCAAGATCGATGGTGTATAATACGTTGAAACATATTCAAGAACAATGTTCTAAGAACATGGAACCACAAACGGTGTTCCACAGCGTCCCAGAGCTCTGTTTATATATATATATCTCGATTCGCTAACGATAAGCGAATCTCTTACGATTTTGGGCGGGACATTTCGCGCCAGTTAGAAAGAGATGTTACTTGGCAGGCAAAAAAAGAGCGAGAGAGAAATACTTTTGGTGAATGCCTATGTGAAAAATGCTCATTTTGGTGGGTACCCAAGACCGTGTTGAAAAGAGCCAAAATAGAAACGGCTCCTGAGTGAAATATTAGGTGTAGTAAAAAGAAATCCATTATTTTTGCATTAAATTGAGGGCTTTATTTAAGATAGTTAGAATGACCAGATTTAGGTCAAATATGCGCCGTTTTGTTCGATAACTCATCTATCGTCACTATCGATGTGTGTGGCCTGGCGTTGTCCTGATGGAACACAATTCCTCTCCTATTGGCCAAAGCTGGCCGCTTATGGGCGATTGCTTCCTTCAGACGGTCCAATTGTTGACAGTAGAGTTCCGAGTTAAGAGTTTTGCCGTATGGGAGCAGCTCATAGTAGATAATTCTCTGCCAATCCCACCAAACACACAGCAAAACCTTCCTGGCCGTCAATCCTGGCTTGGCCACCGTTTCCGCCGGTTCACCGTGTTTCGACCACGACCGTTTTCGCTTGACGTTGTCGTAAGTGACCCAATTTTCATCACCAGTCACCAACCGCTTCAGAAATGGGTCGATTTTGTTGCGGTTCAGCAGCGATTCGCAGATGGAAATTCGGTCTATGAGGTTTTTTTGCGTTAACTCGTGTGGCACCCATACATCGAGCTTCTTTGTGTATCCAGCCTTATTCAAATGGTTCCAAACGGTTTTTTGTGCAATCTTTAGCTCTTTTGCAATCGAAACAGTGCTAACATGACGGTCGGACTCGATAATTTCCATGATTTTATCGACATTTTCGACAATTGGCCTTCCAGTGCGTGGTGCATCCTTGACATCGAAGTTACCGGAACGGAATCGACGAAACCAAAATTGCGCATGATTGGCTGTTACAGTATCAGGTCCATAAACGCTATTCACATTTTCAGCCGCCTGGCTTGCGTTTTCTCCCTTATCGAAGAAAAACTGTAAAATGTAGCGAATTTTCTCTTTGCTGATGTCCATCTTTGACAAGCTCTCAAACAAAACTGAATCAATAAATCAAAAAAGTGTCAGAAAAGCTTTTTTAGTAGGAACTGTCATCTTTCTAATGCCCCCTAGCGGAACACGATCGGACTTATACAACGCGAGATGCAGATAAATAACGCCATCTATTGGAAAAATAATCTTTTTACTACACCTAATATATAGTTATATATGGTCTAGATATTGTTACGATATCGTTGTGTTTATTATGCAGCTGTAAACGTGAAGAAAATCGGGAATCAAGAAAGCCATGAATCATCAAGGTGATATGGCAGAAGTACATAATAATCGGCTGATGAGTTCTGTAATAGTTTTAATTGCATTAGAGTAGATTGCTTGCAAAGGAGACGCTCTCTCTCTCTCTCTCTCTCTCTCTCTCTCTCTCTCTCTCTCTCTCTCTCTCTCTCTCTCTCTCTCTCTGTCTCTCTCTCTCTCTCTCTCTCTCTCTGTCTCTCTCTCTCTCTCTCTTTCTCTCTCTCTCTCTCTCTCTCTCTCTCTCAATCATTTGAGAGAAAAGGACATACAGACCTTAATCTAAAATATATATATATATACATATATATACCTAGGTACATTTTATACAAAATCTACAATTTCTAGGGCGATTCTGGTGGACCCATCGTTGTCAATGTTGAAGATAAATTGGAACAAACTAGCATGGACCATATCGTTGGAGTGACCTCATTTGGATCGGGTTGTGCCCTTGGAACTCCTGGAGTTTACACTCGTGTTTCAGAGTATCTGGACTGGATAGAAAATATCGTATGGGGAAAACAACCCCAAAATTAACAGATCAAAAAACGAAAACCAATATGTATACTAGACTGGTCCTTATTTTTTTATTTTTTTATTTCTCAGCAAATTATATAAGCTTATGGTCCCAAACTACCAAATATGAAGTTTGGTTTCGATCCGATAATGTTTGATGGGCGCGAAAGTCTCTCAAAGTTTAAAAATACATTTGTATGAGAAAAAACCTGGGTTGTGTTAGTTTTATCAAAATTTAACACATATTATATAATTTCTCTAACCAAATGTGAATGGTATTTCATTGACAATCGATTGGTCTTTCTTTGAAGCTATAACAACATAAAATCGGATTGTATTTGGCACAGCCAGGACTACTGAAAGTCAATTTTTTAGGAAATTCAAAAGATGCTTCGACTTGGAGGTCTTGGATAGCCACAAGAATTAGCAGAAATGTTTTTAATATTCATATTTGGAAAATATACAAAATAGCCCTTCGAATGAGCTTTATATGAAGAAAATCGGATTACTCTTTACTTTAGCTTGGACATACTAAACAATTGCTATAGATTTTTTAGGACAAAATTTTAGGCTCTTAACTTTAGCGGGGTGAGAATTGGTCATGGTCTCAAATAATTTCAGGCTTCGCGTTAGATTCTAAACTTGCAATTCATTTCGCAACATTTGATACCAAAATCATGAAATTTGTTTGGCGGTTTATGCTTATATGGATATGATTAAAATTTCAATATTTTTTTGGTTGTAAAAACAGCTGAATTTCACTGCTTTAAATGCATCAGACAGGTAAATGGTACAACATTTTTGGGAATTTATGCTTCAAAAGAAGTGGTATTATGTGCAGAAATATATATGATATGGTTTTGTTAACAATGATCTTCCACTTTTCCAAAATTTCATGAAAAACTGCGCATTTTAGGGAATTTTGGGGGAATTTTTGGCAGATTTTTTTTCCTTTTTAGGAAATTTTGAAAATTTTACAGCCGTTGTAAAGTTAAAATTTGACCACCATTCGCGAAATTCGCGAAAGTTTGATTTTGACTATTTTGAATTGAGTATTTCGCAGCTAAACAAAATGTCCTCTAACGGTTAAAATTTGATCAAGACCACCATCCGCGAAATTCGCGAAAATTTGATATTCACTATTTTGAATTGAGTATTTCGCTGCTAGACAAAATGTCCTCTAACGGCTTAGCCGATGTAAACTTCTTTACTTTTTATGCAACATTCACGTAGTAAATGACGTTGCAGAAAGAGGCATTAAATTCGTGGGAGATTTCAACAAAATGTTAACTCAAGATGAGGATGAACTGCAACTTATACTTCAATTGGTGGAGGCGTATCGTAAGAAATACCCCTCATTCAACAAAAGTACGCTTATCAATTGACCAAATGTTTTAAACACTAAAATTGAATTTTACTTTCTTCAAATAAATATTCTTCAAATAATTAAATAATCCTTCCGAAAATATAATTTCTGCTTTAAATTTAGCTTTACAACGGCTGTAAATTAAAAAATTAAAAGTTTGAAAATTTTCAAAATTTCCTAAAAAGGAAAAAAAATCTGCCAAAATTCCCCCAAAATTCCCTAAAATGCGCAGTTTTTCATGAAATTTTGTAAAAGTGGAAGATCATTGTTAACAAAACCATATCATATATATTTCTGCACATAATACCACTTCTTTTGAAGCATAAATTCCCAAAAATGTTGTACCATTTACCTGTCTGATGCATTTAAAGCAGTGAAATTCAGCTGTTTTTACAACCAAAAAAATATTGAAATTTTAATCATATCCATATAAGCATAAACCGCCAAACAAATTTCATGATTTTGGTATCAAATGTTGCGAAATGAATTGCAAGTTTAGAATCTAACGCGAAGCCTGAAATTATTTGAGACCATGACCAATTCTCACCCCGCTAAAGTTAAGAGCCTAAAATTTTGTCCTAAAAAATCTATAGCAATTGTTTAGTATGTCCAAGCTAAAGTAAAGAGTAATCCGATTTTCTTCATATAAAGCTCATTCGAAGGGCTATTTTGTATATTTTCCAAATATGAATATTAAAAACATTTCTGCTAATTCTTGTGGCTATCCAAGACCTCCAAGTCGAAGCATCTTTTGAATTTCCTAAAAAATTGACTTTCAGTAGTCCTGGCTGTGCCAAATACAATCCGATTTTATGTTGTTATAGCTTCAAAGAAAGACCAATCGATTGTCAATGAAATACCATTCACATTTGGTTAGAGAAATTATATAATATGTGTTAAATTTTGATAAAACTAACACAACCCAGGTTTTTTCTCATACAAATGTAATTTTAAACTTTGAGAGACTTTCGCGCCCATCAAACATTATCGGATCGAAACCAAACTTCATATTTGGTAGTTTGGGACCATAAGCTTATATAATTTGCCTGGCAATTTTAAGAAACCCAGTTTTAAAAAAAATAAGGACCAGTCTAATGTATACTTAAGTTATTACAAAATTTCTGAAATTTTCTCCATTATATATAAATTAAACTTTATTATGTTCCTCAGGATTTTCCTATATTTAAAAATCTATTTGTAACTTAAAACAATTTCACATTCTTGCATGCAAAATATTCTCTACGTTCTAAAATAAACTAATCACGTGCCCCGTTCAACTCCAAACAATCTGTTCGATCCAATCAAGAAACTCGGAGACCCTCGTGTAGACGCTTGGATAGCCACTACGGCAGAATAGGCCAAACGAAGTAACTCCAATTAGATGATAATGATTTCTGTCACGTTGACGACGGCCACGTAAATTCAATTGCAAGGGTCCACCAGAATCACCCTAGAAAATTAAAAATCCAAATAATCGAATTGATATCTAATAAAAAGTCCTTCTACCGCACCTGACATGTATCGCGGTTCATCAAATAATCACGTGCACAAATTTGTTGAGTAATTATTCCCAGTGGTGCCTCTGTCATTGTGGGCAACTCCCTATTGCATATGTCGTTGGGAACAATTGTCAAATTCATATCGGTCAGGCGATTTGTACGTGCTTTACTAAACGACGTTGCCCCATACCCCATAGCATGAGCCGTTATATTATCCAGAGACTTTTCGGACGTCCACAGTCGAATGGGCCGCACAAATTCAGTAAACCTTAAAGGAATAATATGTACGTTGAATTAATTTTTGATTCCTTTAGAAAATATTATAGGTACACTTTACTCTACGGGTTCTTCCATTTCCAATAAAGCTATATCGTTGTAATAGAGACTCGAACGATATTCTGGATGTCGGAAAATTCGGCTTATATTTCGTATTTGAGGCTCCAAGTACCCTTCTTCAACATTCAGATTAAGATCGCCAATTCGCACTTTTGTTGGTATTTCCCTTTTGAAAAAATTCAAAATTTAAGTCTTCTTGAAGAAGTAGGTACAATTTTTATACAAACCCCGTGAAATTCGTACAATGAGCTGCGGTCAAAACGAAGCTCTCACTTATCAAACTTCCTCCGCATTTGTAGTCGATCGGTTGATTGGCCTCTTCAAAACCGAGGGCAGTCTGAATTAAAGGTATTGAAGGATTAATGGCTTGTAGTGATATTATTAAACATCCCTGACTGCTCACAAAAATTCGCATTCAACTAGATAATTAAACCTCAAAGCTTTCCAATATACCCTTTCAAGTGAATTTTGCTGACACTCAAGCCCTAACCGTTTCTAGTACATAGATGAATAATCGTAGCCGTTTGCAGCCCCTTGAAATGGATTTTAAAGTTTTGTCTTTATTTTTATGCAGGAACTACCTTAAATCAATGTAGAATCCGATTTTTAGGTTCCTATTTCTCAGTGTCCTTGAAGTATCGTTGAAAAAAACTTTTTCTCCTCTTGTAGAAAGATGTCTCTTTTTCGAGCTTAAAGTCAATTTAATTTTTCGCTTTATTTTTGTTTATTTTTATTTTATTATTTCATTTTTTTTTATTTAAAAAAAATTTATTTTTAATTTAAAAAAAATTTTTTTAAAAAGCCCTTTTTCACAATCTTATATCTCAAAAACTAATTAAGACGGAAACATGAAACAAATGGCAACTGATAGTTCAAAAAACACAGAACCAAAATAAAATTGTTGTTTTAATTTTACAATGAGAAAAATTTTTCAGAAAAAGGAATCTAAAAATTTGATGATTTTTTCAGTGTATATTCGTTTTCGCACAAACGTCTGGCAATTAAAAAAAAAATATCTCTGAGTATTACCTTATAAAAAAAATTTTTTTTTAATCGAAAATTTAAAAAATATAATATTAAATATAAATATAAAATTAATGTAGTTAAATTCCCTTTTACGGATCTCTTCAAATATTCAACCTCGGAGTAACCCAGAACAGTATACCAATATTAACTAAATCCACCCCCGAATTACTGCAGAATATGTGCTATTTTTAAATAAATTCATTTAAATATAGTAAAAAATTAATCGTTCCAAATGAGTAGTTTGGCTTTATAAGGCTAATAACCCCAATCATTCATAATCTCCCGACCTTTGTTTACATTTCTCCGCTTAAGCTGCTCGAGTACTTATCAGCGAATCATCTCAATTAAAGCAACTTATATGAATTTCAATACAAAAAAAAAAAAAAAATATTAATTTGCCTCTTTTTTATGCTTACCATATGCGGATATTCACCTGGTTCCGCTAGCACGCGTCCATCGAATTCCAAGTCGCTCCCATCCGATGTGGTGTCGTTGTCATTGAATATGCGCACCATGTACTCCATGTATTCTAAAGAAAAGAATAAACATAATTATTTAAATCTCATTTCAATTACATCTTGATAACACATATTTACTTTCTTCACAAAGTCGTTGGTTTTTTCTTTTCTCATTTCCTGCTTTTTCTTTGGAGTTCGATGATTTATTTTGGGATGGCTTATCTGCAGCGTGATTGACTATTTTTTGGCCTGAATTGATGGATTTGTTTGTCAGGGAATTTTCCTGTTGCGTTTGTTGTTTGGTACTTGATAGTCCCTTTGAGTTTGAATTCGAATTATTTACAAAACTGTTCGACTTTTTGTTCGTCGTCGCCGTCGTCGTCGTATGCTGGACTTTCGAAACCTCTCGTCTCTCGACTTCTCCGTCGACCGAAGAGGTTCTATTCTGACGCGACCGCGGAGTATTTCTCTTATCATTTGTACCATCATAATACATTGATTTCGCATCTTTATCATCATCATCATCATTGCTGGGTATAAGGAAATCAGCTTTGCCATGAAACGAATTCGATAGACGGCTCGAATTTCTCTCTTCCAATACAACTCGATCGACATGTTCGGGTTTCAGATTTTTCTTCGAAATTTCTTTCTCTTCATCATTATTTTTATCATTGATTGGCATGAGAAAATCCGTAGTCCCATGAAAAGAATTAGACAGTCTACTCGAATTATTCATTTCCAAAACAATTCGATTCACATTTTCGCCCTTCGAATTTTTTGATTTCGGAAATTCCTCTTCATGTCTTCTATCATTGTTTGGCATCAGGAAGTCACCGTTAGCCTGATAAGAATTACGCTCGTTTTCTAGCGTTCGATAAGATTTTGCTGTAATCGAATCAAATGAAATAATGTTTATTTAATTATTTGTTTTCATTTTTACTAGAAACAAGTTCACTGGAATTACCATTATTCATAGTTGAATCTTCAGCATTCGCACTTGACATTGATATTTCTCTAGTATTTGTTCTGTTGTTATTGTTGTTGTTTGGAATGGCATTTAATGGCATTTGATTCGGCCGATTATTTGAAAATTTATTTGAATTCGTTTTACCAGTCCTTCGATTTGGTTCCGCCATTCCGAAATTTGATCCTTGATCTGAATTTTTTCGCCTATCGGATAAATACTCGTGGTCCTGCCCGTCGGTCTCTTGAATAGTAACAATTGTATTTGAAATGGTTTTTGGAAATGTTTGCATCTCGACATTTATAATTAAATCGTTTTGATTTGACTTCTCGATGGATTCTTCTGATGAATCATCGCTGCTAACATAGAAAACCTGGGTAGCGGCAATTGTTGTCCTTAAACTATTCGCCAGAATTATGAAAACTATGAGCGCGAATTTCGACATTTCCCGAAACGTTTTTATCGCCGCAAAGTTGAATGTAGAACTGTTTAATTGTGGTCTCTTGGCGACTGAACTAAAAATGCTATTTATTTTGGCTTGGCATCGAATCGAAGTGCTCTTGACTGAGTATTATCTCAACAAAGGGAGACTGCTGCTACGAAATGTGTACATGAACAAGCAAGTAAGAGCAAAAGTAATAAATGAATGAATTATTTTCGTTTTTCATTTAAATTTTTTTTCTGAATTGCTCAGTGAGGGATGCTAATGGATGGGTGAAAAAAAGAGAGTTAGAGAGTGATAGAGTGTGAGAAAGAGACAGAGAGAGAGAGAGAAGAGAGATATGTGTTCTAGAAATGCAAATGACTTTAGGTAAAATGTTAACTACTTATATCTATTAATTTGTATTGAATACAAACAGAGCCCTCTTATATCTTGAGCTACCTAACCTTGTGCAGGCTCTACCTTTTATGATCAACTTACAAGTTAGGATAAATTGAAATCTTAAATTAATTTAAGAATGTAAGGAACAAACTCTTAATTGAGGTTAATTTTACTTTTGATAGGTCTTGATTGATTGACAAAGAGCAGAAGTAAGGGGCTCTACGGTTTAACTATACACATATAAACACATTCATAGAGTAGCAATTGCAAGCCGAACCTCTGTTCCAATCGAGGATCCCACAGCCTTCGCGTCTCCTTGTGAGCCTTATGAATAAACCATGTAAGATCTGCACTTTGTTGTGCATAATTCAAGGTGCCTTTAATAATCGCTAAAGTGCCAAATTGAGTGAGTGACATAATCTGTTCTTAATAATGAGAGCTGATGTCCGCGTCTGCATCATTTTTCAATTTCGTATGTCTCAAAAAGTTCCTCCAATTCATCATGGTGTTTCTCGTTGCGGCTCTTTCCAAAGTATCCAAAGTAATGCCTTCCAAACCCTTATATTCTCCTTACCGACATGCAGCTTTTTAAGACCAAGGAAAAAGTCTTAAGTCGTCTACGTGAAACATTAATTTTCTTCTTTTTCCATCGATTGTACCAAAGTGACATACGACATAGCCGTCTGAACAATCTGTGGAAAATAATTTGAATTCAAACCATATAAAAGGAGATTCCTTAACTTTCCTGCATACCTTAACGAATGTCTCCAAAGTTGCCTTAAAAATTCCCGCCTTCATAATGAATGGTTTCTGACTGCGGTGCATGATCAAACAAAGCGACTTACGATGAATGGGATGTAAATTGTACCAATGGCTAGTTTGGACAGCGATATTGATCTCCAGGCTCTGGAAAAGTCTTAATATATGATCCACTTTAATTGATAGAATCGCGGTTTACCCCATGCATCAGAATTTCACCACCATAACAATACATGAAGAGTTGCAGTAGCACCGTCGATAGAAAAGATATATTTGTCACCAATGATGGGATGTCCTTGATGTTCTAAGCCGTGATAAATATGCTTCTATTAAAATGCCAGCATTATCTTTTGTCCCTTAATACTCACGTTCATTATCTGAATTACAATCATACAAACTTGCAGGGAGGAGAGAAGAAATACATCAACAATGATCGGTACGTAGAGTAGCCTTATCTTCTCACATTGATCCAATACGAAATTGTGGTATTGTGCAATTTTCTTGATATCTTCTCTCACTCTCTGATCGGGTTGTTGAAAGGAATTTTTCGAAATCATGCGCTTCAAGATCTTAAAGTATCCACATAAATTGAATATGAAGGATATGTATATTCCATCTATGGCTGTTATGAAGAGAACGACAATGTAAGCAGCGCCACTTCCATAGACATAGGCGAAATGGTAGCCAGGAAACTGTTCGTAATTGAAGGGAAATCTATCAAAAATTCGATCAATATTTAAACACCGATCTTCCACTTTCAAAACCGACCTCATTGGGAATGGTAGTTCTTTGATAATCGTTTGATTTTTATATACCTTCCATAAGATTTTGACTACCGGCGAAAGCATAAAATAAAATCCTGTGGTCTGAAACAAAATGCAGTACCAACGGACGAGTTTTCCACCAGCCTTATTTGTTGCCATTAGTTGTCTTTTGTCTTCCGGATTTTCAGCTTCATGAATTCGAGAACTAAAATTACCTTGTCGGAGTACTAATTTATTTTGACTCACTCCGATTGAGAATGCCTTGGAACTCTTCCATAAAGGATGTAAACGTCTTCTTCTTTACGCAGAAAACAATCATTTTGATGGCGGAGGCAACAGCCATCAGAATAATGCTGACACTTGCGGTTATCTCTCCAATATCATTCGATGAGGCGGCAAAATAAGTGAGAGGGAAATTCGCGGAGAGAACGATAAAAACGATCATCGCATGCCATCTCATAGTAAATTTGGAGTCCTTTCCGTGACCTATAACGCTCAAGCATAACCGTGGTATCTTGAATATATCCATTTCAATGGCTTTGAATGATTTTTTTTTGAAGGAAAAGAGAGAAGGAACTGTTGGGGATTTCACAGGTTTCATGCTTTTATAGGCCTCATTTGCCAATGATAATTACACAGGTCTGCAAAACTAAAATTTGATTTTCCCCTTTTGAGTTGAAGTGGTGTTTGTATTAGATTTTTGGGTTCTGAAAAATTTAAAATATCAAAAAAATTCCATCACGTCAGAATTTTGAGAAAATCGCGCAAGAATCTTTTACTACCATTGCTTATTTGCAATTAGTTTTTCTCATATATGGTTTAAAATATTTTAAAGTTTTTACATCTTTTATTGATCTTAAAACATCATTCTTTAATATGAAATCAAAAATAACTTACAAATCGTTAAATGAATGGTGTAAAACGACGCTCAAAGTCGAAAAATTGAAAAATTTTTGAAAAATTTTTATTTTTTTTTTTGGATTTTGAATGAACATAGCTCACCCGTTATCAGCTCACTTTCCAAAACCGATATCATAAATTGTAGGCCAATCAATTGTGTTTGGATATGCCGAATTTCATAACTGCAGCACAAACAGTTTCCACGATACAAAGGTATTTCTAAAACAACTTAATTGGGAGATTCATATATGTACATAACATAATACAAGTTTAAATTGAAAAATTCACTTGTTTTATCGTTTGAAAAATAAGAAATGACTCGATTGATTTGAAATATTGGGTCAGGAAAAAATAAAGTTTGGATTAAAACGCGCGTAATTCCCTGGCTCACCAAGTTAACTGCCGCGACACAGCTTTTGGTCACTATGTAAAGAAAATAATGTGCTCATTTGACATCAAAAAGAATGAATGTTAATTTGGTTTGTTTTATTATCAGCAATTTACTTAATCCCGACCCAATATTTCAACTCAATCTAGTCATTTCTTCTTTTTCAAACGATAAAACAAGTGAATTTGGCCCACAATTTAGGATATCAGTTTTGGAAAGGGGAATGTTAATGGGTGGTCGACGTTTATTCAAAGTAAAAAAAATACTGAAAATCTTTCGATTTCGACTTTGAGCATCATTTTACACCATTCTTTTAACGATTTGTAAGTTATTTTTGATGTCATATTAAAAAATGATGTTTTAAGAACACAAAATATCTAAGAATTTTGAAATATTTGCAGCCATATATGAGAAAAATAAGTTTCAAAAAAGCAATGGTCGTAGAAAAATCTTTCGCGATTTTCTCGAAATTCTGACGTGATGGAAGTTTTTTGAAAATTTTCAATTTTTCAGCATAAAATATCGAATAGAACCACAACTCAAATTTAAAAGCGGAGTTTTGATGCAGGCCTGTGTTATTAGTTAATTGCCTGTGACGACGGTATTGTCCTTCTCTGACGGAGATTGATTGACAGGAACTAGAATTAGTCGCGAACTTGAAAATATTCTGTCATAATATTGACCGAGAGGCTTTCATTGATTTAATTCAAAATAACAATTGGCATTTCCCACGTTCGAAAAATGGTGGACAGACTGACTGTGTGAAGGTATTTTTAAGTTACATCGAAACAAGTTCTTCTTTGAAAAATTGTTCAAAAACTCTTTTTGAAAGATAAAACAATTTCTTAAGTCATTCTTAGGCTATAAGGTTTCTCGATTTTTACATGTAAGAGCGTTTATCTATGAAAAGCATTTTCAGAGAGGCACTCTAAAGGTTTTTCCCAGATACAAAAGTGAAAGTAGAGGTTAAAGGTGTTGGGACCTTAGCCTGTGTCATAAAATTAATGATGGTATTTTTGATGCTTTGATTTGTCACAGGTAAATTCATTTCTCTAGCCCTTACCAAATCAAAAATATCCATCAATATATGTATGTACATAGGTACCTGCATATATGTCTATCTACATCTACTATCGTTTAGGTCTGTTAATCTTAAACAAGATTTTATTCGTAGGTATTATTAAAATATTTCGGGCTTAACTTGGATTATTGTTTTATTTTATATTTTGTGATTTTAAAAACTAGTTTTTATGTTTTCTGGATCCACAAAGGATGACTTTTGCTCTGCATAGAACTGTGATGTTCCGCCAAATTGATTGAATTGCGCTGAAATGAAGGGAAGAAACCTTTTATTATTAAAGATTGTTGCATTGTCAGAGGAGTATGTCTGAATAGAATACTTAAATTTAGTAAATAACCAAGAAGAACCAGTTCTGAAATAATACAGTACTACAAAATAGAGGAAAGGATACTTCTGCTTTATGGAAAATTGTAAATTGTGGTAATAAGATCTCGGGACAATTATTGATATGGTTATTTAAGTAACGACGTGTTTCTTATGACTTCTTTGATTAAATTGTTAATTGTTATTTGTACTCAGATGCTTGTATGTGAATGATGAGACCTTTTGACTTTCATATTGCATTTGCTTTCAATAAAATCGAGAATTAGTTAGAATTTATTTCGAACCGAGAACCGCTTCAATACATTTTAATTCAAAAGGAATTTTTCCTAATCGATTTTATAAAGAAAACAGACCAAAAATTATTTTTTAGAAAATCTCGGAGGGAAAAGCCGTTCCAAAGCACTGGTAACTCTTTAAAATTTGTTCAAAAGTTACACAGCTCAAATTTTTGTATTTTTATGTGAGAAATGTGCCCGTTAATGGCTATTTTTCTATTCCTCCCCCCACCATTCAAACTTTCGAATGGAAATCATTACTTAATCCAGCCACAACCCTCAATCTACTTTAATTTTGAGCAAAAAAAAAAGGAAAAACTAACAGCCGCCACCTTCAACATTGCCTGGATTGCGCCCTTGTTGCCCATCTGCTTGTCTGTCGGCTTTCTTAAAGTTTCCTTAGCGAATAAGCTGAGGTAATTTGGTTTTAAGATTAACGAAGACATACAATTTTTGCTGTGAATTTAGGAAATGCACTTTTAAGTTTTTTCAAAGCCAACCTATCCACGATCTAGGATGTTTTAAGCCGGACAAATGCCCGGAGCGGCACAGTGAGAGGCGGCAGTTATACATAGATATTCGAAAATAATACTCCGTCAAAGGCATCATGGGGGCCTAGACCGGACAAAAAAGTTAGATCGCTCCCTGAAGCCAACTGACAAGCTAACTGAGCTTTCCAACCGTCTAACCATAGTTAATCGTAAGTATTTATAAGTAAAAGTTCAATAGTTAATTAGCTTTAAAAGAATCTCACCAATAATTCGACGCATGATTTGTTCGAATTCGTTGTCATCTTTGTACCTCAAGAATGAAACCGTGTTTGGATTATCCTCAGCTGGTGCGGCAGTGCAACACCAAACGCAGAAGCAGGAAAATGCCAAAATATGCTGAAATGTTGCAAGGAGAAAGCGAAATTTGGAAATTATTTTGCATTGTTGGTCAATGAATTTACCAGATAAAGTTTCATTTTCTGCTTTTTCTTTTCGACTAGAAATCGATTGACTAAAGTTCCGCGTCTCATTTTAGGGGCATTTTATACACAAAATTTCATTTCCAAATCACTGGAGTCAAAGCACAAAATTCAAAAAACAAAACAAAAAAAAAACAAGTAAGAAAGCTAAAGTCGGTCAAGCCCGACTTTGAAATACCCAGCGTCCCGTCATTATGAGCGCACTATGTTTTGCTTCTCTATTTGTGGGCGTGGCACTGGGAGGGCAACATAAATTATTTCCCTACACCTTTCATTCGCCTTGCTTAACCTATGTTGCGAATTTGAAGCTTCTACGCCTTTTACTTCACAAGTTACGATAAGACCTTATTTTTGGGCTTATTTGTGGGCGTGGCTCGAGGAGGGCGGCGTCCATTTTTTGCCAGGATATGTCCCTTTTCGTAGTTTACCAGCACACCAAATATCAATGGAATGTGTTGAGTGGTTCGCAAGTTACAAGCATTTTATTGAAAACACAATAAATTCATTTGTGGGCGTGGCAGTGGGCGGATGTCTCCCATTTTTACTTAGGATCATACTCGGACCCCGATTTCGACTTCATTGGATCAGCCGTTTCGGAGGAGATCCGACCACGGACGGACGGACAGACGGACATTTCTAAATCGATTCAGTTTTTGATCCTGATCATTTCTATATATATATATATGTCTATATCTCCGGAGCTTAGTTCTCCCTGTTACAAGATTTGCACAAAACTAATATACCCCGCTTACGCTGGGTATAACAAAGTGATTTGAACTTCAACTTGAAAACGGGTTTTCGATTTGTTAATTGGGATTACTTAACTTCATTATCTTTCGTTTGAAACGTTAATCGAAATAACGTTAAATTGTGACTTGTTTGAGCTGGAACGCTGGATTGGACGATAGTTTCGGTTTTTGAAATATTATGATGTAAGAGTTGAAATTCAGCTACGATACCTAGAGAAATTCAAATTCAGTAAAATTTTGCCTTTTTAGATGTCTTTCTTCCCGAAATACAATCAACAAGAGCAATAATTTCCTAGAAATTTATGGCTTTTCCATTGAAAAAGGTAAAAAAATTCTCTTATGTGGGCTTTTTATGCAAAAATTATGATCCAGATTAAGTCGAGATCGGAGCAGGAGTACTGCTGTTCAGATTTCTATTTCCGATGTCGGATTTCTCAAGAGACATCGAATTATACAAATCCTTTAATGGGTCGAACTTAAATACGGCCACCAAGAAAAATTCTTCGAAATTAGTCTTTGGCCATGTGAGCTGAGAAATGATTTTAAAAATGCTACCTAAGAGAAAATCAACCCTCAATTCTGTATTCACTGTCAGAAAACCATTTAGCGAGCAAAGGCCAGACACAAGCCGCCTCCGTCCTTTTATTCTCTTTGTTGGTTCGTTGAAAGCCCTAAATCTAGACAGATGGACATCCTCCTTGGGCAGACGTCTCTTCTAATACTGATAAAGCAAGTCAAGATCCAAGGGCCGAGGAATCGGACATTCCCGAGATAGTAGAACTATCTTCACTACTCGATATATAAATTACCGAATGCATGAGTAAAAACAAAATTGAAAATAGGCTTGGTAGGTCCACTTTTAAGGGTACCTTCAGTACTATGGTTCATTACAATAATCATAAAAACTGTTCTCGTCTAAGAATTTCGAGGATTTTTTCGAAATCTTTTTGCACTACCTAGTTTTTAAGCCGTTAATATTATTAATAAGAGTTGGGAAAACAGGCACGGCTTAAGGGTGGTTTTTATAAAATGGGAGATTGGATTCAATTGGATCGGCCAATCCAACACCGAAAATATTCTCCATTCGCTATTTTAGTACATCTACTTCTATAGTTGTATTAAAAAGATCAAAGAACCAAGTCGATGTGATGTGATGTGATGTATGCGATTTGATGAGATGCTGAAAATGTCTATGCCTAAAACTATGCAGTTTTATTTACTTTTTTGAAGCAGATGTTTAAATCCGATTTGATGATAGGTTTTTTGATATTGAGAAAAAAAGATATTAATGGAAAATTTAAAATTATTTTAATGTTTTTAGAAAAGATTTTTCAATGAATTTTGCTAATATTTTTGTAGATGCCTACAGTTGGTCTTAGGTATTGTAGCACTATCATTACCTTCATGATCCAACCAAGAGCAAGGGCTTATCATTCCTTTGTATAGCTTTCTCATCGCCGATTCTTCTGCCATCGATTGTTATCTAATTCAGTGACTAACTCGCCTTCACTTAACATAAAAAATTAGTTGATTCGATTCGTCAAATGGAATTTGTATAGAAGTAGTGACTTTTTATCTTCTGATAGCTTACTACAAAAAAAATATTCAAGGGAGAGCCTTAATAATCGGTTGTGCCCTATTTCGGGCACAGGGAATTGGACTGCATTAGTACTTTGACTTAATATAATGGCTTCATACAAAAAAAAAACAATTTTTTCTACAGTTTTTGTTTCATAATTATGTATGAGTTGAACATCCATATTCTAGATTTTTATCTAAATGTACCCTAAGGTGTCCAAGAACTTCCTTCCAAGTTCAAGTTCAATGACCTCGGAATCCGGGAAATGAACTCTAAAGTAATTTGAAGACTGGTTTAGTCAAGACATAATCGGACATTAAGATTAAGTCGATAGATTATGCGTTTTGAATCCGTATATTGTCAACCGATTATGTCCGAAATAACATTCAAACTTTGCTCTAAAAACGTCATTCATTCATCCTTGGAATATTTTAATTTTTAAAATTTAATTTAAGTTTATGAATTTGAAAATCCTCTGTAGCAATTTTGCTTTGGTGTGTATTCAAATCAAGTTTGTGTCTTTAAGTTCATGCGTCTTAATTAAATATGTAACATTATTTAATCGATATATAAGAATTCCTTTGCGTATTTGCAATATTTTAAACTCCATTTAATTTAATTCAGTGAACTTAAGAGAATTCGCCTCGAGACCAATATGGAAATCAGAAATGAATAAAAAAATCGGAAAAGCAAAAAGACGACTTAACATAAGTGATGCAAAAGTTGGAAATTAATTATACAAAAAAGTTTTGGGCGAATATTTGCCAAGAAAGTGCGAAAATTTTTCTCGTCTCTTTGTTTTAAAATTTCCTTTGTTTTTACATAAATATTCATATTAACCTATTTTTGTTTTGTTATCATTTTTAATGCACGTTGTGTGTGTTGTTAGGAATGCACATAAAAACCATTTGACAGCCTTTTTATTTTATTTGAACCGAAGATTTGTTTTGTAAGAGACAATGGAATTGAATTTGAAATGCCTTAAGCCAAAAGCAAATGCAAAACGATCGGAGAAAAGCTGTGCTTACTTTATTGAGTCCGATTTGAACGGAGAGCTTTTCTTGTATAAGATATCAAAAAGCTCTTCGAACATAAATCATTCGAGATACCAACAAAGAGTGTTAGAGCATGGCAATACAATGACCGGAACTTCAAACATTGTATGTATATCCGTCGGGTCAATGACCAAGCTTTGAGCAAAGGAGGTATCAAGTTTGATAGTTAATAACCATTATTTATTTATAATTTATAAAAAAAAAATTGACAAAAATTGGTTATAAAACTACTTCTACTTTGTGCAGCTGGCCTAAAAATTTATTTGAGAAAACGTTAATAAATTCTACTTGCGTAACTAAGATACTGAATACCCGCGTACCTGGTCATGGACCGGTCGGTATTTATTCAATTATATTTGAACTCTGAAAAAAGACGACCTTCCTTCAATTGTCTTTTGAATCATGGGTGGGGGAAACCCTTTTTAAAAGTCATCCTTTTGCCACGCCCACTTTATAAATTTGAGAAATCAATGCTAAGGGCTGACTGTGTATGTGGCGACTATCATATTTGTGCATAATTTCCTGGGTGTTTTTCAAGTAGTTCGGGTTGGTACTTCTCGACGAAGAACAGCAATATACCCTTAAAAAAGATGGAGTGGTATGTTTAAGAGGAAAGAGAACATAGAATTTGTTATTTAACTCCTGCTAGGCCAAAGTGCCTAGAATGAACACGATAGAATAAAAATAAGAAAATATGAATTTTTTCAATAAAATAATAAAGCTTTATATTTTAAATTTAAAAAAAAATAACAGCAAAACTATATAACAATCAAGTCAACAACAATAATCTACACAAAATACATTCATGCTAGATTCATTTGCCGGGTGGTAGGTACGCAGATTGTGGCTGTGCTGCTGGTGGAACATATTGACTAGATGGTGCATTCTGGCGTGCTGGTGCCTTGGAGGCAAAGTCCAGAACCGGTGCTTGCCCACCATTGGTGCTGGTCGAATGACCAGGCAGCGAGTCGTATTGGGACTGAATTGTGCGCTGGGCATTTTCAGCATCGGCTGGAGTTCTGTACTTGACGAAGTGAACTTCGGGTTTCTGTGAGATCGATTGTGGAATGGCTTGCAATTTGTTGGCCAATTCGGAGGCATCGGGTTGTTTCGTGAGCACATAGATGGCAGTACGGTCTTGGTTGGTGAATTTCGCCAATTGTTGTGCGGCTCTCTCAACTCCATTGGTTTCAGGTCCCTTGATGAAGACGACACGAAGGTTTTTCCTCACGGAGCTTACAACATCATCGGGGACACCAGCATCTTGGAATTCATGGTCTGGAGCGGAGTAAGAATAGAATTCCTTGTTGAATTCCTCGGTTGGTTGTTGGTGACCGAAGGAAGCTGGTTGAGCGGGTCCAGCAGAGACTCCACCACCAAAACCGCCATCATGACCACCAGATGAAGTTTGTGGGGCATAATCGTATTGGGCGGCAGCCACCGCGACCAGGCACAAAACCTTTTGAAAAATTCATTATTCCATTAAAAATCCTTTGGTTATGGAGAGGTTAAATTTCTTTTCGCTTACCACAAAAATACGCATTTTCAAATTTAGGTTGCAAAAGACGCTTGAATAGTTTGGAGATGGAGAGTTGATTTGACTATGATTCCGCATTGCCGTTGGCATCACTTTTTATACTCGTTGGATTTGCGGAATATTAAATGAGCATTCACGCTTTTACGAAATTAGTTTGCAGTCTTCCATGGAAATAAGAAAATCTATTCTGCAATGTAGATATGCACGCGTAATATTTTGCGTATAAGAAAATACACTGAAAGTTTGTGAACACAGCGAAAAATATTGTAAATCCAAAAATTTTACAATTTGCTTGAAATACTTTTGTAGGTTAAATCGCACCCAACAACTTAAGGAATTTCATTTGAATCAAAAATGTAAACTATTGTTAAAATACGGCTTCCGTTGTTGGTCTTATAGTTTACGTTGTTGCACTAAATACAAAAATTGTTGTTTGACAAATAAGGGCGCCTGTCTTGAAAGTTAAAGTACTTGGCTAAAGTACCGAAATTGTTCCCATGTAATATTTGCCACTGAGAAAAAAGAAAAATTTTATTTTGTATTTTTGGAATTTTTTATTTATTTATTATTTTATTATATTATTTATTTATTTTTTTTTATGATGAATCTTCCTTTGCTTACCTTCTATTTAAATTTTCTCGTCTCGGCTGAGCTTCGGGCGAGCCTTGAAGTTTTCAACAATTTATCGTTCTCAGCTCAAGTAATTGGTTTTCGTTTTAAAAATGGGTCAATTTTTGAATGTAAAGTTGTTGGCCGAAATGATTTCAAATTAAGTAGTTCAAATACTTTTCAACTCAAGAGTTTTTTCGTTGTCGCGTTGAAAGCAGCACTGTTGCTAAAAAAGTCGTAAAGTGCTCGGTACAAATATAAAAATGTTGATTCAATATTTCTGCATTTGAATTGAATACTTTTTTGCTACAGTGTATCAAGAACGAAAAGTTTTTGTTCTTACCGCGTTTATTTTTCTGTGTGTGCTGAAGACTTCCATGTTATGTTTTGATATCGCATCAAATTTTCACAATCGTGTTGTTAAAATTCCTTTTATTTTTAAATTTTGTTTCAATTAAATAAAAAGAAATAAAACAAATAAAAAATATTAGTGAAGTAAAGTAAAAAAAAAAATTTTACCGCGACTTTTCTGAAACGAAATTTTTCCGTTTAACTTCTCTCAGCTGTAATTTCAAATCAACAAAATAAATTTTTGAGTGTAAAATCAATAAATAAATTATCGCTTTTGCCTTGTTGGCGAAATTATTCCATTTCCAAGTTTTAAAAGTTAGTCCGTTTGAAATACATGCATTTGATTTACATAAAACGTTGCCAATTTAAAGACATAAGAAGAAGCCGCAACCTACCACAATAATCGGCAAAAAAAATGCTTCGCTAAATACGCTTTGGACTGCCAGTTTTTGGCGCTATTAGTTTTAATTTTGAGCTACCTTAATTTGGTTGTATAGAAGCACAAAATAATAAAATAAAAAAATAATTAAGCTCGAATTTAGTAATGGCAATGTTCACTAAAAAAAATAAAATGTAATGCTCACAATTTTATACTTTGTCCCAACAATTTTGTTGGTTAAATCGTTCCTAAAAATTTAAATTATTCTAGAAACAAATGGAACTTCTTAAAACAAAAAAAAAAAAAAAAAAATTTTCGCATGACCACAGAAATTGTTGGTCTGAAAATTAATTCTTAATGCAAAAATTTTTTCATTAACATTGTCTCAACAATGTTCTTGATGAAACTTTATGAGTGTTGACAAATGTTCATTGAAAAATTTGAGCTGTTGATGTCAAAGATTTTTAAAATGTTTAACGATATATTCTCCAAAGATTAGATAAGGAAACAAATTGTGAATTGCTCGAATGTAAAAGTCTTAATGAAAGCTTTTATGGCTATAAAATAAAACTGCTTGAAGTTAAGTATATGTGTATGTACATTTAATATCAAACATCAATCAAGCATCATGTCCTTGCTCGGGCGCCGATTATGTAATTAAGTGTTGCGAGCATACGCGAATTCTAAGAAACCCGAGTGTAGGGCATGAAAAGAAATTTCCATATTTGATGAAAGCGAGAAGCACCTCGAAAGCTATTAGCTATAGACCAATGAGAAATATAATACTGATGAATGCCATAAGCGCTGGTCGCAGCTCTATTGTGGGTGAAACGTTTTACGTTTTGAAGACTATTTCTATGAAGTTTTATAGGCCGTTGCGACTTTTCTTACTTCGGAGACGCCTGTTGTTACGTCTATGCCGGTCAATCGATATTTTGTGATAATATTTCGTTAATTTTTTATGGTGATTGACTTTGACCGAAGAAATCGTTATTGAATTATTAGTTTTTAGGCCTGCTTTTGCTCCAATGATATAACAATGTGAGTGCAAACATTTAATGGCAATGAGACCGAAATCTGGTTTATTTGAACTTAGACTTCAGAGGTCATAAAGTATTATGTGTCGAGGATATATTGCGCTTGTTCGGACGTGTGTAACATCTCGAACTTAAAGAGATGGACTAGAACGATCAGCGTCACCAGGAGATTCGATTTACATATGTCCGTCCGTCTGTATATCTGTCTGTCTTTCGGTTCGTCTTTCTGTCTTTTTGACTGTCATAGCATGTTTCCACATTGAATTAACATAGTGAATTAACCATATGGATTCGAGTCTGTAAAGCATCTGCATCAAATCTTATCAACATTATTATTTGATTTTAGTCTTCTGAACCAATATTTACAATAATAATCGTAATTATACGCTTCTAAATGTCCGAAATAACTCTAATTCATTTAGTTTATTCACTATGTGGAAACATGCTATCAGTCGTATGCAGTGGCGGATCCAGGATTTTGGAAAGGGGTGAAGGGGGGGCGGGTGGTTATAAAACTTTTTGCTAGAGGCAGAAAAATAATTTTTGTTTATTTTAAATAAATTTCACAGCTTCATACAATTAATTTAAAAAAATTTTGCCTTTTAAGTTAGACCAATATTTTTCTGTTTTGTTGCTGTTTTATTTTTGGGCTTTTTTTGTCATGTTTGTTGTGAATGATATAAAAAAGTTTTTTTTATTTTTTATTTTTTATTTCATTTTTCCCGAAAAATTTTTTTTTTTCCACTCTTTGGCCCATATTTATGTACGAGTATGAGTTGAAGTTTTGTGCTCTGAGCTACCATCAAATTGTACTCTGAGATATTCCAAATAATACTTCCCAAAACACTCTAATCCATATACATTAGGGTGGCCGCCAAATGTATGGAAAAAATAAAGTTTGTCCAATTCTGTCTGCCAGTGGCTCAAATGTTTGGTATTTATCAAAAACTTGCGTGTGCAAAATTATGGAGATTTAGCAAAGTTTAGAGGCGGCGCAATGGCCTAGAAGATAAAAAATTAGTATTTTTCATCATTCAAATATCCATAACCTAAGAACTACTTTTCCTAGCTACACGCAATGTTCTTAGACCGAAAAAACATCCATTATTAATCCCACTCTTTTTCAAAAGGGGCAACTTTTTCACCTTAGCCGTGAAACTCTATCTCAAAAATGAAATAGACTTACCATAGAAAAATTGGGAAACATTTTTCTCTTGTCCTCAACGGGGCCAATGCCAATCTGAGAAAGGCGATAATGATGCGGGACTTATTATTTCGCAGTAAGGAAACATTTTCGATTGCTTATCATACTGAGCTACTCTAATAGCTTAAGATAGCACACATTCAAAATTGGTCATATTTCATGATGCTGGAATTTAGCGAAAACAACATTGCTCAAAGCTCGCCTTCTAACATATGATGAAATACACAACAAAATATTGATGTACATCAAAAAATTTATCAAAATCATTGCAGCTTTTAATTAACTAATAAAAGAAAAATAGCACTACTTATATGAAAATAAATACGATTTAAGTGTTGGAGCATTTTAAGTCGCACAAATGTACAAAAAAGGACCTTTAATAAGCTTGAAAAATATAAGGAAACATAAATAATGTAAGCCTGAGCTATTTCGAACTATGTGTCAAAGTTTTCTTGCTTCTTAATGTACATTTGCGGTCCTCAAAATGCTTTCAAATTAAAAACGTATT
Organism: Chlorops oryzae; assembly: GCA_020466095.1. Taxonomy (NCBI): domain Eukaryota; kingdom Metazoa; phylum Arthropoda; class Insecta; order Diptera; family Chloropidae; genus Chlorops; species Chlorops oryzae. The sequence continues at coordinate 35,200,475 of CM035807.1, read as the reverse complement.
TATTTTCAAATTAGTATTGCTCGTTTGGTTTTCTTATTTATTTATAGACTCGAATGATATTAATAAATTTTTTGATTTACATCAATACCTTATTGTGTATTTATATATATTTTTAAAGAAGATTTTAAAGGTTATAGCTTGGATTTTTCATAAGAAAAGCCTGCTTGAAAATATACCTTACAAACTTCAATAAAGTTAAATGCCATTGATTATATTTTGAAATAAGGGGGAATTTACACATTTGACGATTTTGTCATCGGAACACAGACGGACATGTCTAAATCAATTCAGCTGATGCTGATCAAGAATATATATATATATAATATATATCCGGACCCGATATACCCCCCGTGGATCCGCCACTGGTCGTATGTTGGTCTTTCTGCCCATCTATCCGCCTGTCTGTCTGTATACAGTTTTTTTTTTTATCGAATGGGTTGATCTATCTTCACGAAATTTGGTATGCGTATTGGCGGGGATATGAGTAAGATCAAGCTCGAGAATGCATCAGATCGGACAAATTTTAGGAGTAGCTTCGGTACCAGGATCTGTCATGAAAGCCATAAAATCGAATCTAAAACCTAAATATATTAAGATAAAATTTGTTATGCAATTCGAACATATTCTAATGTCTTCAATCTTATTTAAAAAATTTTAAAAACTGGGCGTGGCAAAAGAGTGCTTTTCGACAATTCTTTCTTACACCTGAAATCTTAATGGAACCTGAAAAAATAGTAGGCCACCGTTCATATTATGCGACAAGACAAGCGAGCGACACGGTGAATTCTCTTTTGGTGTCTCCTTCTTGTTCATAAGAGTAAAAATTTAGTTTTAATCGGGTATAACTCCCAAAGCGACATTTTATCATAACGGTTTTTTGGAAGAATTAATTGGCATATATCAGAGTACATGTTGATTTTAGCTTAGAATACCAAATTTCAACACATCCATAGATATGCGCCAAAAAGTGGTCAAAAAAACGTTTAAACAAATTTTCCCATTAAGGCGTACCGATAACTCAAAAAACTAATGATGCAGTTCGATTCCTCACGTCGAAAATAGAGAGAAGCCGTTAAATTCGGTCTTTTTTTCGACTACCACAGTGTAATTAGTCTACTTTTCTAAATTCTATAAATTATTTTTTGTATGAAAAAGTAAGTGCTATATTTCTACCAAAAAATAAAACAAAAGCAATTGCTTTGAACTTTCACATAAGAAAGTTCTTTATTTGGACTATACTTAATTTGAATCTTAAATTCATTGATTAACATTCCGTTGACTTCTGTTAGTTTTTTTTTTACTAAAAACTGTCATAAAACTTCACTTCGCTCATTGAAAAACCCTGTCGTATTCCTCATATCCAAAGCATAACATACTTGCAATAGATTACTTTTTCTCTCTATTGTAATGAGGGCTATATTTAGATGCTTTTTGCCAACAGTTAATGCGGGGTAAATTTTCTTGAACATTGTTATAGCGTCTGCGCTCAGCAGTGAGATGGCACGAGTTCGAATTTCCGCGCAACCAAGAAAAAGTGGAACAATGGTAAAGTTCTATAGAATACTCTATTCCATTATAATGGTCGAAAAACCATAACAGTTGAAGAGTTGCATAACAGAAGTAAAAGAGTTTCTGTTCTGAATTCGAAATGAATTCGAATTCGTGTAAACATTCCTACGAATTAAATTTTGAAAGCCTTATTTTTTAATAAAAGTTAAAAAATTAAAAGCGCCCACCAGAAATGGGTTCGAATCTGCGCTCTTTGGATTGCTAGACACAACTCTTCCCACGGAGCCACACCAAGTCTATTGATGTTCTAAAGCACTCTAATGAAGTAAGCGCCCTTCAAGTATTCGGCAGTAGAATACTTCTTTGTTTACAAGTAAATAGGTTCGTAAAGGCGTTCGCTGATTACAAAGCGGCCATGCTTATGTAAACGTAACCTGTTTTGTAATCGATTCGTTCTGGCATACTGACTGCTAAGTATTTGAGAAGTATTCGATTCTGTTATGCGAATTTGCGCCGCTGGGATTATGTTAGGTAAGTTTATGGTATGCTTTTACTGTGTTTAAAGTTTATCAGCCATGCTCTTGCCACGGAGCAGCTATAGGAAGACCTGGCAGACGATCTGAACAGCCATTGTCCGACTGGCGGTGGGCCTTTCTAACATACATTTTATGTATGAATTAGCCACTTACATCGACTCGGCTGCGAGCCCTCATAATCCTCCTATTCGATTTTGGATTGGAGTAGCTGTCATTTCCGGCTGTCACGATCTCAAAATTTGGTCAAAAATAGGTATTTTCTTTAAAGTGAAGTTCTTTCCTTTTCCGATTGGAATACGTTGAGATCGATTGTCACCCCATTTACCATCCCGAAAATGTGCTTCGAGCTATTGAGGCCTCTATAGTGAAGCTCTGCGCACTGGATAACGCCAATAAAGTTTAAAATTAAATCACTAATTTTAAAATTAATTACTTTAAAGCTTTATTTTTTAATAAAAAGAAAATAACTTCGAAACAAAAAACAAAATTTAAATCAACAATATAAATCAAATCAACAACGCGCATCTCAACAAAAACTAATCGAAGACTTAGAATCGTTTGCCGGGTGGTAAATACGAAGCTTGTGGTTGTGCTGCTGGTGCAATGTATTGATTCGATGGTGCACTTGGGCGTGCTGGTGCCTTCGAGGCGAAGTCCAAAACTGGTGCTTGTCCAGCATTCGTGCTGGTGGAGTATCCAGGCAGCGAGTCGTATTGGGACTGAATTGTGCGCTGGGCATTTTCAGCATCGGCTGGAGTTCTGTACTTGACGAAGTGAACTTCGGGTTTCTGTGAGATCGATTGTGGAATGGCTTGCAATTTGTTGGCCAATTCGGAGGCATCGGGTTGTTTCGTGAGCACATAGATGGCAGTACGGTCCTGGTTGGTGAATTTCGCCAATTGTTGTGCGGCTCTTTCAATTCCATTGGTTTCGGGTCCCTTGATGAAGACGACACGAAGGTTTTTCCTCACGGAGCTCACAACCTCATCGTGGCCTCCGACATCCTGGAATTCATGGTCGGGAGCGGAGTAGGAATAGAATTCCTTGTTGAATTCCTCGGTTGGTTGTTGGTGACCGCCGAAACTACCAGAGCTTCCACCAAGACCTCCAGCGCCACCACCGAGACCACCGAAACCGCCGCCAAGACCACCAGAGCCTCCGCCAAGACCTCCAGCGCCTCCGCTGAGACCACCGAAACCGCCAAGACCACCGGCACCACCGCCAAGACCACCAGAGCCTCCGCCAAGACCTCCAGCGCCTCCGCTGAGACCACCGAAACCGCCAAGACCTCCGGCGCTACCGCCAAGACCACCAGAGCCTCCGCCAAGACCTACAGCGCCTCCGCCGAGACCACCGAAACCGCCATCACTACCTCCGGATGAAGTTTGTGGGGCATAATCGTATTGGGCGGCAGCCACCGCGACCAGGCACAAAACCTTTTGAAAAATTCATTATTCCATTAAAAATCCTTTGATTATGGAGAGGTTAAATTTCTTTTCGCTTACCACAAAAATACGCATTTTCAAATTTAGGTTGCAAAAGACGCTTGAATAGTTTGGAGATGGAGAGTTGATTTGACTATGATTCCGCATTGTCGTTGGCATCACTTTTTATACAAATGAAGACTTTGGCTTACTCTTTGCGAAGACGTCATCATGACTCGCGAATTCCAAAAAAAAAAAAAAAAAAAATTTGTATATATTGCATTGATGATGTTTTCCTATCAAGACAAAGAAGCGTCGCGCTTTTTTCGAAATAAAGTAGTTTATGGCCTCTCAAGGAGATATGAAAATTAATTCTGCAACAAAAATATGCAAGCTTTGTATTTGTTTGTATAGAAATCCAACAACGGAAATTTATGGACAAAATTTTGGACCATCACAAAAAAGGTAGATCTCTTTTATGGATGCTATAATCGAAGGTGTATGCATGTGTGTGCTAACGGCGTATAATGTATATGAATCTTTGAATAATGAATAATATGAGACACGTTGTATGTATTTCAGAGGATGTGAACAGTTCGATGACTCGAAGAAAAGAAGCAAAGATCAACAAGTTCTAGAATCGGAAAAGCTTATGAAAGAAAATTGATCTAAGAAGTCCGTTGAATTTCTTCCCAAATGTCTCACAGAATCAATTATTTGACCGTGATGGTCATTCCAAACGAAAGGGGCACGATCCGCATTCAGATACGACCGAAAATTTCAATAAAGCCTTTGGAGAAAATGGCCACTCATGGCTCTACAGAATGGCTCGATCGACCATAAATACATCTAAATAAATCCAATATTTCGGTAGCTTCCGAGGAGAAAGCCGTTGAGCTTGATCAATGCAATGATTGTAGATATAAAAGATGTAGATAATCTTCACAAAGCAATCAGATTATGCCAATTTCATCGTTGCTCTTTTAGCTGAAGACTCAAGTATTTCATAATCATAAATTAAATCCTTAACCGATGTTGTGCGAATAAGAAAAAAGTTCTCTTTTTTTGGCTATAAAGATTCCTCTTGGGGGCAAATTGATAAATATTCGCTCGAAAAGATTTCCATAAGTCAACTTTGTGAAAAGTGATATTAAAATATTGGCGATAGATTTTAAATATTATCATAATCGGTCAATCGGTTTTAGTATACGCGGATCTTCCAATTCATATTTCGCTTTTTTTATTTCATTTTTATTTATTTATTTATATTAGATGGTCTACGATCAATGAACGAATTTGGTGGAGCTCTCAGTCCGGTTTGTTTATTTTATTTGCCAATTGACCCCCTAAATGAAAAAGGGCAGGTCGTGGATGTGATAAATTCAAATCCGCGTTATTTTTAACTTATAAAGAAATTCCCCAAAAAAATGTTCAATACTCGTTCAACAACAGATAAGTAGGTCCATCTTAAATTAATAAAACCTTTGCTTTCAATTTATTGAAATTATTTTTTTTCTCTCTCATAGTTTTTTGATTGAAAGAGTCATCGGAATATGGCATGAAATAAGTATGTCTGTGGATCGGGTTTGAATTCGAGCTCTCTGAACTGGAATTTCCATGAAAAAGAGAGCCAAACTAAGCGGATAATTATTGGCTATTAATTTCTATTTTTGTATCTTTGAGCTAGGTGTCGCTATTTATTTATAAATTCATTATCTTTTTCGTTCACTTGGTGGCATTAAAATTAATTATGCTTTATGGGATCGCGATCTTGCATTCAAAAAATATGATGAGTGAGTGAATTTATTATCTTTATGGAAATTTATTCTTAAAGTCGAAAATTTAGAGCAGGTTATTTGCGGTATGAGGAATGGGTGAACGTTTTTTGAAAACGATTATCTCGATTTGTGGGGTCCTATGCTCTCTAAGGAGATAAAAGATCTCACAACAATATCTCGGTTTGTAAGAAGTTCCTTGGACTTTCCAACTTTCTCCAACTTTCAAGAGTTCTTTCCATCTGTCAATGTGATATATCTTAAAGGCCTTCGAATCTAAACAAAATTTTGACTGCAATTCCCAAAATTGTTTGGTAAATGTAGCAAATTCCTATATTTCGTTTTGACAGAATCGCTGCAGGTAAATTTTAAATCGATCTCAAGAAATGTAGTTTAAAATTAAGTTGCGCACTTACTTTTGTCTTTTATTTGGAAAACGTTTGATATTTTGCTTTTCCGTCTTTGACAGAGTTTTAGCCTCAAGCTTCACAAAACTAACATACTGATCCATGGACGATTCCAGACTTTCAGTTAGAGAGAGGAAAGGTACAAATAGATTGTTTTATGCGTGTTTTAAGAATTTTTCGTATGTTCATAGTGGGTGTCTCATGCACGCGCACGGTCTTCTCTTATCTTAAGAAAAATGGTATTGGAACTCTTGTTTAATTTCTGGGTACTTTTCAATAATTATACCCAGCGTAAGCGGGGTATATTAGTTTTGTGCAAATCTTGTAACAGGGAGAATTAAGCTCCGGAGATATAGAAAAATATATATGAAATGATCAGGATCAAAAACTGAACCGATTTAGACATGTCCGTCTGTCCGTCTGTCCGTCCGACCGTCTGTCCGTCTGTCCGTCTGACCGTCTGTCGTCGTCTTGTTCGGATCTTTCCAAACGGTGAACCAATGAATAAATTTGGCACACTGTATATCGGGGTCCGGTATGATCAAAAAATGGGAGACATCCCCATGCAGCCCGAAATTTATTGTTTTCAGAATTGCATAACTTGGACCGAACATTCCATTGTATTTGTTGCTGGTAAACTAAAAAAGGGAATTTCTGGCAAAAAATGGCGCCGCCCTCTTGAGCAGCCACAATAAGCCAATAAAGGTTTCGTTACTTGTGAAGTAAAAGCTAGACTTAAATTGCATAGGTTGCACAAAAATATGCGAGGAACAAAAATTTTGTAGCCATCCTACGCACAATTGAAATTTTCATAACTTCGAATAAAAGGTTAAGCTTCAATTTGCAAATGGTGACCAAGGCATAAAAGTTAAAAAATTTTTGGGCCCGCCATGCCATGCCCAAGAAGATTTTTGTAACTTGGAAGAAAAGCGTATATTCGATTCTGAACAAGGTTCACCAAGGCGAATAAAGTTTAGAAAAAAATGAGTGCCCCCACTGCACCCACAATGAAGATTTTAGACTTCCGAATAAAACTAGAATTTAAATTCCTAACATAGGTTACAAGGAATGAAAGTTTAAAAATTGATTGGCCCCGCTCCAGCCCACAAATGAAGTTTTTTATCCAAGTAAAGCTAAACTTAATTCAACATAGTACCAGGCGATGAAGTTAGGAAAAAATTTGAGCTTTCCCCCCATTGCGCCAAAATTAAGATTTTTTATTCGAATTTAAAAGCGTGAACTAAATTTGCAATCAGGTTCACCAAGGCGGTAAAGTAGAAAAAATTTTAGTGGTCCAGCCCACGCGCACGGTCTTCATTAGTTAAGAAAAATGGTATTGGAACTCTTGTTTAATTTCTGGGTACTTTCTTTCAATAATTTTTTTTTTGGTATATGTTCAGCAGCAAACATTTAGCCAGGATCAGCTGCACCCTACCTGCCCTACTGTAAATGCGCCCATGAACTGATCCGAAAAAACTCCATCTTGTGCAAATGTCATCAAATTGTAAAAATCAAGAAAATTTTTCTATTTTTTAACCTTTTTTTTTAACATTTCTGGCTCATAACTCCTAGGCCGGTATAAATATTTTGAAAAGCTTTTGGTTGATTGATTGGCGACACTGCCCTTTTGATTGAGCTACAATTCGTGCGAACATCAAAAAGTAGAGAGAAACGCCAAAGAAGTCTTACTTATGCATGCCAGTAGAGAGGGGGGTGGAAAAGGGGGATTTTCCCCGGGCCCGGGCTTTCTGAAGGAGCCCACGATTGGCAAGGGGATTTTTTTTGTTTTTTTTTTGTTCGCACATTTTTGTGAGGACCCCGGAAAAAATTCCCCGGGCCCCAAATTTCTCTCTACGGGCCTGCACATATACAATTCAGGAGGGAAAGAAGTTATTGTTTTAGTTTTAACGCAAATTATCAAAGAAAAACTTTACTATAAATTGAATAAAAAATCAAAAGCGAAGTCGAAAACCATCGAAAGCAATCAGCAAACAAAAGCGAACGCCCTCCATAAATTAAAAAATGCATGATACAATTATTCAAATGCCTTCAAAATCACTTCGAAAATATTTTGTTAAACTTTTGAATGCAAATGTTTTCCTGTTTCGAAACTATAGATGTCTGTCGAAATGAACTTATCTTTTCAGCTTAATTTCTTCGTTAGCAATAATCAAACTTTAATATCTTCATGATGTTTTAAAGATTGCTTCCGAGGCAATTTCGTTAACAATCGGAAGTGATAGCAATAATTTTCTGGATTCTTTTCTTGTTTAACATCTCAGCATTCTTGAATTGACTAAGAAATTTTCAACGCAAATCAATTTATACGCTCTAAATTGGGAGACTACTAGAGAATTTTCACGAAGCGCTTTGCAGCTACTTAGATTAGGTTAGATTGTCAAGAGGGCTGGGATCTAAGTCACCGTGTCACTGCATCCACAGGGGAGTATTGTCACAGAAACCCATTCAATTTCATAGACGAGCGGCACTAAGAAATGCCACGATGTCCCTACTCTAGCTACTTGGAAGTATTTCTGCCAGGCTTTTGCTCGTATGCATAAAAACGAGACGTATCTCTGACTTGAGTCAATCGATAAAAAGCTTAAATACCTAATTTAACAATCATAGAGCAATTCTTCTTGCATACCACAAACTAAGCGATTGCTCAAAAACTCGAGAAAAAGGTCTGGTCTCATCTTCATTGATACGAGCCTTTGATTTGCATGAGGAAACCGCAAACCACTCTATGAAACAAAAAAATAAATAAATTCTAGCATATGTTTAGGATAAGTTTTTAAAAATTTTCGCTAATTCAATGATCGACAAATAGCAGTCGATCTATAACCTGATTGGCTGTGAGCGTTGGGAGAATTGCATCAAAATATCATTAACGTAAATGAGATCGCAGGGTTTTTTATAGAGAGGAGAGCAAAAAAAAAAATGTTTTTTTTTTGTTTATTGAATTTTGCGCCTATTGTGAAATTGTATTTGTCGTGAGTACTTGCCCTGTTGGAATTTGAACTAGTGCTGTACTAGTACTTTACTAATGCAAAAGCCACCAGTACTAGTTCTTTTCTACATCCCTGTCCATATAAAATTCTGTAGAAAATCAGTATAACACCTGTACAGAAAAGCACTAGTACAGTATGCACCAGAACTATTCTAGTACTTTTGGATGCAATTGGATAAATTTGCACCAGTTAAATACTTGTGCTGTTTACGGGAAAAACGTACCAGAATCATTGATTTCTTTTCTTTCTTCTGTAAGCACATCTTTGGAAAAAATATTTAAATTCAGTCACTGTCGATTGATTTGTAGTTCAACTTTAACGAACGCAAATGATTATTCCAATTATCACTAGTATACCTACTTAGGGTGGAAGCTTTCCCAATTGCACTGGTTCTTCTAGTTCTGGTTAAAGTACTAGTTCTTTTCAAATAATTGTCCAACTGTTTACCACAGGGTAGGAACATATTGAATCATATGTAGTATGGGAAACTGAGGATCATTCGGTAGTTTTTTTTGGGGCCTATATATATATATATATATATATAAACATGCCTCTTGCAAGCCGAACCTCTGTTCGATTTGAGGATCCCACAGCCTTCGCGTCTCCTTGTGAGCCTTATGAATAAACCATGTAAGATCTGCAATTTGTTGTGCATAATTCAAGGTGCCTTTAATAATCGCTAAAGTGCCAAATTGAGTGAGTGACATAATCTGTTCTTAATAATGAGAGCTGATGTCCGCGTCTGCATCATTTTTCAATTTCGTATGTCTCAAAAAGTTCCTCCAATTCATCATGGTGTTTCTCGTTGCGGCTCTTTCCAAAGTATCCAAAGTAATGCCTTCCAAACCCTTATATTCTCCTTACCGACATGCAGCTACTTAAGACCAAGGAAAAAGTCTTAAGTCGTCTACGTGAAACATTAATTTTCTTCTTTTTCCATCGATTGTACCAAAGTGACATACGACATAGCCGTCTGAACAATCTATGGAAAATAATTTGAATTCAAACCATATAAAAGGAGATTCCTTAACTTTCCTGCATACCTTAACGAATGTCTCCAAAGTTGCCTTAAAAATTCCCGCCTTCATAATGAATGGTTTCTGACTGCGGTGCATGATCAAACAAAGCGACTTACGATGAATGGGATGTAAATTGTACCAATGGCTAGTTTGGACAGCGATATTGATCTCCAGGCTCTGAAAAAATCTTAATATATGATCCACTTTAATTGATAGAATCGTGGCTTACCCCATGCATCAGAATTTCACCACCATAACAATACATGAAGAGTTGCAGTAGCACCGTCGATAGAAAAGATATATTTGTCAGCAATGATGGGATGTCCTTGATGTTCTAAGCCGTGATAAATATGCTTCTATTAAAATGCCAGCATTATCTTTTGTCCCTTAATACTCACGTTCATTATCTGAATTACAATCATACAAACTTGCAGGGAGGAGAGAAGAAATACATCAACAATGATCGGTACGTAGAGTAGCCTTATCTTCTCACATTGATCCAATACGAAATTGTGGTATTGTGCAATTTTCTTGATATCTTCTCTCACTCTCTGATCGGGTTGTTGAAAGGAATTTTTCGAAATCATGCGCTTCAAGATCTTAAAGTATCCACATAAATTGAATATGAAGGATATGTATATTCCATCTATGGCTGTTATGAAGAGAACGACAATGTAAGCAGCGCCACTTCCATAGACATAGGCGAAATGGTAGCCAGGAAACTGTTCGTAATTGAAGGGAAATCTATCGAAAATTCGATCAATATTTAAACACCGATCTTCCACTTTCAAAACCGACCTCATTGGGAATGGTAGTTCTTTGATAATCGTTTGATTTTTATATACCTTCCATAAGATTTTGACTACCGGCGAAAGCATAAAATAAAATCCTGTGGTCTGAAACAAAATGCAGTACCAACGGACGAGTTTTCCACCAGCCTTATTTGTTGCCATTAGTTGTCTTTTGTCTTCCGGATTTTCAGCTTCATGAATTCGAGAACTAAAATTACCTTGTCGGAGTACTAATTTATTTTGACTCACTCCGATTGAGAATGCCTTCGAACTCTTCCATAAAGGATGTAAACGTCTTCTTCTTTACGCAGAAAACAATCATTTTGATGGCGGAGGCAACAGCCATCAGAATAATGCTGACACTTGCGGTTATCTCTCCAATATCATTCGATGAGGCGGCAAAATAAGTGAGAGGGAAATTCGCGGAGAGAACGATAAAAACGATCATCGCATGCCATCTCATAGTAAATTTGGAGTCCTTTCCGTGACCTATAACGCTCAAGCATAACCGTGGTATCTTGAATATATCCATTTCAATTGCTTTGAATGATTTTTTTTGAAGGAAAAGAGAGAAGGAACTGTTGGGGATTTCACAGGTTTCATGCTTTTATAGGCCTCATTTGCCAATGATAATTACACAGGCCTGCAAAACTAAAATTTGATTTTCCCCTTTTGAGTTAAATTGGTGTTTGTATTAGATTTTTGTGTTCTGAAAAATTTAAAATATCAAAAAAATTCCATCACGTCAGAATTTTGAGAAAATCGCGCAAGAAATTTTTACTACCATTGCTTATTTGAAATTAGTTTTTCTCATATATGGCTTAAAATATTTTAAAGTTTTTAAATCTTTTATTGATCTTAAAACATCATTCTTTAATATGAAATCAAAAATAACTTACAAATCGTTAAATGAATGGTGTAAAACGACGCTCAAAGTAGAAAAATTTAAAAATTTTTGAAACATTTTTATTTATTTTTTTGGATTTTGAATGAACATAGCTCACCCGTTAGCAGCTCACTTTCCAAAACCGATATCATAAATTGTAGGCCAATCAATTGTGTTTGGATATGCCGAATTTCATAACTGCAGCACAAACAGTTTCCACGATATAAAGGTATTTCTAAAACAACTTAATTGGGAGATTCATATATGTACATAACATAATACAAGTTTAAATTGAAAAATTCACTTGCTTTATCGTTTGAAAAAGAAGAAATGACTCGATTGATTTGAAATATTGGGTCAGGAAAAAATAAAGTTTGGATTAAAACGCGCGTATGTATGTATACGAATCTCCGAAATGAGTCTCTTTAGAAAAACCTTTATTTCGTGAAAAGGGTTTGTGCTGCAGATCTTTGATTTGACATATGTACGCACAATTGATTGGCCCACAATTTAGGATATCAGTTTTGGAAAGGGGAATGTTAATGGGTGGTCGACGTTTATTCAAATTAAGAAAAATACTGAAAATCTTTCGATTTCGACTTTGAGCATCATTTTACACCATTCATTTAACGATTTGTAAGTTATTTTTGATTTCATATTAAAAAATGATGTTTTAAGAACACAAAATATCTAAGAATTTTGAAATATTTGCAGCCATATAGGAGAAAAATAAGTTTCAAAAAAGCAATGGTCGTAGAAAATTCTTACGCGATTTTTCGAAATTCTGACGTGATGGAATTTTTTTTGAAAATTTTCAATTTTTCAGCATAAAAAAATCGAATAGAACCACAACTCAAATTTAAAAGCGGAGTTTTGATGCAGGCCTGTGTTATTAGTTAATTGCCCTGTGACGACGGTATTGTCCTTCTCTGACGGAGATTGATTGACAGGAACTAGAATTAGTCGCAAACTTGAAAATATTCTGTCATAATATTGACCGAGAGGCTTTCATTGATTTAATTCAAAATAACAATTGGCATTTCCCACGTACGAAAAATGGTGTTGGTTCCGTGGTTCAATGTAAAGCGTACATATATGTTCATGTGAGTGCGGAAAGTGGGGTTTTTTTGTGAAACCTTGGAATAGAGCACCATTTCTCAAAAAATCGTATTGAAAGATAACACACTTTCCAAAGTCTATCTGATTCTTATAGAATAAGGTTGTTTTCCGCATCACTTGGATTGTCTGAAAAAAGCCTTAGAGCTGAATACCTAACATAAAACATAACAAGTAAGGGTGTTATAGTCAGACGAGCCTGACAATTAAATACCCGACACAGACACATATGTTGAAATAATTTTTAAACCACGCTCAAGAAGCAGGACCTCTAAGAAAGAATATTCAATAGGTTTTAAAGGCCATTAGGGGCCCCATATACCGAATTTTGTTAAATTTCTTGACAAAACCCGCCCTTTTGCCACGCCCAATTGCCTATTTTTTTTTTTTGGAATTCTAGCCAGAGGCATAAATATTAGATGGCTGTATGAATGCATTTAACAGGTTGGCTGATAAGTCCCCGGTCTAACAAAGAAAAAAAACACATTTTTTTGTCAAAATTCGTTTTTATTATTCAACATAGTTCCCTTCAAGAGCGATACAACGATTATAACGACCTTCCGATTTTTTGATACCATTTTGGTAGTACTCCTTCGGTTTTGCCTCAAAATAGGCCTCAGTTTCGGCGATCACCTCTTCATTGCAGCCAAATTTTTTCCCTGCGAGCATCCTTTTGAGGTCTGAGAACAAGAAAAAGTCGCTGGGGGCCAGATCTGGAGAATACGGTGGGTGGGGAAGCAATTCGAAGCCTAATTCATGAATTTTTGCCATCGTTCTCAATGACTTGTGGCACGGTGCGTTGTCTTGGTGGAACAACACTTTTTTATTCTTCATATGGGGCCGTTTTGCCGCGATTTCGACCTTCAAACGCTCCAATAACGACATATAATAGTCACTGTTGATGGTTTTTCCCTTCTCAAGATAATCGATAAAAATTATTCCATGCCCATCCCAAAAAACAGAGGCCATTACTTTGCCAGCGGACTTTTGAGTCTTTCCACGCTTCGGAGACGGTTCACCGATCGCTGTCCACTCAGCTGACTGTCGATTGGACTCAGGAGTGTAGTGATAGAGCCATGTTTCATCCATTGTCACATATCGACGCAAAAACTCGGGTGTATTGCGAATTAACAGCTGCAAACACCGCTCAGAATCATCAACACGTTGTTGTTTTTGGTCAAATGTGAGCTCGCGCGGCACCCATTTTGCACAGAGCTTTTTCATATCCAAATATTGATGAATGATATGACCAACACGTTCCTTTGATATCTTTAAGGCCTCTGCTATCTCGATCAACTTCATTTTACGGTCATTCAAAATCAATTTGTGAATTTTTTTTAAATTTTCGTCGGTAACCACCTCTTTCGGGCGTCCACTGTCCTCCGTGCTCATTTCACCACGCTTGAATTTTGCATACCAATCAATTATTGTTGATTTTCCTGGGGCAGAGTCCGGAAACTCATTATCAAGCCAAGTTTTTGCTTCCACTGTATTTTTTCCCTTCATAAAACAGTATTTTATCAAAACACGAAATTCCTTTTTTTCCATTTTTTTCACAATAACAAAAGTTGCTTCACAAAAGACGCTCTATCTCACAAACTAATTGACTTACAGACGTCAAATTTTGACACGAATCATTTGAAGGTTGGCACTATATAAAAATAATATGCATTTAATACTAGCGACGCCATCTATGTGTCAGACCGGGGACTTATCAGCCAACCTGTTATATGAGGCAACAAGACATTTGGAGATAGCACAATTAATTACGTTCTAATCCCCTAAGTTTTTAGGTTGAATAAATACAAACAGCAATACTCACAAACTAGTTCAAGTAGAATAGCAATTGAGAACAAATGAATAATTACTAGTTAAATGCGAGGCAAATACTTCGGATAAAAAGTAATTGTAAATGCTTGTACCCTTTAATAAGCACTAATAGTATTGTGGTATCATTTAGAGTTTTAAGAAATTTATTATAAAATCCTTTTTGTGTAAAATCTTGGCTTTCGATTTCGTAATTCTATCAATTTTTATACCCAGCGTAAGCGGGGTATATTAGTTTTGTGCGAATCTTGTAACAGGGAGAACTAAGATCCGGAGATATAGACATATATATATAGAAATGAACAGGATCAAAAACTGAATCGATTAAGACATGTCCGTCTGTCCGTCTGACCGTCTGTCCGTCTGTCCGTCCGTCCGTGGTCGGATCTCCTCCGAAACGGCTGGACCAACCAAGTCGAAATTTGGCACACAGGTATACCGGGATCCGAGTATGATCCTAAGTAAAAATGGAAGACATCCGCCCACTGCTACGCCCACAAACGAATATAATGTGTTTTCAGTAAAATGCTTGTAACTTGCGAACCACTCAACACATTCCATTGATATTTGGTGTACTGGTAAACTACGAAAAATGACATATCCTGGCAAAAAATGGACGTCGCCTTCCTCGAGGCACGCCTACAAATAAGCCCAAAAATAAGGGTTTATCGTAGCTTGTGAAGTAAAAGGCGTAGGAGCTTCAAATTAGCAGCATAGATTGACCAAGGCGAATGACAGGTGTAGGAAAAAAGTTTATGTGGCCCGCCCACTGCCACGCTCACAAATGGAGATTTTTTGTAACATAGAGTGCCAAGAATGTCGGAACGCTGGGTATTTCAAAGTCGGGCTTGACCGACCTTAGCTTTTTATTTGTTATTTCTATTTTTAGTTTTAAGAGCTTTATTTATGAGAAATAAAATTTTTTTCATATCAATGTTGGTGAGTGAACGAAGGTACATACCACGCTCGATTCACTCAATATCTTATAATATAAGTACTTAGAGTGATCTTCAAGAGATAGAATTAATTGTAACGATGTTGCCGAATTATAACTGTACCCGCAGAGCGTAATTACAAATACTATTTGACTCGACAAAAACCAATTCGTGAAGTATTTGTTCTTGTAATTTATAAGTCATGTGTTGAGCGTATTTTTTGCGATTTTTTTCTTTATTTGTATTGCACTATACAATAAGTACCTGAAAATATTGAAAAAGCAAATGCATTTGTGCAGCTCTCTAATAAATATGCTCTGAAATTCTAAGTTTCATTGAAATATTTGGAAAAAGTCAGATTTTCAGGCAGTTTTTGGATTTTTGTGACAGACCCTAGTACTGGAGGTACACCAAATAATGGACCGATGAAAGGAATTTTTGGGAGGATGTTTATGGCCACAAAGGCTGCATAAGTGCCAAGTTTCGTTCAATTCCCATTTGCATTTTGGGTGTAGGGGACATTTTTCGAAAAACGCCCTTCTGTCACACCCACTTTTTAACTTTTTGGAAATCATATTACTTGCCTCTAAACATTGTAAAATATCCAATTTCATCGAAATATCGTGAAAAACTTCGATTTTAGAGCAGTTTGTGTGATTTTCGTAACAGACCCTAGTACCGGAAGTATCCCTAAAAATGTTCTGACCAGGTCCATTCTCGAATATGTTTTTACTCATGTCCCCGTGAGCACGTATACCAAATTTTGTCAAGATAGCTCAACTCCTTCGATAAGACAACTGTATACAAACACACAGACGAACAGACAGACAGACAGACGGACATGGCTAAATCGAATCTCCCGGTGACGCTGATCATTTCTATATATATTTTGTATGGTCTATCTCGACTGGTTCTGGGTGTTACACACAACCACATAATCGCAATATACCCTCGACACAGAGTGTGTTGGGTATAACAACCGTAAAGTGAAGTTGATCGAGATAGCTGACACCCTTAAGATATCAAAGGAACGTATTGGACATATCGTTCACGAATATTTGGAAATGAGAAAGCTCTGCGCAAAATGGGTGCCGCGGGAGCTCACATTTGACCAAAAAAAAAAAAAAAGCGAAATAAAACCGAGTTTTTGCGTCGATATCTTACCATGGATGAGACTTGGCTTCACCACTACACTCCGGAGTCCAATAGAAAGTTAGCTGAGTGGACTGGACGCGATGAACCTGCTCAAAAGCGAGGAAAACGCAACGTCAGTTATTTGCGATTCGCAAGGATTAATCTTCATCGACTATCTTGAGAAAGGAAAGATCATTAACAGTGACTATTATATCGAGTTATTGGAGCGTTTGAAGGACGAAAACGGCAGCATTTGCAAAATTTTTTTTTCATCAAGACAATGTGGCACAAATCAGTGAAAATAATGACAAAAATGCATGAATTGGGCTTCGAACTGTTTCCCCACTCACCGTATTCTCCAGACCTGGCCCCCAGCGACTATTTCCTGTTCTCAGATCTGAAAAGGATGTTCGCTGGGAAGAAATTTTCGTCGAATCAAGAGGTGATCGCCGAAACTGAGGCCTATTTTAAGGCAAAGGGCAAATCGTACTACAAAAATTATATCGAAAAGCTGGAAGATCACTATAATCGAGGTAACACTCTTGAAGGGATGTATGTTGAATAAAAAAAAATAATTTTGCCAAAAAAATGTGTTTTACTATGATAGGCCAAACAATTTACAGCCGACCTGTTATCAGCTCGGCTGGCTTGGTTTTCTGCAGAGTGAACTAGAAATTTATGTATTTTGGCTTGGCATCGAATTGAAGGGAATGCTTCGATATCTGTAGATGAACAACCAAGTAAGAGCAAAATAAATAAATGAATGAATTATTTTCGATTTTCATTTAAGGTCATCTACGTGCACTTATGCTTTTGTAACAATCTCAAGAAAAAGCCTTTTGATTTTGATACAAAAATTTTTTTTAGAAAGGTAGAACTCAGAGGTTTTTTCTCAAAATAGCCAGAAAGTGGAGTACGAATGGGATAACACAGAAAAAATAATTCAATTCTTATATTATATTATAATTAATATGTTATTTAGTTTTTGAGATATACAATTTTGAATAAGGACATACCAAAAAGGATTTTTCAGAGATATTTCAAGGAAACTGGGCAATAGGAACCTAAAAATGGGTTGCCCTTCCTGAACCGGCAAGACCCTTTAATGCTTTGATCCCTTGTCTAAAGATATTTTATTCGTTCACCGAAATATTATGATCCATTGTGTTAACGATTTAATCTCAGCAGCAGCAATGATCGCCGCTGTAAGGCATACTTACGTGAACGCACGAAAGAAATGCAATAAAATGCATTTTGTATGGGAAAATAAAATAAATGAAAATATATCAAAGTTCAAAGGTGTTACCTCATTCCCAGCATCATTCGATGCGACATGAGGCGACAAATATGCATTTTACGAATTCAAGTTTAGAGAGATTTAAGCGAGAAAAAGATTCACGCATTTTGACGCATTCAGATTATTGCGTGAAGATAACATTATGTTGGTGAAATAATTTCCCGGATTTTTTTTTATCGGGTCGCATACGTTTCGGTCATTGGAGAATGCTGTGGGCACGTTTTTGTAATCAGTTCATCTTTGGACTTGTTTTGCGGCATGCGAAGAAGTGCATCCGATGAAGTGTTTGAAGAAAATTTTCGATGTGAATATTCCATCATCGTTACCGAATTTATTTTATTTTTGTATTTTTTTTTTTTTTGCTGCAACTGTCACGGGACTATTGACGAGCATATAAATAGCTAGCGGGCATCTTTTGTAGTAGCATAAACAGTTAGTTCGCCAAGTTAGACGGAAAACTATTTTTGATCGGCAATATCAAATTCAAATTCAGGATGCGTGCTTTCTTGGTAAGTAGCCACAAGAAAAGGATTGCTTGAAATTTTTTTTATAATGGAACATATTGATTTTTTGCAGTTGCTTTGCTCTATCGTCGTTGCGTCGGCTCAATATGACTACGGACAGGTGCAAAGTGAAGGCATCGGCTCGGGTGGAGCGCAACTATCACAGCCAATTCAATCGCAAACCGAATTCAATAAAGAATTCTATTCTTATTCGGCGCCCGAGCACGAGTTCGATGACGCCAATATCAACGATCATATCGCAAGTTCAATGAAAAGAAACGTTCGTGTGATATTCATCAGGGGACCCGAAAACTCTGGACTCGAAAGTGCTGCACTTCAATTGGCGAAGGCCGCTTCGGACGATCGTACGGCGATTTATGTGCTTAGCAAGCAAGCGGATACCTCCGATTTGGCAAATCAATTGCAAGCGTCCAGGAATAGCGTTAACAATAAGCCCGAAGTGCATTTCGTCAAGTACCGAACACAATCGGATGCCGATAATGCACAGCGTACAATTCAGTCGCAATACGAGTCGTTGCCTGGCCCGAGCAGCAATCACAATGCTGGCTCAGCTCCCGTTCTGGACTTCTCCTCGAAGACGGCGCCCGCAGCAGCAACAAGCCAAGGCCTTGGCGTGCCTGGCAACAGCTACTTGCCACCAAATCGAAGTTTCTAAACTATCCGACTTCATTCGTTTTATGTTATTTATTAGTTCTTATTTAATTGCTACGACTTCTTGTTGCAACATGATAGCTTCATGATGCCACCTTTGGTTGTTTCTGTTTTTGTATATAAGTTCCCATTTCTTCGAATATTAATGGATAGTGAAAAATGGTCTGTGAAGAATTCATCTTGTCATTCAGCCTTGTGCATATGTATGTTAATAAATTCTTATAATTTATAGAAAAGTTTTTTTTATAATTTTTTTATTTAATTTTTCTTAGTTTTTGTGTTCATATTCTTCGGGCTATTTTTATTTTTTTTCACTTATTTATTTGTAAAAAAAATAATGAATAGCTAGAGAAGAGATCGGAACGAGGGGATAACAAAGATGATATCATTACCTAATTTTCGAGACGCTTCGAATGGCTTTCTTGTCGCTTCAACACTTTCACTTTTCTTACCTAACAAACAACTTTTCCACAATTTCGAGCGTGTGGAATAATTTTTCAATAAACACTGGATACCCTCTTATATGTTAAAAGTCTCTTTGCGTAGTGACCCAAGACAAAAGCGATAAAACTTCGGCAGAATGTTTTTCCATATCTACAAACATTTGATCGTGAAACGATGTTGCCTAATAACGTTCATCGTTCGCCGATAAATTTTGTCCGTAGCTCCAAGTAAAGATATAAATAACAATGTCAGAAATCTCCTTTAAAGTCGGTTGTCAATTTGTTAATTTATTTTTTATTCATAACATAAGTAGCTTATGCTTTTGCCTTATGACTTATGGAATTGTTGAAAGGCCTTTATGATCATTCACAGATACTATCGATCAAAATTTATGCAAATTTCTATAATATTATTATAATTAAGAGATCAGAAACCATAATGTAATGCTCCCAATCATTGATGGAGCATAAAAGCTTTGATCTTCAAAGCTTTTTTGTGGTACACTAAACTATAGTGTGAGCTAGGGCGTGGTTCACCACAGTAGAATGAAATTCATTTTTGACAACAAGTTTTATCCTATGATTTCACATGTGTTGGCTAATTAGCGGATCTTCTTACAAGGTGCTAATGAACCAATTAAGTTGTCACTACCCATACAAAACGCTGGTGGATAATGAGACGGTAATGCCACATTAAATTTTAATTAGCCCGCCGCAGCTGACGTCATTGTCTGACAGACCCAGCAAAACTGTAAGTCTTGGATGGGTCCAAAGTTAAGATCCACTCTCTGCACAAAATGTCTTTTATTTCAAATTTTCTCAATTTTTGATCACTACCCTGCAGAAGATTGGGGTAAATTGGGTCTCTAGCGAGTAGTCCTCGAGTATAGGAAAAAGAACCAGTGTACGAGTATAGATACCAAGAGTAGAGATTAACTAGTGGCACGGTAAACGAAACGCCTACAGTTCAATTTTGCTTCAACGTTAATGTAATAGCGTAGCAAACTTTAAGTCAGATAACTCGATAGTGTGATGGAAGATTGTTGGCTTAGAAATCAGAAGGGCGCGAGTTCGATCGCTGTCGTAGGCGAAAAAAATGTGGAAAAATGGAAAAATTCAAAAATACAAAAAATTGAAAATTAAATACAAGGCTTGGCTGACTTCGCCATTGGTGCATTGACGTCTCAGAACTTGTTCAAATATTTCTATGATTTTAGAACCCTTGTTTTTTTTATTTTTTATTTGCATTTTATTCTTCTTAATATTTAATTTTGAATAACTAATCCAAAAAAAAAAACTTCGCTTTGGCGAGAATCGAACCCTGGTCTTCCGGGGCATGCGGCTAATGCTCTACCCATGCGCTACTTCAGCCCGAGCCGTTGCCTTTGCTAGTAACGTACCATATCAAATATACTTGATTGGCCCCGTTATCTCTATTTCTACACTACTTCAAACGCGAGTAGAGATTTTTCAATGACAGCACAATGTTAAAATCGTCAGTTAATTGCATTGTGGGGGAAATTAATGGCGAGTAGTATTGGGGCATTTACGGGTACTCTTAGACCATACCCTGGAGTACTCCAATCTTCTACAGGGTATTTACTCTTATAAGAAATAAGGCCAAGAACACGCCAGTCAGGCATTATAAGTACAAGAGGAAAATCAGTTCAGAGATAAGATATTTGTTAGATCCCACGTCAGTTACAATGTCCAGGTCAGCTGCAGAGGGTTAGTTTAATGAACATGGCTGCATTCAGTATTTTTGCACTTATCGAGCATATCCCCGTCTCTATTATGTTAAGTAAAAATGCCACTCTTATTTCGAAATTCAGCTGATTTTCTAAAGAAAAAGGTTCCTAAAATTCTTTTTAAAGTGTTTTCTCGTAACACATATGTATGTCTTGATTTTGAGAGCTGCCAGTGTTGAAGCGAATAGCTGACCAAATTTTTTCAGTTTTTCTCTTCGCCTTTTTTGCTGTTGCAATCTGTCAGATCTGGGTTTCTACAATTGAAACCAGCTGTTTTATTAATGACAAATCTCTTAATTGATAATGTATTCAGTTCTCATGAAATTTTCTTCTTCTATTTTAAAAGCAGAAAATAAGTTTTTAAGAATAAACATATGTATATATATTTTTCTGTTGACCAGTATAATATGACATTTGGGTAATGCTGACAAAGTACGTAGCATTGCCGAAAGCCAGAACGTTTTGAGAATAGCTATGGTTTGATGAAAATTTTTTG
This sequence comes from Chlorops oryzae, assembly GCA_020466095.1. Taxonomy (NCBI): domain Eukaryota; kingdom Metazoa; phylum Arthropoda; class Insecta; order Diptera; family Chloropidae; genus Chlorops; species Chlorops oryzae. The sequence continues at coordinate 35,178,946 of CM035807.1, read as the reverse complement.
TTTGAACGATTGTCGAATATAAATATTGTGGATACGAAGAGAAAAGAATTACTGCTTCGACGCTATTGGCAAGTATACCGAGCTTGGCTCTTCCGCCTTTGCGTTTGCTGCATTACTTCGGGGATCGACCCCGCTTTTGGATGTTGATCCAATGAAGCTGTGCGTGGAAACAGCACCTTCGTGATGAAAAGTGCTGGGTCCATCCAATGCATCGTACTTAGCTTGAATTTCACGTTGTGCTTGATTGGCTTCTTCTGGGGTTCGGTATTTAACGAAGACGACTTCCGGCTTCTGCTTACCATAATTGGGAATTTGTTGAATCTTGCTGGCAAGTTCAGCGGCGGTATGTTGCTTGGTAAGAACATAAACTATTGTCTTCTGTTCCATCGCTTGCTTGACCAATTTAATTGCAGAGCTGGACAATTTCGGTTCTGGAGTCCTGATGAATAGGACTCGAATATTCTTCTTCAAAGTGGGTACAGATTGATCCTGGAAGTCAAATGTTTCATCGTCTTCTTGTGGAGCGGACAGATAGAAGAATTCCTTATTGAATTGTATTGTCGGCTGACGCGGTTGTTGGGGTTGCAATTGTTGTTGCACCTGAACTGGTTGCACCAAAGGCAACAGTGGAATAGATTGTTTTTCTGGCTGCTGAGCCTGTACAAAGTCCTGAGGCTGTCCTATTCCATCGGAGCCAGCACTATTGCCTTGGACAACCTCAAGAATTTGCTGTAGTTGAGGCTGTTGGTGGTGTCCTTGTTGATTGAGTTGTTGCTGGGCGTATTCCTGTAAGGCATTATAATCTTGTTGAACTTGATAGTCGTAGCCACTCTGTGGAGCAGCAAATGTCACACCAGAAAACAGGAGAAACTGAAATCGAAGAAAATAATGAAATACTTCAGACAAAAAAACTACCCTGCAAACACACTACCTGTTAATTACCAGGAGATTTAACTAATAGCGCTAACTATACTTTTTGGTAGTCAATATGAAAAAGATTCTATTAGCTCCTTAAGGGCAGTGTGAAAAAACTACCTGAAACAAATGTACGTGTAAGAATTTATCCTTTTCTTTCATATGAACACTCGCATACGTTGTGACATACAGTTGTCTTGCTTTTTCATGGTAGGCATACTGACTGTTTCACGAGTGAAATACCCAATACTACTTATTAACAACAAAATTCGTTAGACATCACGCATATATCAGTAGTATTATCAGGCAGCCTTTAAGGTAGGTGTATGGAAAGCCTCACGGAAAAACCCCTTAGGCATTCCTTTGAAAAGAGGTATCACTTTTTGGCAAGCCTACCGGTAGAATATTTTAGGGCTAGCGTCAAAATTAAGTAATGCTGTGAAAAAAGATAAAATTCTGTAAAGAGCTGCAAGTCCAAAAAAGTTCTTTCGACTTAACAATTTTTATTCCATAGTGATGCTTCATCTAGTCCACAAAAAATTCTTAACAAGTAGTCGGTATTATAGCATGAAAAACTTTACTTCGCAAAACACAAAGCCGCTTACATCAGCCGTCTCTTTTACGCATACGTAATTTAATAAAGGCTAATATCCTACTCGCTCTCACTCATATCATACCCTAAACTTTTTATTTTATTGGTATTAGTGTTTATAAAATTTTTTACACTGTATTAGTGTTTCGGGTAGGCATGTCTTGCAGGGTATTTCTTTCGAAAAACACAAGCATTATATAAGGTGTTCAATAAATCACAAAATGAGGAGAGGGTCCGTACCAGAAGACTTATCGGTAAGTTGTATGAGTAAGGCCATAAGATACTAAGTAGTTTTTGAAATAATGAATTAACACCTTTGTGAGGAGAGGCAGAAATGGTCGAGTTCTTGTCGAATTTATAAACTGTTTATAAATATTAAGTATTGAGTTACCTTTTTTAAACCTCTTAAAATCTATTAAGAGGCCCGCACTGTCCAAGAGACTTCCATCAAAACAAGAGAGTAGATGACCTTATTTGTTATTGTTATTTTATTTACTCCAAACTATCTTTAAGGGCCCTGGACTTCACATACATAGATCCCTCGTGTATCACAGTCTCTGAGGCTATCGTTGGACCTTTCTAGCTTGATTTTGCATTGCCTTTGGTAAAATTTTTTGTTCTACAGGACCGGGGATGTACTCCAGTGGTCGGCAAGGTATAGAACAATTCTTGAAAATGGCGGAATATTTTTTGCACTGAATGAAAGAGCTCAATGTGAGCATATGTGAGCCGCCAGTTTCAACAATTGAAGCGGAGCCGCGAATAACGTTGTAAGCGACACGGCTTGCCGACCACTGATGTACTCTACTTATTGTTTAATTTCAATCCGGCCTAAACCAATGCCTGGAGCAGCTACTGCATTATACATAGTATTGTGGAATTTATTAAAGAAAAGTGGCACAAAATTTTTGTTTTTTTTATTGACTTGTCTTTCCTCTGTATACAATGAATGGGTTATTTAATATTACGGCCTTTCGCTGCTATTCTCTATATGCACTCAAAGAGACAGAATTAATAAGACACCATCACAAAAGACTCTCTTTTCTTTGCGGCTCACTAAGGCCCTTTTCGACTCACCAGAAAAGCGCGCATCCTTAATGAAAAACAAAAAAAGACTTTAAGCGGAATCGAACTAAAATTTGAAGTGTTAACAAAGTGAAATTTAAAATGTTACTGTTAGTCATTGAAGACAATAGTGAAGGTTTTATATGTTGATCAAAAATCGCAAATTCGCCTAAACCAGAGCACGCCAGATGAGAAAGATAAGGGAACGAAAACTGAATCCGAATTCGTTTGCTCACGAATTAAAATTACTGCGACCAATTATAAAAAAAACACATTCGCAAAAACCAGCGAATGAAAGCCTTTTGGATTAGACTTTACGAAACGTCCACAAGCGTTCGGAGAAATGTGGATGAAATCCACCAACGAGCAGATATGTTCGCCCATTGAATTGATTTATGCGTTTGATACGGTTGTCATCATAAAATGATCGTTGATTGTATTCAAAAGCTGAAGAGACTAAGTTCACTTCATGGCATTTTGTTGTTGTTTTTGTCGTCGATCTTATTGTTTTATTTAATGTTTTTGTTGTTTTTGCAGTCAGATAGGCTGATATATTGAAATATGAGGAGTTTGGTTTTGTACCATGCCAGACGTAGATGAGTGAAAGGGTGAAGGTGGGAATAGACGGAAGGAGGTTTTTGAAACATTCTTTAGTTAGTCCTGAAAGGGCTCGACTGAAATGAAATTTTTTCTTTACATACTTATGAGTTTATTGAGAAGCATTTCGGTCCAGGGGTGATAGAACTTTAGAAGCTCCATTGAGCGCAACGAAAAGATCAAGGCAAAGGAAACATCATTGGACAGCCTTACAGGCAGTTGGATACTCGGGTTTCCGTAAAGGAAGTCAGGGCCACTTTCAGATAATTTGAAGTAAGCAAACGTGAGTATATATGGAAATGATCAACATCATCAGGAGATTAGATTAAGTGATGTCCTCCTGTTTGTGTACCTGCTCGTCTTTATTCAAACAGTTGTCTTACCAAAGGACTTGATCCATCTCGGTGAAACTCGGTATTCAAATTTAGGAAGACATGAAAAGGAATCGTGCATTCGAATGGACACTGTCGGTCCACCTTAAAGCAGTTGATATGATGTAAAAGAGTAAAAAAGGTGGGCCCCAAATTGTCGCTATTCTTAAGAAATCGAGCGAAAGTCAGCTCATCGAAATATCCTGAAAAATGTCAGTTAGAAAGCATGGCCTGTGGGTATTGTGTGTCTGGGTCGCCCCTTGGCTGGTAATAAAGAGGTGGTCAATTTACTTGAATAGGTTACATATGGGGCAATATCCAGAAGAACTATGTATTTGAATCGAGAAGAAATTTTGAACCCTTTTATTTTTTATTTATTCCTTAAGTCAGCAGAATTCTGACACTTGACCACAATAAGTCCGTTCTTGGCGTATTCTAATAAGAAATAATAAATAGAACAGGGTACAAGGCGACTAGTTGGAGAAAATACGTAAATACATATGTATGCATTTATCAATATGGCAGGACTAACAAGTCATTATTTTTCAGTATAAGTTGCCCAACTATTTTCGCAACTACAGGTAGATAGTCTATGCGACAATCTCTAAGTTTTTCTAGGAAGCCACTTTGGCAAGTATTAATCTGTATGTGTATCTCTTAACCGATTTCCATAAATTAATTCTGCCCCCGAATTAACCTAATTTCAGTAAAAAAAACAGTGTGATCGATAAATTTTTAGTAGCTATTTACCTTGAGGTGGCTTGTTGCTACCGTGGTTTTCTATCTATGGTCAATCGAGCTTTCTAATAACGAGTTGCTCGAATATTAAAAAGACGATCCCTATCGCTTCGTTTTGCATTTGTATTTTGGCATATTTGGATATTTCGCTCATATATTTATGACCACTTTTCGTACGAGATTATGATCATAATGGTTCATCTGTGTTTTAACATAAATATCAACAAATAAAATTCGCTATTGATAAACGAAGAAATTCGAAATGAATACAATGATCACACAAGGTCATCTTCCACGGTACGGTCCAATGGTCGTAAGTTTTGATACATCATTAGATCGGTATGTCGCTCAATGGCTTGATAATGGGATTATTGCATCGCCCGGTACCGTTAGATAGCTCGACAGGCTTGCATTTTGCGACAATAAATTTGCATTTCGCTAATTTTTGTTAGCAAATTGAAATCGAAAGTTTTGACAAACATTGTTTTCTATTGGCCATTCGCTTGGATGAGTCAAGCTCTCTCAATTTGCATGAAAGCACAAAAATCACAAATCCATTAAAACATAGGAGAAAAATTTGCAAATTATTTATTTTGGAAAAAAAGTTGCAATGACTCACGCCATAAATATATGTAGCTCCTCAGGCATTATGATATTTTGGCATTTCGAAAATCTGCATTAGTATTAGTCTCAAGGTCGTTGTGGTTCAGCGATTCCCAATCATGCGTGCCGCTATTCGCTTTAGAAATTGCTTCAGCTTGGCTGTTTTCTTTTCGATACCATAAATCATAATAATTTATATACTATTGATTGCGAACCTTAAATTGTATGAAGTCAATTTCAATTTATTATGCTAATTCAAAAAGTTAAACATTAAAATACGGATTATGCTAAACATGAGAAATTGTTGCGCTCTTAACTCATTGTCTAGGCATGCTCAGGGGGTTGACTAATATATCAACTTTAATTTCAGTAGTCGGGCTATTAAAGATTTAATTCATAAATAAATTAGTGCTTAGTTCTATAAGAAATTTTATGTCATTATTATTTCTTCATTGATTAAAATCCATATTAAAAGTTAATAAAATAGACAATAAACTATTTAGCTGTCTCGATGGGACGATAGGATAAATACTCGATAGGGAGTGTGCTTGAGTATTCTTTTTCTTTCAGTTATCTCGAAAATTTTCAAATTATTTTCCGATATTTCATATGTATACGAGTCCTACGCACTCTTAGTTATACAATCTCTCTATTCAACTGTTTTCTAGCATGGAAATATCCTCGAAAAGTAACCAATCCGATATATAACTTCTCCAAAAGTAGACCTCTTCTCTCCAAAATCTTTCCAATTAATCCACATGTCTCGATTTAAGATACAATAAAATAAAACACATATCCTCCATAATTCTCCTCTTGCCTGGACATCTACCAAATCTTAATTTTGTACTCAGACAATATACGATTCTCATAAAGATATTGTTAATTTTGGTCACTGGGACATCATTGACTATGCTCTTAGATATTGTTGGTAAATACGCAAAATCTAAACCTTCAAGCCCCGATAAGCTCCTTAGACATTTCCTTATATTAAAATGGGGATTGAATCACCAATCTAGGTACTAGTGTAGAGTTTCAATATCACAATTTTCAAAGTCTACCTTGATTATTCACTTCAACGGTACAAAAGTGACATCTAAATTGGTATCAAGTTCAATGGTCACTCCTCAAATGTGTTTATAAGAACATAAAATATCATTTCCTATAATCTTGGATATTAAGTATATTAAAGCTGCCTTGGCTAGTTGTCATATAGAATTATTATTAACTAGGCACCTCCTAAAAAAATCAATGGAAGAGCCCCATGTACGACAGGTAGTTTCCACCAGCAAATAAAATTTTCGGAGGAATGAAAAAATAGCCTAGACTTTTATAGCTTGCGAAGGCCATAATTTGTATAATTAATGCTCCTATTTATCCTGTATTTCGCAGGATTATCCTTTTTTTAAAGAGAGATCCTGCCAGAAATTCAAACCTGGAATTAGCTATGGAAATCCTGTAAAATATACAATTTATCATGTATTCATTCAAGAAAGCGTTTTAAACAATTTTCAACTCACGACAACTGTCAATTTTCAACAAAAGTACCAACTTAACGCTGAATCTCATACCCAAAAACGGAATTTTTCCGTTGGCTAAAAGACCAGCCTGATATGCTCCGAAAGATTCAATCGAATAAAAAGTACAAATTTCATACCTTACGTGACCAACTGTACCGATTTTTCCGGTATTGTACCGAATTTTGAGGGAAGATAACACAGGCCTGCAAAATTGAAATTTGATTTTTCCCTTTTGAGTTGCAGTAGTGATTCTATTAGATTTTTGTGTGCTGAAAAATTGAAAATTTTCAAAAAAATTCCATCACGTCAGAATTTCGAGAAAATCGCGTAAGAAATTTTTACTACCATTGCATTTTTAAAACTAGTTTTATATATGTCTATATCTACGGAGCTTAGTTCTGGCTGTTAGAAGATTTGCACAAAACTAATATACCCTGCTTACGCTGGGAATAAAAAGAGAGGTTAATACTCTGGTCGTCTAGAGTCCCCGCTCAACATATAAAAGTGCTCCCAAAACCATAAAAAAGAGCATCACTGTCTTTGCGAAGGAATATTCCGGCAATTAGGGATCGCTTCCAGAATGTGTAAGCACCTCGACTCTCACTCAACACAGGGCTGATTATGCTATCAGTACTTGTGTTATTATTTTATTTTATTTAAAGAGCGCGAGTAGCCTTGATTTCGTGTCTTAACACCCACATCCATTTGTGATCAAAAAAGTCTGTCGTGTTTGGGATTATTTACACGAAGAATTAAGTATATAAGCTTAAGCTTAAGTGCGTAATAGGGATGACTTAGACATTTGATCTAAATAAGTGATCAAGTCAAAGTTTCAAAACACGCTATAAAATAAGTAACAATAACGACAAAGGTACCTACGCCCAAAGATACTTAATTTCTTTTTATCGTGCAACACATAAAACATAAAAACTGAAAGATAAATTGGAAAAAAAAATCATAACATCGATCCACTATGGACAAAACGCATCGTTGATGGTTTGTTCACCAATGCGTTTTAATTGCGATAAACAATTCTCAGCGATGCCAACGGAACTGTTGTTTAATTGGTGACAACGAGATTTACATTTGCCTTATCTTTGGGGCTTTTAAAACAGTCACTTAACATGAAAGACAAAGACAACTTATGATAATGATCCGGGTAAAAGCAAAAGCAGCGGAAGAAAAAAAAAATATTTTTGCATTAAAAACAAAGGGGGAGCTATAAAAACGAGAGTGAATGAATGAATGTCAAGAGGAAGGAAAAAAAGCTGGTCGAACGTAACACGAAATTTTATAATATGCAAATGCGTGGTTTAAGAGGGCTAGTTCATGGGCCGCTACGATTAGATAATCGCTTGGGCTTTGACTTCTGGAAGCGATTTTTCATTGCATTTCTGAATCCAAACGGCCCAGAGCAACAACAAGAAAACTTTCCGTGATTTGCCAATCACCATATAAATATTACATGATCAGCTACGCGTCCAGCTAAATTCAAATCACAGTTCCGGTCGAGGTAAAAATTATTCGATGACAAAACATAATCAGCGTGTGATACAAAAACGGGTGTTTTAGCTTTTTAACGGTTATCGAACTATGTATAATAGGGTTGGATGAGCTCTTCATATAAAAACGAAAGCTCTTGAAGATTTTGACATCAGTTCCCTTATTACGTCTGCTCGAGAGAGTAACTAATAGAAAAAATTTGTGCTGCGTCAAAATATCGCCATAACATTGCCATCATGAGAATATCAATTGTAATACTGGTAAGTAGAATGACTGCGGTTTTCCTTATATTTGATTAGATTCGACAGTTGCACTGATTTTCTTTCAGTTGACTTTGGCAGCATCGAGCAATGCTGCATTATCTGGATATAGATATCAGCCACCGCAACGCCAATTGGTAAGGCACATGCAAAATTTTCAATCAACTCCAGTAATTCAATATGAAATTCCTGGTCAGACATCACAACTTCTTGCACCGGCACCACCAGCCATCAGTTTGCCACAACCACCAGCTCCTTCAGGGCCAATTAATATTGTGGCACCACCAGCCCCAGTTTTCCAACCACAACAGCAATATTTACCGCCTCAACAGTACCAGCAGCCGCAACAGCAGCAGCATCACCACCAACAACAGCAACAGCACCACCAACAGCAACAACAGCACCACCAGCCACAACAGCACCACCAGCAACAGCAGGTATTCCAACAACAACCGGAACAACAATACTCCAATCAACTAAGCGCTCCACTGAGCCAGCCGGCTCAACCAGTTTTCCAGCAACCGCTACCATTGTCCATTCCAAGTTCTGGTTCCCAGCAAAACGTACAGTCATTCAGTCGCCCTCAGACCGCGATAATTACCAAGGATATTTTTATACATTCAGCCCCCGAGGATAATGATTTCGATCTGGGCTCAGCACCACAATACGAAAGCGGACCAGTGCGTAAAAACTATCGCATTGTCTTCATCAAAGCACCGTCCACCAATCTTCGTAATGCTGCTGTTGCTCTTCAGCGCGCTCAATCTCAGAACGAGGAGAAGACAGTCATCTACGTTCTATCGAAAAAACCCGATCTCTCTGAAGTCCAACAGCAATTGCAGTTGTCGCAAGGTGAACAGAAGGTCAACAAACCTGAGGTATACTTCATTAAATATAAGACGCAGGAGGAAGCTCAACGTGCCCAACAGGAAATTCAGGCTCAATATGATGCCTTGGGCGGAACTTCACGTGTTTCCGATGAAGGTGTTGCACCTATTGCGTCGGTAGGTTCGCTCAATTTGGGCGGTGCAATCGGTGGCGGTCTTGGTGGAGGTTCATCCTACCAACAAGGTGGCTCCCAGCAACAGAGCTTCAATTCCCAAAGTAGTGGCGGACAAGAATATTTGCCACCAAGAGCTGTGAAGAAGTGAACACCAAAAACATAGAAGGAAATAAGTTAGAGTTTAAGTCTAGCTATCCAAGTTCAAGATTTTTCGTTTATAATTTGAACTATATTAAGTTTGTGTAAATAATGTGAGTAATACTTTATTTATTAAATTTAAGACAGGCTGAAGTTCTTTGTCGAAATACCCTCTCGAAATTGAAAAATGTTGATAGAATTTTTGGTTTTTCGTAATGAAAACATCAGGCACAATAGCCTTTCTCGTAGGGTAAGGTCACCTCAAGTGGACTGTCACTTCGACTGGACCACTTAATTGTTTACTATGTTGTGGCAGTTGAAATATCAAACTAAACATCACAGCCAACTTCACTGCTAAAGTCTAGGTTAGACGATATGGCTACGAACCAAATCTTGGCTGTTTTTGATTTATTGTTTGTTCCTATAGAGTCCAAATCGTGTAAATTCCAACCACAGGTTGCCAAATTGTATTTCACCATACGAATGACAGGTGGTTACGCAGTTTGGATGCGATTGGTACAAAAATTTTCTCAAAACCAGCCAAAATTTGGTTCGTAGCCATATCGTCTAACCTGAGCTTAACGTCAACCGTAACATATAAAGCTTCCATCTGAGCAAACGTGTCTTTGTTTAAAAGCGAGCGCTTCGAAAAAAAAGGCGAAAATACTTACTTAATTTGCATTTTATTACATTGTGCATCTTTGTGCCTGGTATGAATAGTGTCAAAAATGACTTGTTAAACTTTAGGAGTATATTTCTTGTTAGTTTGGGCATTGAACTTAATAGTTCAAAATCATTTGGAAATTTATGTAGATATGGGAATAAGTTTTGGTGGCTCACTTGAAATCGTATCATTCACCTTAAGTTAACCACTGCTTGCCATCTTCAGCGGACCGTCAAAATTTTTCATTCTTAATAAAAATTTAGCAGGTTTATGGATATAAATAGACTTTGGAACACTTTTAGCTAGTGTTAGTTATTAGCTTTATTAAATTCTTTGGTGAATTTTAAATAGAATTTGGGCATGTCGCACAGTGTCCCGAATGCGGCCAAAAATAGTAAAAATAAAAGGTCAGATTTTGAAGGATTTTTTTAAATGGATTCTTAGAGAATACATTGAATAAGAAAATCCCAAGTTTTCGTGCCGATATCTTTAGTTTTGATATCACAGCAGACCTTTGAAATTTACTTATGCAAAGTGTGGACTTTTGTTTTTTGCGGGGGTTCAAATCGAATAAAGAGTAAGTATATAACAATAAATACGCAAGTATCATATATCAAATTGAAGTATAGGTTATTTAAAATAATAAAAAGGTATTCGTGTATATAAATTATTATTATATACATAAAATTATTACTGTTAAGAATATATGTAAATTACTGCGAAAATTGAACATTTCACAGAATTTCAAAATTGAAAAAAAAAATATGCGAAATGCAACCTCTCCAATTTTTTAAATATGTTTTTAGTAGTAGGCGTTTATCATAAAAAAAATAAAACTTTGACAAATTTGTTGCGTTTTCGGAGTTATACAAGTTTTCTTAAAGGTCCAAAATACAGGCGAAAATGCACGATTTTCAGGGGGTTCAAAAGTGCTCTACTCACCAGCTTTAAGTGGGCGTACACAAAAAAGTAGGCGTGGCAGCGTCATGAAATCAAATTTTTCCAACTCAAGGGAACAATACTGATCTTTGCTCGGAATTTCAAATCTGTAGGCCCAAAATTGCGAAATTTGGGTCCGCCCTTTATATGGGTTATGGGGTGGTGAAATTTTTTCAAAATGTTTTAATTTCATAAATATAAACCTCCATACCAAATTTCATTGCTCTTCGACAACTCCTTCTATTTTTGTCCAAGCAATGTACATATGTAGTCGGGACACTGTGTGCCGTCGAGTAGTGCATCAGTATCAAAGGCTTTTTTACATGCAAACATTGTGACTCGGATAGTGACACTGAATCCGATGCTCAGTGCAAAAACTTTTGTAGTTATGTGGTTTTTTTTAACTTTCGACCGTTTTATTGAAAATTTCCTCAGATGGTCCACTCGAGATTGCAAGTTTTTTTTTTTTTTGAGCTTAAATGCAAATAACTCAACCATAAACAGCCTTCTTTTTAATATCGATATCTTAAATGGCAGGCCAATCAATTGTGTGCAAAACATATCAAATCTCAGAACTGTAGCACAAACCTTTTCTACGATATAAAGGTTTTCCAAAACGACTCAATTCGGAGATTTGTATTCATAACATAACATAAGTTTGAATTGAAAATTACACTTGTTTTTTTGTTTAACACTGCTGGTGCCTTTGGACCATTTGGTCCAAGCATTTTACACTATTATTGGTAAGATTTGTTTATCTTTTTTGATGGCAATTTAAAAAATGACGTTTAAAGAATACAAAACATTTCAAAATTTTAAAGCGGCTTTAGCCATATTCGAGAAAAATGAGCGTTTGTATGAAAAACGAAATGCACGAATTTTGATAATTTTCAAATTTTTAACCAAGTTGAAATCTATAAGCAAATGCTTCAAAATCCCTTGAATTACATGCAGACCTGTGTTATTCAGGTGCTGAAATAAGTTTTCTCCAAACAGAAAAAGTCCTAGAACTCTTTGAACCACCACTAAAATTACCAAATGTTCCTTCTCCCTCATTCCCAGATATTCAATTTAATTTAACTCAAAATAGCAAACTTCAAGCAACACATAACCTATGCAGAAACTCCTATGTTAATTTGAACTTATTTCTAATGTCTACAATCTTTTAGAAATAACTTCGACACAAATGACTTTCCTTTGGAAAATGGTAATGTATTCTTTTCGTTGAGCGTTACTCAACCAAATTCGATTTGAATCAACAAATTTTTCTTTGTGATATAGTCAAGATTAGGCAAGGTAAGAGCAAGTAAATTTTTTGAAGAGAGAATATTACAATTATAGTGCAACATCTGGGCATCAAAAGGGTTAAAATAACAGTGGAACGTGGTACATAAGGATGACGTCAACATTTCGGTTAACGTCAAATTACGTTTTTTTTTGAGCAATGAATACATGAAGCTGTTTTACGTTCTGAAATGGAGGCAATTGTGCAAATATCAAAAGAATCGTGCCAACTTTTCATATAAGGTTTCACAACGACTAATTCGCAATCGTTTCTACGATAGTAAGTTTGAATTGAAATAACACTTGTTTTTTACCTGCGGTGCCTTTGACCATTTGGTCAAGTTTTACACATTATGGAAGATTTTCTATAGTTGAGCAATTTAATAAATAGTTTATAGAAAAAAATTTATTTTGCGCTTTACATATTAAAATACTTTTATAACATAATTAACAGTTTTGAATGATTCAAATTTTTAACAAGTTGAAATCTATAAGCAATGCTTCAAATCCCTTGATCTGCAAAAATTGTTGACTGAAAATTCTGAAACAGAAAGTCCTAAATTTTGAAGCACACTATATTCAAAGTTATTCCCTACTTCCCAGAATTCAATTTATTTAACTCAAAAAAATTTGCAACACTACCTATGAGAAAATTAATTTGAACTTATTTCTAATGCTACAATCTTTTAGAAATAACTTCGACACAAATACTTTCCTTTGGAAAATGGTAAGTATTCTTTTCTTGACTATAACCAAATTCATTGAATAACAAATTTTCTTTGTGAATAGTCGTATGCAAAAGAAGAATGTCATATATCAAATTGATCAAAGGTGTAAATAACTGTAACGAATAATTTGGCAGGTTAAGAAATACTTTTTTGGTGATTAGCTGGTAACGCTAACACAAATTTTCTAACTTGGTGTAAAAAACATGTAGCTAGATCTCTCAAAACAATGCGTCTGAGCTAAACATAAAGTTCGCGTTCAACTTGGCTTATACAACTTAATAAGGTTTATGACGTTGTACATTTGCATTAAATTAAAATACTATTAACATAATATTACTAGGGTAACGAGCAAATTTTTTTAAATATTTCAAAATAATCAAAACCAATTAGAACTAAATAACAGTTTATTTAAAACAATTTTCCTTTCAGATTTAACATGCAGCGTTTGCAACAAAAGCTACAATTAAAATTATTCCAAAAGCCATAAATGCGTCCGTTACGCTTGTATAATATATATTATATAATTTCTATTGTATCAAAATGAAACTGAAATAAATTTTTGAAATCGGGGATTGAAAATAAGTATTAAATAATTTTGGCTCAACTAACGGAACATTATTCTATTAATTCTTTCAAAAGTTTTATTTCAAACAATAACAAGAAATGATAAAATGTTTGATTTCCTAACAACTAACCTATGGATTGAGCAATTTAATTGAATCAAAATGAGTATTTTTGGTTATTTGACATTTATATTAATGTAATTTCACTTATTTTTATAACTAAATATTCAATAAATCTTAAAAGTTTGACAAAAACTGTGAGTTCCCAGGAAAAATTTTGAGCTCTGATACAATCATTTAAGAATTTTACAGAGCGTATTTCCATTCTTCCTCAGTTCGTCCAATATTCATTTCTACTCCGATTTTTTCGGTCTTCTACTACGAAATGGGATTTCCGTAGTCCGAACACTGAACAGCACAAGCCAGTGCCTTGTTGCCTTTATCAGATGTCGTAACTATTATTTCGTCCTTATATCCTTTGATGAGTTCTTTTGTGTCCTTTGCTACTTTTAATATGAATTTTTCTAAAGGTGAGTTGTACATATTCTTTTTAAATTGAGAAATTCTGTTCGCTAATTTTAATCTGATCACCTCTTTTTGACTTCTTTCTTTTATTGTTTGAATGTGCTGTTCCATGTCTGCTATTATTTTAATGGGTGAAAAATTATTGTTGTTTACTGGTAGTGCAAACTTCTTTCCCAACGATAATAACCATTTTACTTCATTTGGAAATTCGATATCTGTTTTGTTAATAAACCAATCCTCATTATAGTTTATTTTAAGTTCTTTGATTTTCCTCTGTATTAGGCATGTTTTTTTGGATTTACGATTTTGTTCAGTTTTTTCCAATATATATTTAAACATGTTGTGTTGATCTTTAAAAAAATGTTAATATTCTTCTACGTTCAAATTTCTTTTAATTTTTTGTTCTGTGTGAAAAATGTTTTCTTTGATATGTTTAATGTCGATGTTGGTCTGTGCTATTTCTATGTTCAGTACTTTAGCATTGAAATTATTTGTTATTCTCTCTATTTTCTTACTGAGTGACAGGGCTGCCAGATGATTTTTGGCTAAAACCGTAATTTGTTAACAGAAAAATCGTCAAAATCGGCATTGAACTTAAAAAAAATCGTCAAAAAACGCAGTTAAAAAAAATATGTTTTAAAAAGGAAATTTGCCTTTATTGAATTCATTTTTTTACTCAAAAAAAGATAAATAACAGAAGTATGCTTTCAGCGTTTTTAATATTTGTTTGCAACGATAACTTTAACACTGGATGTCACCGTTAATGCTGATAAAAATTATAAGTGTTTTCGAAAGGAAATGAAATGACAAAAAACCAGAAGTTTGCGAAGTTGGCTGTGATTGTATTGAAAGTGACACAGTTAGTTTCGAATAATTATAAGAGTGTCATATGGAACCTACAGTGACCCGAAGCCAATTTTATTAGCCCAAAAAAAAAAGAGTGTCATATATGTCAGTATCTGCTTAAATTTAATTTTTAATAGAGTTTTACATCAAAATCTACGTTATAAAATCCTTTATTAAGGTGCATTCACATGGTGGCTCGCGCCAAAATTTGGCCGAAGTTGCAGCTATAGTTCTATATGGTATAAATCGTGCAAAGATTGCCATCTGTTTTATTTTTACTATTGTTACCACACCTGGTCAGATTGATTTAAAAAACGTCAATTATTGGGTATTTTTGGGGTAAAAATCGTCAAATCGGTAAAATCCCAGCCGGACTTTATCCCATGCATGAACAAATCATTAATGCAGAAGTAGGATCCGTTTTAAAAATCAAATGAGCCCATATAAGAGTCATATACAAACATAAGTATGTAATTGTGCCACACTATGCCAGACACATTGGGTTGGATTTAAAATTGACCTGTGGCCGATCTGACGAAACCGTATATAACTATTGGCTAAATTTACCAAGTGATCTCAGCCAATTCAGCTTAAACTTTGTTAACACTTAACGTTTTGGTATATTCAACATAATGGTGAAGATCAAGTAAATCGTTTTTAAGTGAATTTTGTAAATCCTTCAAAGCCTTGTATTTTCTATTCGAACCTATAATATTCTAAAATATTTTTAAAAAAAATCGTAAATGGCATTTTCTGACTAAAAAGAATGTTCTTGGCCCTTTCTCAGCACTTTTTTTTGAAAAAAAACCTTTTGAAAATTTTTCTAAAACTTTTTTCAATAAACTATTTTTCTTCTTTAACATTTGACAGAAACTTCGTCCACTCAGAGGAAATTTTCAAAAATAAACTCCAAAAGGCAACACCTTCGTAAGTACAATTAGTAGCTATATTTGCACAAGCTATTATCCTTTTAGCCAAAAATTTGAATCACTTGCAAAACACTGAAAATTAATCTTGACTCGAAAAGCGTCCAATAAACGCATCCAGAGACAACGAAATCGTTTTGATAAATGTCATAAACACCCATCATTAGCATTTATATTCAGAAATTCGACAACAGAAGCGGCTAAGGTCGAAATTCATAATAAATTAATGACAAGAGCGATTCGAACGGAAACGAGTTTTTTCCCCACATCACATCAATTTGATTAATCGATCAGAGCGTGACCAATATCACAGCCTAAAGTCTAAATGGCCAACAGTTTTAGCTTTAAGTGATGACAATTTTTTTTGACGCGGGAAAAATGCATGCTGGAGACCCCGCCTACGCAAGCCCAATCAAAAGTGAAATGAATATGTAAGACTAATCGAATTGATGCGTAATATCCATTCAAATAATCATCTGCGAGCTGTCGTCCATCGATAAACCTTTTTTACGGCTCTCTTAGTTTGAGCTTTCGTACAAAGTTTTTTACGCAATTCCAAATCAAGTTTTGTGTTCGCCAAAATAGGCAATAAAAATCTCTTTTCAAGCGGTCGGCAATAATTTCCGAAATTAAAAAAATATTTTTTCTGATGAAAAGTATGTTTGAATTGCAACATTTTCTTAGAAAAATTATGTAAGTTTTCAATTTGAATCTGGAAATGTCAGCTTTTTATATCTTTGGTGCATCCACCAGTATTTGTAAATAGAGGTATGAAGCTTTCATATATGTATGTAGATTCGAGAATTGCAGGCCCGGCAATGGTCTTGCAGTAATGCTTTAATTTATCAATGATTTTTCCCTCTAAGCTGATCAAAGCCTGAAAATTTTTAATATCGATTCTTGAATAATATTATTCCTTTACGAGTCAGACCTTGGTACGATTTTTCCGATGCCTCTTTTAAACTTCATCAATGACAGTGCACTATGTAAGCCAATCGTTTTATTGATGCGATATACCATTTATCTCTTGCGGCTGTCATCGATACCTTTTCGTAATACGCCTTCTAGTTGAATTCTCAAAGTTATTTTCAACCCTTGCATTCCATAAATACACACGTATTTAGTGTCGAATTGGTAATGAAAAAGCTCCTATTGTCATAGCTATATAATACGAAATATAATCAAAAATAAATTCGATGAAGTATGTTTGACATTGTCGTGACGTTTTCTTTGAGAAGCAATTCATGAAATTGTCAATGAATCTGGAATGCAGTATTTTGAGTTGATTCTAAGTTGGCATCCACTGCATGCAAATGAGGTATGAAGCTTTCATATATGTATGTAGATTCGAGAATTGCAAGCCCGGCAATGGTGTTGCAGTAATGCTTTAATTTATCAATGATTTTTCCCTCTAAGCTGATCAAAGCCTGAAAATTTTTAATATCGATTCTTGAATAATATTATTCCTTTACGAGTCAGACCTTGGTCCGATTTTTCCGATTGCCTCTTTTATAAACTTCTATCGATGTCATCTGAGTCGCTTTAGCCTATGTATAGCCGCATAATTCTTTTAGATCCATATATGTTCCATCCTTGCTTTTGGCGTCTCGAACCTTTTCCCGAAATACGCCTATGCTAGCGGCAATATCTCAAAGTTATCCCCAATCAATTATCTTTAGGGTCTCTTTGATTTTTTTTTTTACTTTCCAGTTAGATCCTTTTTTTTACTCTACGGATTGTCGCTTGAAACGTGACCAACGTTCGCATAACCAAAATTTTTTCCTCTCACAACTTGATGATAACTTAAAAACACAATTTCTTGTACAGATAGGCCTTCCTTATGCGATTTTTAAGTCTACTTTTTATTGTTTTGACATTGACCTAATGCCAGAGCGTTAAAACAGAAAATAACCGAAACGAACGCTCAAAAGCATCTCGAAGAGTTTCGATATGCAAAGTGGTGACTGAATGACTCCTCATCATTGGCAATTATGAAATGCTTTTCGAGTATCTCGTCTCTAAAGATCACATTCAATAGTTATTGAACGCTTATGTTTGGTCGCTGCATGTTTACGCATGAAATGACAAAATATTTCCTCAATAAACAAATGGCGGTGACCCTATGCCCTCATGTCGAGGCATCTATTAAAATGAAACTTCAAGCCGTAAAAAAATATTACATGTTCATTTAAAAGGCCTCTTAAATTACAACGCATGGATGGATGGTCTCAATGTGTTTTTGGATATATTAGAAAATTTTGAGGAAGAAAAAGTGCAGAAATTCGGTTTGGTTTTGGTGGTAGGGTTAGTTGCTTAGCTCCTTTGTGAATAGTCCATTCGTACATTGAATTTTTTGTCCCAATTTTATTACCCTCGGTTCGATGACTGTTTTCTGCAACGATTATACTGCGACACAGTTTGAGGGGATCGAATGTAAAAAAGAATTTTGAGTGCATCTTTTGAAACTACTTACTCGTTGACAACGCCTCATATTTGGTTTAGTCAGATTGGATCTAGTTTTTTTTTTTAATCAATCTCAAAAAGTGTGGCCGAGAATTGAGCTGCTCACTTTCTTCCATTTTCTATACGCTCGTGACCCCCTCAATATTTCAATTTCCTATCTGTGACAAAGTTTAAGCCCTGGACTCATTAAAAAGAGTTTTTGTACTAACAGACCCGAAAAAAACTTCAGCTAAAAATTGTAAAAATCTCAATAATTTTACGATTTTTTCACCTCTTTTTTTAACTGTTCTTGCCCCATAGCTCCCACGTCAGTATGATTTTTTTTGAAAATTTTTATGCTTACAAAAAATATGGGAAGCGCTAAAACACATTTTTTCTAACTAATTAAAGGTCTCTGATCACGAAAATGGCATCCATATATTTTTCCAAAGAATAGTTTCTGAGATATATGCAAGATATGAGTTTTTTCGTTAATTTTTGATTTCTTGCTAAATAACTCAACAACTGTTGATTTCAAAAAACTTTTATATATATAATTTAAAAGACAAAAAGTTACCCTTTAATTTGGTATATCACACGATTTAATTGATGGCTTAGTTTTTGAAATATGGACAAAAAACTTTAGTAAAAATGGAATTTTTTACGATTTTTTCTCATTTGACAAAGTTCAAATTTGATTTTCGACTGGAACAATTTTTTTTTTACATTTTTTTTGATGACTTACGATAAAAAACTGCTATTTTAGCTATACAAAAAATGTTATTTCATCCAAATCGGTTGAGAAACTATGAATCTATGGTGTATAATGCTATTGAACTCAAACTCAGAAACGTTTCATTTCCCCAAATTTCAAATTCTGAATTGAACGCTTTAACTTAACGCTTTAAGGATCGTAGGGACACTAAATATGTCCTCAATATCTAACGTTGTATAATATTTCTTGCAGAAACGTGTTTTAGAGACTGAAAAATGTATGCCTGAAAGTCAAATTGTTGCTATCAAAAGCTAAAACAGCAAAAGTGAATATACGCTCTTTAGTCGAACACTTTTTTTTGGACTTGGTCCTTAAGGGGTTAATGAATTTCATATTTTTCAGTATTTATTGAAAGACTCTGTTCGAAGTATTCCAACTATATGCTTTTCTTCTACAAAATTAGTTCAATTGCAATATGAAACAAATTTTCTTGGCCACAAATTGTCATCAAAAGCTAACTCAAAATATAGCAACACACTCTCATGACCACTAAGATGTGTTATAATACGAGAAAAGCATTCAAATTTCTTGAACATTCGATATTATTGAAAGCGATTTCCAATCATCGAATTTCATAAAAGCGTCAACTTCAAGATTTCACTTTTATGAATTCGAACACAAAAAAAAAATACCTCCATTAAAAGCTTGTGCCACTTGAATTAATTCATTAAAATATATCAATGGACGCGTTATGTAATAATCTTTTTCGAATTTTATTTACAAAAAATATTAACAAAAACAAAGTTCAACTTTAAATTAATTAAATTGGCATCTTATACAAAAAAAAAAAAAACAAAAAACAAAAAAATAAAAGTTCAGTTGAATCAAGAGTTCGGTAAAATCTTCGATGGTACAAAGCCATTTCGAAATACATAAATCAAAAATGTAAATAAAACGAAATTTCATCAAAATGTTCGTTGAAAAGGAAGTTCGTGCTAGGCTAAACATAAAATGGCAATCAGTCGCGCGTGATGATTTAAACTAATTTAAAAACGAGTTGAAATGCAACTGCGGATTGTGTGTCTCTAAAGCCGCTGAATGGGTGGAAGATAATTGCTAACAGGGCTACCGCCTGAGCTGCCAGTGCTTTCTGGAGCACCATAACTGGTGGAAACACCATCACTGCTGGCCGAACTGCCAGAGCTGCTCTGCGATTGACCAACCGACCCGATGACTGAGGCTATTGGTGCAACACCTTCATCCGAAACTTGTGTCGTTCCGCCGAGCTTGTCATATTCAGCTGTAAACACAAAATGGAAATTCGTTATTTTATGATGAATCAAAGAATGGTGTCATGTGATGATACAGTGGCTTAGTTGTTAAAAGGGGCGGAGGAGCATTCAAGAAAAATATCAGGCATTCAAGTTCCTCATCCGAATGTGGTATTTCCTGAAGAGAAATCTACTTCTAAAATTGGATCTCTAGCCTTTTTTTTGGTAAACTAACTACGCCTCTGGTTTTGTGGTTATTATGAAGGGCTCATTCTAAAGCTTTTAAGATGGCGTTAAGTTATATTTGGAAAATTTATTTCGATTTAAAAAACAGGTACTTTCTAAGGAGCTTTGTCCTACAGATCCTTCAAAGAAAAAATCCTCTTTTATTTTCGGGGTTTTTTCTTAATTTTCAGAAAATTCCCAATCAGCACTCGGTACCTCAACCATTATGATTATCATTTGTGGTTGACCTAAAAAAAAAACAACACCTAAAACGAAGATGCTAATTACCCAAGTTGAGAGATTATCTTCAATCAAAAGTATTCATCACGAAACCTTTAAGAGCTTCCATGGAAAACAATAAAAAAAAACCAACTGTCGAAATAAGCTTTTATAGACATATCAAGAAATTTAAGAAACCAAAAAAAAAAAAAAAATCATAATGATTTTCAATCGCAAAAATCTCACCTTGAATGGTGCGTTGAGCGTGTTGAGCTTCTTCTTGCGTTTTGTATTTAATGAAGTAAACTTCCGGTTTACTTGGTGGATTTGGTGCAGCATCTTGCAGCACTGTTTGCAAATCCAATGGATCTGGTTTCTTTGTTAAAACATAAATGATTGTTTTCTCTTCAATCGGTGCTTGTTGTACGCGCAACGCCGCGCTGCTGACCTTCTGTGTTGGTGCTTTTATGAACACAATGCGATAATGTTTGCGCGGTGGTGGAACTGGCACTGGTCTCTGTGCATATCGCTCTTCAGGCTCTTCGGGTGCTGCATGCACGTATATATCCTTGCTTACTACGGGTGGGTGGTACTGTTGTTGTTGTGGCTGGTATTGTTGTCGTTGTGGCTGGTATTGTTGTTGAGGTTGAAATTGTGGTGTTCCACCAAAGGATTGTGGTATGAAAGATGGTTGTTGGTAGCTCTGTTGATTGCCACCAAGAAGTGTTTGTGTGACTTTTGGATTTTGAATGGCTTGCTGGAGGATATTTTGACCGTTTTGTAGGGATGAAGAGCCGAAAGAGAAAGAATTTTGCTGTTGATTTTGCTGATAATTGTAGCCCTGGGGTTTTGATATTGCCGTTGCTAATAAGCAACAGAGCTGGAAGTAAAGAAAAACAGTAGGATGGAAATTAATCGTTTATTATTGTGGTCTCTTATGGTTTTATTTTTGGATGACTTTTCATTTGACGGGTTAAGAGGTAAGTGGGATATTTAAACACCCCTTTTTTTTTGGTATAATTAACCCTTAATTGCTTTTGATATTTCATGTAGTAAAGGGTTAATTAAACCATGTACTGCGAAACAGTTTTTTACTTTTTAACATATCATGCAGTAAAGGGTAAAAACACAATTTACAGCGAATATTTCTTCCCCATCAATTAATATATCAAGCGATAAAGGGTTAGAAGATCGCAATATAATTTGTTCCACTTATTAAGTATATCATTCTGTAAAGGGTTAAAAAAATCATTTACTGCGAAAAAATTTGTTTCCACGTATTAAATAGGTACATATATCAAGCAGTAAAGGGTTAATTGAATCATTTACAGCGAAAAACAATTTTTTTTACTTTTTTAATATATCATGCAGTTGAGGGTTAAAACACCATTTATTGTGAAACAAATTTTTTTCTACTTTTGTAATATATCATGCAGTAAAGGGTTAAACTACCATTTACTGTGAAACAAATTTTTTGTAACTTTTGTAATATATCACGCAGTTAAGGGTTAAGAAAGCATTTAGTGCGAAAAAAAATGTCCACCCATTTAATATGTCATGCGGTAAAGGGTTAATGAAAAACTTTCGCATAAAATTCAATTTTCTTTCACGCTCTTGTATCTTATTCTCAACTTTATTCGCAAAAACTGTTTTTCCGAGACACTTTGTGCTTAGAGACACTTCACATGCACTTACAATGAAGCCGCGCATATTTCTAATGGAGCACTTTTCGCCGACCAAAAAAATAAAAAGGAATTAACAATTTGAGGACCGTCTCGGCGGTTCGACAATCACAAATCAACTAAATGGTAATCAGTGGAAACCGAAACTTTTATATTGTGCATAGATTTGAAAAAAGGCAAGAAAAAGATATCATAAAAGCAGATGAACAGAAATTTGTATGAATGCTTCAAACCAAAAATTCAAATGGTTTTTTTCTCCTCTTCGCGAAGCAGCCAAATCAGCCTTGGTAGCTTAAAAGCTCCACAAAATACGCATAACAAAGTGCGGAGAAAAAAAGCACAAAGCACTAAGTGACGAAAGCGTGGTGGGGAGAAAGACACCAAAAGGAGTTAAATGAATAGCGAAAAAGTTCGCCGGAAGTTACGCCTATAGAGAGAACTGTGGTGGTCGCTTGGAGACACGAATACACGGGCAATCGGAGCCATTCATTAGCAGCCCAAAACGATCAGTCATTGTTGGTATTGTCAAAAGCTTTTGCTGGCCAACTTGCGTTGCATAAGATTCATTTGCAGTAAAATTAATTATGTCAGTGTTGGAGGCGGGCTGCTGCGCTTCGGTGTTACCACTCTTCGTTTGGACATCTTTTGGAGTGTGCTTATCATGTTGATTGGGGGTATGATAATCAGACAATTATCTTTCAGACTACCCATTTCAATGTGTTCTCGTAATCATATGATCATACTATGTGTCGATATTCCCAGGCACAGCGGGTGATTTGTTTCACGCGCACGTAGACCAAGACTTGTATCGAAATGTGTTCATCTCAAACTGCCGACACTTCGTGAGTGTGTTTTCTTATTTAAATTTGTTTGGCATTTATTGCACTCCTCAGGAAATTGTCTAACGAATTTAATTCGTTTTGGCTTTTAATGCTCGTCAGTAATTGAATTTCATTTGGTAGATAATGAGTTTCATAATATTAAATGGGTTCGTAAATATTCACTTGAATGGTAGGTACTTGCTTGAGGTTGATTAGAAAAAGTCCATAACTTTCATTTTATTTACGTAAACTTTAAAAGTCTTATATTAAGGACCCTCCCCAGGTCTGTAAAAAATGAAAATCTTCATAGAAAATAAAACTTCGGAAATGGGCAAAAACTTTGAATGCTCAAAAATTTTTGTTGATAGTCTCCAGCTCTTAAAAAGGGCAGTTTTTGTATTGGTAAATTTTTTGGTGGGATTTGAACACGGTAGTCCACGTCAACGCCAGAAAGATTCATTCTTTTTGAAAGGAATTTTAACAGAAAAAATAAGTGAAAAGGAAAATTATTGAGTTAAAAATCACTGTGAAACATTTTTGAGGTCATCCAGTTTAAAATAAAATCTCACTCAGTTCCTTAAATTACTTGGTTATTGTAGCAAATTTATTTATTTGGTTTTGTCAGTTCGAAAAAGTGTGGCTGAGAATTAAGCTGCGCACCTACTTATGGCTATATATCGTAAGCTGTTTAAATTTTTACTTTTCTATCTGTAACAAAGTCTTAGCTTTAGATACGTAGAAAAGAACTGTTGTAACAACTGACCTGAAAGAAATCCATCTAGTAGCTAAAAGTAGCAAAGGTCTAAAAAACCAAATATTTTTTCGCTTTTTTTTTGCCATATCTGGCCCATAGCTCATAAACAAGTATGGATTTTGTGAAAGTTCACACCTTGCCACCGAAATCAGAAGTAAAATATAGAAATAATGGTTTATCTATCGCGAAGTGCGCCTTGAGAGAGCGATATATCTAAATTTTGAATAGTCACCCATTTAGAGCAGAGCTTCAAAAGATACCCCACGAGAGCAAATTCTCACCTACGGACCTGCTAATAAGCTACCATTAGTTTTCCTAATCTCTGCTCGGTCACACTTCTAGGCTTTGTTTTGACATTTCTTCATTTAAAATCCATTATTGGTCCATTGTTTTTATATTTATTTAATTATCATATTTTATTTAAGTGGTATGGATTTTCATAAATTATGTGACCATTGCACAGTGGTTTAATATCCAGCTTTTGAGGAATAAAATAGAAGGAGTTGTTGTAGAGCAATACATTTTCGCGCATGTATTTATCTTGGTAATATTAATAAAATATGAAAGTTTCATCACAATCGATCACGCCCACCGCCCACCTCCAATACATCCCAAAAAGTTTTTTTCATATAAAACGTTCATTTTTTGTCGGAACTCCTTAATTTTTGCCCAAATCTAAAAAATAATACTATAAGCCCACCCTGAGAATTACATCAAAACCGGCCACGCCCACCATGTTTTTTCTCAATCCAAATTTTGAAAACATCGGAATTGTTAGCCTTTCTCCTACGAAATAAAGTGAAATTTTATCAGCGGACTTCAACGGACGCGGAAAGTAATACATTCATATAAAAGCACACAAAATACCCTTTCCGAAAATACATATATGTCGTGGCACCCCTTGGAACCTCGTAAAATCAGCTCCACTGAACACAAAAATTATTAACAAATTTGTGCATAAAAGACAACATATTTAAACAACGCAATATCACAACTGTGACAACTATTGTTTTTTTGTATTGTTTTTTTTTTTTCTGATGAGATTCTAGAAGCTAGTTTTCCCTTTTGCCGTTTGCAGACCTCACCATAAAGAAGTTTTGGACGTCCCTTTGGTTTAGTATCGAGGATCTCAAACATTTTGGCGTCACTCTCTAACCACTCCCTATCAACTTTTTCGATGTTTGCCAAATTCCGGGACCATTTTTGCCATCTTTTATTAGAGTTTTTACAGAAAATTTCCATTTTTTTTTAAATTTCTCCGTTTCAAATTTTTTCCAAGCATTTTCATATCTTTCGGCGATACATTTGTACACACCTGCAGCGGTTTTGTTGTTCTCTATCCAAATGTTAAAAATTTCAGCATTTTTGAGCGTGACTTTTTCTTTAAAAAGACAAGTTGTAGCCGAACGCGCAGGCATGCGCAGATAAAATTTCATTGATATGAAAGTACAAAAATAAGCTTTACCACATATATATTTCATGTGTATCCGTTTGGATCCAAAAGAGTTCTACTCGGCGAAACACAATTTTTTTTAATAAATTTTCAAATAAAAGGACGACCAAACAAAACAAATTAATACCACAATTGCGACCTCTAATTCACACAAAACATTTAATATTTAAAACTTCTGTACCTGTACTAATATTTTCAATTTTATAATAAACACTTTTTTTTGATGGTTTTTTTCTCCTCGCGCTCTAAACTTTCAACGCAATTTGTGCAAGCAAATGTCAACGAACAAGAGAATCAAAACATAAACTTTGAACGCTCTTGGACTAAAAGCCCGTCTACACAAGACATAAATATATATAAATTCTACCTGTTTATACATTTCTTAATCAAATGGAATAACTTTTTTGGAAAAATGAAACACTTACAATTTTCGTTAAATTCCTCAAAAACTGGATTTCGAACCACTGTGCATTGCTTGCAGCGTGCACCTTTTGAAATCACTAAGCACCGTGGTAATTCGTTATCATCATCAATCATTCTGAACCGCAGTTCGCAGAGCGCAGTTTTAACGGCAAAAATGACTGCAAATAAAAACAAACAAACGAATAAAAATTATATAAATTTAAGAAAATTAAAAAAAAAAAACAATAAAACAATTCAGTTCGATGTCAATTCTTTAACCCTTGCACATGCTTTGAATCCGATAGTTAAATAAATGAACGATGAGTGTGTACTATTCTCACGTGGAGGTTGGTAATACCTCTTTTTATACCCGACACACTCTGTGTCGAGGGTAGATTGCGTTTGTGTGGTTGTGTGTAACACCCAGAACCAGTCGAGATAGACCATACAAAATATATATAAAGAAATGATCAGCGTCACCAGGAGATTCGATTTAGACATGTCCGTCTGTCCGTCTATTTGTACACAGTTATCTTATCGAAGGAGTTGAGCTATCTTGACAAAATTTGGTATGCGTGCTCACGGCGACATGAGTAAGAACAAGTTCGAGAATGGACCCGATCGGACCACTTTTAGGGGTACCTCCAGTAGTAGGGTCTGTTAATCGAAGTTTTTAAACATATTTTGATGAAATTTGATATTTGAACATGTTTCAAGGCAAGTAATACGATTTCCAAAAATTTAAAAAGTGGGCGTGGCAGAAGGGCGTTTTTCGAAAATTGTCCCCTTCACCCGAGATTCAAATGGGACTTGAACGAAATTTGGCACTTATGCTTCCTTTGTAGCCATAAAGATCCTCCAAAAAAATTTCCTTCGGTCGATCGGTCCATTAGTAAGGGTACCTCCAGTACTAGGGTCTGTCACAAAAATCCCAAAACTGACTCAAAAATCGAACTTTTTCGAAATATTTCAATGAAACTTAGAATTTGACCGTATATTTAAGCCTCCGATTAAAATTGCAAAAAAATGGTAAAGTGGGCGTGGCAAAGGGGGTTTTCATAAAGAAATTTAACAAAAGTCGGTATATGGGGTCCCTAATGGCCTATAAAACCTCTTGAATATTCTTACTTAGTGGTCCAGTTTTTCGGGCGTTGTTCAAAAATTATTGAAACATGTGTGTCTGTGTCGGGTATTTTATTGTCAGGCTCGCCTGACTATAACACCCTTACTTGTTTTATTATAAACGTGGCTGAAAATAGGAAAACGCAATCGTTTCCAATGAAGCGTTCAAAAAAGCTGAGGGTATTACCTCACTTTAAACTGTATTGTAATCTTAAAGAAAGGGTATCAATGCATTGATACAAAATAAAAAACAGTATAAAACGGAACGAAGCTCAAAGAAAGCCTTCAAAAAGAAAGCATGAAACAAATGCAAAAAATTACCCCAAGCTTAAGCCGTTACATAACAATCCTAAATGTTCATATGATTTGCCGAATTTTTCGCTCTATGGCTTCGGCGCGAAGTATTTTTTTTCTATTAAGTATTATATTTTTTTTTATAAAAAAAGATTTGGCTCTTTGTTCTTTTATTTCGATGATGTGATTTATTAGAGCTCATTGTTCAATACATCAATGTCATTTATCTTAATTTTATTATGATCGATATAAAACGCACAGCTTCATTGACCCCAAAATCGCGAAATAATCGCTTCATTTTCTACGCTTTGATCCATAATTGAATATCTTTCATTCGCAGATTTTGTGTCAGCAAGAAATAAATTGCGAAGGTCTCGAAGTAGAGAAGGCATAAAACAGACATTTCAATAGGTAAAATTTTGACGCCTCCCTTTCCAATAATTCAGTCATTAAAATCGAAATTAATAATAATAAAAAGCTTCGATTTCTAGGTTCATCTACCCAAGAAACCGTAAGTGAAAAACTTGTTTCGAAATCATTTTTGCCAAGTTAGCACCTTTTCACCTGAGCTTTGGTTTCTTTCTAACTTCGTTTTACTTCTTCTTCATTGATAAGATTTCACTTTTAAATACAAAATTAGATTTTATTCAAATCTTTTCGCTTGTTGTACTTTCAATGAAAAATTAGATATTCTTAAGCTCGTTTGTTACTGCTTCCGTTAAAGTTTCTCGTCATCCCAAATCTCAAACAGATATTTTGTTTTCGGGAACGAAAGACTTAACCGAAAACTGTAGCAAACGGGCCTTAATAGGGTTTCTTTTTACCGTGACTTAAGAAATCCATAGCCTAATAGTCTGGCACTATGTTGAAATAATAAAAAACATATAATTTCAGATTCTCTTCCTTATTACTGACGATGTTTTCCTGGGGTATTATCAATTCTAAACTCCAAATCTCATTCATACACAGAGAAAAAAATCAACCAGAAAACTGGTTAAATCAAAAGGAAAACATACAAAACGGCTTCAACAAGGAATATTTTCAATTTTAACAATTTTTCTTGTTGCAAAAAATAAAGACTTTTCTTTTCATCTATATCAACTATATTTCAGATTGAATTCACATGATAATTTTCTAAAATGGATTTAAATTTAAATTGTTGATCTAACCACGGACATAACTGATTAAAATGACAAGATTATTTTTAAAATAAAAAAAATTTCTTAAATAAACCCATAAAAGAAGAAATATCAAAACAAATTTATCTCAAATTCAGAGCAAATGGCCACAGAGCCCTCTGCTAAACATAACCCCAAAAAAGGGCCATCGGATGGACTTCATCCGATTTGGTCACTCCGATGTCGTGACTGCTTTCCCAATGCTTAAAAAGTTCTAAGATGAATGAATATCTTATATATCATATAAACAAATGAGAACTTTTCCGAACCAAAAGAAATGTAATTAAACATATTTCCTTTCTAATCAACCAAAAATGTTGTTGACTCAACCATTTTTCTTTTGAAATTTTCGTTCAGCTCGAAAATCAAAAGGACTGTGAATAACAATGCGTCCTTTTAAAAAATCATGGTAAAGTTCGCTCAGTGTGGAAATTCATTTTGAACCCAAGGTTTCTAGGAAATTTTTCTTAGATTTTCGTCTAGTATACGTTTTTGCTAAACGCTTTTACACAAAATAAATATACCCACGCTAATTATTATATCTTAAGAGTTTACCCTATTTCTATTTAGGAACTCCATTTCTTTTTAATTATATTTATGAATGAGATCCCAAAGCATTTACATAAAATTATCATATTTAGGGCTGTTTTCTCATCCTACTTGTAAGCTTTATCTGCCGGTAAAAATTCATTTTCTTTGACTTATTAATCAAATTTGTATGAAATTATCATCAGGATAATTTAACTTACATATAAAAAAAGATGAGAAAACGGCAATTATTTGAAGAAACATTGAGCTTGCAGGGTTGCATCCGACTTTTTCGCTTATCTTTGCCATTAGACACGTTAATGCGAGAACAGCTGTGTGCAGCACAACATAAACATTGATTTTGAAAGCTTAGAATCGTACAGGCAGATTTGGAGTCGTCTCCCTTACAATTTACGAGAGTGCAGCTAATCAACTTACTTGTCTTGAATGTGCGCGCATTTACTTCACTTCAGAATAGGGGCCATAAGCGGGAATAGTTAATAAACATTTTGAGGTCAATATATTCTACAACACTTCGAGGGAAAAAAATTTATTACTTTTTCCTTTTTAGGTGTGTCAGAAATATAAAATTAATTCCAGCCATAAGGCCACGCAGCCAGGGCTTCCAGATAGTTTACAATCTCTATCTTTGTAAATAATAATAATAATAATAATAAAATTAATTCCAAAATTGTTGCAATTTTGGTGACCTGTGATGGCGATTGATCAGAAAGTTCAAATTGAAGCTTAAGATCCACCGAGAGGCAGAATAAAGAGATTTTAAAGGCGTCTATAAAATGGTTTTAAGAGCCGAATTTATTCAAATTTTATACAAATGGACGCGAACGAATTTTATTATTTCGTGTATTTTATAAAGCCCCAAAAATATCTTGGTTTGCTTAAAAGCTGGCAGCTCTAAAAAGCTCTCCTCTGCTATTGTTAACATAAGCGAAATGTAAGCAACATAAAAGCTCGAAAGCGCATCGCAAGTGATGCTAGCTTTTTTTTTTGTATTTTTCCCTTTTTCACAAAGCAATTGCAAATAATACTTGGAATACTATAAATAAATAAAGACGTTTGAATGCGGACATTTAATAATTATTGCTCAACATAATAATTATTTGTAAAAGACACAGTAGCTTCAAAGCCGTCCACTCGTTACGCACTCAGCCAAAGTTGTAAGTAGTTAAGCAGCACTCAGTCAGAAAATTTTTCAACGGTTAAATAAAGGCTTTTTGAAAATATAATCAAAGAGAAGAAACAAAAAAACAAATGTTTTTCGTTTCTTTTGGGTTAAATTTTCTTTAAACTTGGCTCAATTGAATAATTATCCCACATACCACAAAGTTTTCTCTGTAGAAAAGTAACATGTCGTCGGCTTAGAGTGTAAACGTTCTAACTAACAATTTCAAAACTTTACAGGGTAAACAAAAAACATTTTCTTAGGAAGGAGACCCAATGGATGGTTTGTTTTCTTCCTATATGAAGTCTCTTCTAAATTCGATTCTGTGCGCTATGCAAAAGCTACGTTGGAGTCACTTGTTGGTGTTAGCTGTGAACTTTGACCACAGTTGGACTTAGCAGTTTTACTCATCACCAATTTCTCCGTATTTAGAATTTGAAATTAAAAAAGATTTTTTTGCCTGACGATGCAGTGTGCTTTTTTTCTTTCGAAAGACATCGAAAAGTCAGAATCGGTGAAAAGTGGACTTAGCAGGTTTAAACTTTAATCCGACGATTTGCAATTGTTTGACTTAGGGTGCTCAAATCCATTGAGAATCTTATTAAATGAAAATGAGATTTTAGTGATATTTTAATGCAATCCTGTGAGACAGTGCCGTAGCAACCATAGGGGAAAGAGGGGGCTTTGCCCCCCACGCATTTTTGTTTTTGCCCATGAATAAAATTGAAAAAATAATTTTTCCCCCCCACGCAAATTGGAAAAATAATTTTTCCCCCTCACGCAAAACAGAATTGCTACGGCACTGCTGTGAGATTAAACCTCTTTTCTCGAAGCTTTTGTCAAAGCAATACCCGATACCTACAAAAGAAATGGCTATACACTTTCCCCCTTCAAAATTGGATCAAAATGATTTCAGGCACTCAATTGAGGCATTCGTTGGAAATAATTGGCCTTGGAAGCGGTCATAAATATTTTTGAATTGTTGTTTTTTTTTTGTAAAAAAAATCTTATGAACAATGCAATCTCAAATATTTAAATTGAACCCTAAAAATATCAATGTCAATATTTTGAAATATTTACGATGCTCCAATTCTGTTTTCTTGAAACAAGTCTATTTAAACACACCTCCAGAAGGGTATTATGGAATTTTGCGGATCATGTAAAAGCTGAAACTTAATTCCGCAGGAAAGTTTTTATAATTTATTTTTATACCCTATACACTCTGTGTCGAGGGTATATTGCGTTTGTGTGGTTGTGTGTAACACCCAGAACCAGTCGAGATAGACCATACAAAATATATAAAGAAATGATCAGCGTCACCAAGAGATTCGATTTAGACATGTCCGTCTGTCTGTCTGTCGTCTGTCCGTCTGTCTGTCTGTCCGTCTGTCTGTCTGTCCGTCTGTCTGTCTGTCCGTCTGTCTGTCTGTCCGTCTGTGTGTCTGTCCGTCTGTCTGTATACAGTTATCTTATCGAAGGAGTTGAGCTATCTCGACAAAATTTGGTATGCGTGCTCACGGGGACATGAGTAAGAACAAGTTCGAGAGTGGACCCGATTGGACCATTTTTAGGGGTACCTCCAGTACTAGGGTCTGTTACGAAAATCATAAAAACTGCTCTAAAATCGAAGTTTTTCAATATATTTTTATAAAATTTGATAGTTGAACATGTTTAAAGACAAGTAATATGATTTCCAAAAATTGGGAAAGTGGGCGTGACAGAAGGACGTTTTTCGAAAATTGTTTCCTACAAAATTTTCCCAAAATTTTCCATGATCGGTCCATTATTAAGGGTACCTCCAGTACTAGTACTTAATGAAACTTATAATTTGAGCGTATATTTAAGCCTCCGATTATAGTTCAACAAAAATTGGAAAAGTGGGCGTGGCAAAGGGGAAGTTTTCATAAAGAAATCTATCAAATGTCGGTACATGGGGACCCTTATGGTCTTAAACACTTATTGATATTAAACATTATTTGAACATGTGAGTCTGTGTCGGGTATTCTATTGTCAGGCTCGCCTGACTATAACACCCTTACTTGTTTCATATACATATGTTGATGTGCAAGCTTTTAGGGCTCAATTTAAATATTTATGGTTTCGCTGCTTATGAATAAGATTGAACACCAAAGCCTCGTGTGAAAAAGCAGTCTCATTTACATAATAACATCATTTCTTTCTGTCTGCTCTTTGTACGAAATCTTCAAATCCAATTTTTTTCGCTGTTTTCTTAATAAATTTTGACAGCTTACAACAATTCGGTTAATTGCAAATTTGTACTTATTTCTGTGTTTTTCTTTGGCATATCATAAAAAAAAAAAAAACATAAAGGAATTTCTGTGAACGACATATTAGGCAATAGAGTGGACAAAAATCAGTTGTCCATCTTTGGGTCACGAAAGAGTTGACAGAGATATTTATTGCTCGCAAGAGATGACTTAATACTCGCTGAAGAATGATTTATACGAAAATTGATTGGGGCAATTTTTCCTCATTTCTATCATAACAAACAGACGATCGATTCAAAAAAAAAAAAACAGGTCACGACCATGATCACTTTAAAATTAATTATATATGAAGTAGCTCTCAAGTTCGTTGACACCATATCTCCGTTTAGCTCGATTAAGATCTTGTCTCATTCGTCATGCATCAGGTGGCTTACATTGCATCCAGCCTTGAACCTTGTTTTTCTCTCTCTCTCGCTCTTGAAGAAAACCAAAACACAACACTTGTGATTATCTTTTAATGAAAACTATGAATAACTTCGTAAATGTGATGAAATCAGACTTCGCTAAGCTTCGATAGCTCAGATTGGCTACTGTTTTGTAACTGACCATCAATCAATTAAGGCTGTATAATAAACAGTGTAGGTACTTATAAATCAAAAATGTAAATGCCGGATAGACAAAATCGAGGAGTCGTCTTATCGCTATGGATTTTTTTTTTTTTTTTTGGATTTCTTTCAAAGAAGTAGCATTACAAATGTAAGAAAAATTCAATTATCTCGATAGTTTATAGGTTGCCTGTTGAGTGATTGTGCCAATGAATGATTGAATATGCTTTCGGATTTATGGGAACATACTAATGTATGTATGTAATCTCGGCCTTATACTTGTTTCCCATGGTAGATTAAACAATTAAAAGCATAAAGAATACCGGAATTTGGCCTGTTCAGCTTTTGAGCTGATCTGTCTTGTCGCTTTTATAAGATTTGGTAACGTTGGTAGCTCATCAACGCTGCCAACACATGTAAGGTCGGCATTAGACAAGCCTTAGAATTGATATGTTCATTCATGTCTGCACGAAGACGGTAGGACAAAGAAGAAGATGGAATTTCTAACAATTAATTGAGACCCAGAGGCAAAGCGAAAACTTTTCGATTGTGAGTAAAAGTGTGAAAGTGATTATGAAAAGAGCGCCTTTTTTGTTGTCGATCATTATTTGTGATTGTTCGTTGCTCAAAATCGCCGAAAACTATGGCTATTATTGTCAAAACAGATTTATGAAGGGTCTGTGTGGCTTTTAAAATTAAGTGCCCGGTCAGATGGTCTCGAAATATGTTGCAAAAAGTTTTTAGTGGAATAGAATACAGTTTTTTTTTTTTTAAGACGAAACAATTTTCACATCCCTTAATTTTCGTACAACAAATAGTAGTAAGGATGGTTAGGCGATGTTGTCGGAACATTGAATCAGGGCCCGATACAGGTATTTTGCTGCTCTGGGCAAGAACAATATTTTCCAGCCCTCTAATGGCACTCATGGTGTGCTGCTTTTGCATATCTCTGAGATATATTTTCCCGGCTTCCCACCCCTTAAATCGTGGCTTGTATTGAATGAGTAATATCCCTACGATTGGGCTGTAAATACACTGAAAAAATATGCATACATTTTCATTTCTCTTTCAAAAAATGAATTAAAATTTTCCCATACAAATTTCTTTCCTACACATTCGTACTTTGCCTCTTAAGCCCTTGCGGGATGCATGAACAGAGAAGAAATCAATCATGTTATTCCAACAAGGCGTGTAATAGTTAATGTACTTGTACCATGAAGCGGTAAAATTGAAATTTCTTTGTCGGAAAGATAATTTCAAGTCACCTGCAGTTTTGTGTGCGGGAGCAATTGTACTTTCGGGTTACTGGAGCAAGTATAAAAGCAAAGGTTGCCTTAGCTCATAGTGCCCATTACCCAGTACACAGCTGTTCAGCATAGACGATCCCCCCATAAGCCAGAAAATGCGTGAAATTTTGGTAAAATTGAAATTCTTTTTCCCACAAAACTTGAATACATTCCTCTCTCATTTTTTTCTTATAAAAATTAGATTCTTTGCTGTGTAACTTTCGCATTTAGTGCCCCAGAAAATTATGGATATTCTGGATTAAATCATCAGCCTCACCATGAATATGGACCTATATACAAAGCAACCGACGCACTGAAATATCTACTGGCTCTACGACGGCAAAACATTGGACATAACGATTTTCATTCATCAAATTTTATAGAGAAATACTCAAGTACTCCACAACAACAACTGCAGCAACAACAATATCTTTACACCCAATTAGAAAATGAGCAGCAACCATTAATAACAAAACGATTCTATTTGCATTCAGCTCCAGAAGACAACGACGAGCAAGTCCAACAAAGGCACATAATTGTGGGAAAGCCAAAAAAGAATATAAATGTCGTTTTCATAAGAGCACCCGTCAATCCCGTGCAGCGTACCTTGCTCAAGATCAGTCCATCTGTCAATGAAGACCGAACTGTCATATATGTTCTTGCGAAGAAGCCGGATGACAATGAAATCAACGCACATGTTGTTGAGCCTATAACAACGACCGCCAAGCCAGAGGTATTTTTCATCAAATACAATACGCCGGAAGAAGCTGAGCATGCGCAGAGATCCATTAAATCTCAATATGAAAGATTGGGAGGGTCGACGATTAGCTCAAATGAGGGCACTGCACCGATAGCATCAGTTGTTGGTGCATTGGATAAGGCGAAATTTTCTCCGGAAAGAGAAAATGTGAATCTCGTTGTAGCCGGTCAAGTACACGAAAAACAAAGCGAAGACGAAAGCAATGATGCTCCAAATACCTATCAAAGTCACGAAGATCATCACGATGAATATGATGCGGGCACTTATGCTGGTTATTTCTCGTCAAAGTATTAGCAGTATTAGGTAGACTTTTGGGCAAATGGTTAAGTTGTTTTTGTACGTTTAAATTTTTTAAAGAACGTGTGTGTGTGTAGAGCTCATTGAATCTAAATAAAACTTTCTTTTTCAAGCTTTTTGGTCGCACGAACATATATGTATATTCGCATATTATTTGATTAATCAATTGCCTTTGAGTCCACAAAGTTTAAAAATGGATCGGTAATCCACTCGAAAAATAAGAATATCCAGTCCTTTCAAAAGGCAGGGAAAGCGGGATTGTGAATGTGCATTTTTGAAAATTTTTCCACTTTAACCATGTAGGCCCTTATCATTACTACCAAGGGCCCGGAGAACTCTCAAAGGGCCACGGGTTATTCTTACATTCTCTAGTGCTGGTTTATAAAACTTCCTTTATTTTGATCTTTTCGTTATTCTCAAATCGGCTTCAAATGCTGGGCCGTAATTCCTCAAATGCTGGGAATCATTTCAATAAATTTCTAACCTTACCCTTATCACGTGGATCCTAGAATTGTTGCCAACGCAAAGCAACGACGCTAAAGAAGAACAGCTCATTACCAATTCTAACAAAGCTTCTTCATCATTCGCTTCATGATCGGCTATATGTGGCTTTTCGTGCTTGAATATCAATGTTACTTTTTTGGTTTTTTTAAAAACTCAAGGACGTATTTGATGAGGTGCAAACGGGGCCATATGTCTCAATCGTCTTTTATTTTGAGCTAAAAGCCCACATCCCACCCACATCATAGCCTGGATTAAGCCCTTGTGAAAACTGAAAACTACATTTGATCAGCCTACGTATCGAGTGAAAACTAATTTTTTCCAAAATTCATCTTATCTGGAACTGTTCCTGAGTAAAGTTCCTCTGATTTCTTTGATGCCTTTATAGCTTTAGAAGTCAAAAACCATTTTCCTTACGAATATTTAAAACTTCAATGAAAGTTCGACTTCATACCGAAATTATGTATCTAAAAATTAAAAAAGAAATCACTTCACCAATTAGTAAATTATCAGGTAAAGCTCAATTTTGAATCTCATCTTTAATGACCCTTAAAATTTTCAATGTGAGACTTGAACGCATAAATCAAAAACCCCATTCAATCTTACCCTTGCCTTGTCATTTTTGCGACCGGACACCTTTAAAGAGTCGATTGAAAGATAAAAAAACGTGTCATAAAACAAAATGCGAAAATACCTTGATCACGTAACACAATGGCCATGCCTTTTGTCTATGATCTAGGGGAATAAATAAAAAAATATAAAATAATAATTCAACCCCAATTAAATTTCGCGTTTATTGAAGCTGAAGCCGATCAGACACGTTCATGTCGCATGACCTGCAATGCATGAGTATGATATGCTGAGTTTGAAGAACTTAAGTATCTACTTTAACTTTCATCGTTACTGCTTTTCCTTTTTTGTAATGAGCCGTTATTCAATCTAATTAATTTTCTATAGTCGAAAATCGGGAAAGCCCCGGTCAAAAATTGCGAAACTAGGAATTTCTTTTTTCGTTGCGAATTTCGTCGAATCGGACATGGCATAACTTGACGGAGCTTAATTAAAGCCTTTGCCGTTTTGAAAGTCACAACCGATTACGCAACGAATTCGAATATCATTAGACCAATGTGAGATGATTATTTCGATTCATCAAACATAATAATATCAATTAAGGTAAATAAGCATATTGCTTTCGTCGGTTCCGCTTGACGTTGGTGTTTACAGGCAATTATCACGGCACGCAGAGACCTAAAGACAAAGCAGTGGGGAACACAATATACCATGTGGTGTAATATTTCAATAGCCAGGCAACTTCGGTTGGATAAAATTTTGTTCGATTTTGCAACGATTGCGTGCACCTGCAGTTTATTTTTATTTTTATTTTTTTCAATGCTTTATTTTTCGGGGTGGAAACTAGGGATCGATTTAAAAATTACTTCCTCGCTTTAACCACCGACGTTGATAGAATTTTTCTATGCAGGGGATGAGCCATGTAATGTAGCAGCAGAATAAAGGAATATAATTTTTCGAAATTAAATTTTTGTTGTGGGAGAGAAAATATCCTTCTGATCAGCCTCTCTCAAACGTTCCTTGTGCATTTTTCGTCATCCACACATTTGTCTTAAAATTTTTACAATTGTGACTTTTGAATCTTCGCTTTTTCTGGGCTGATGAGTTAAAAGTTTTAAACAAATTATAACTAAGTCTATCTACACATCGCTGCACCGGAGTTATCTGCTGTTATAATCTAAAAAATAGTTTTTTGGGACTTTGAATTTTATGTTTCAGAAAGATATTCGTACGAACATATCAGCATTTCCACACGGACGGGACACTTAGGGGAGAAATTTTAAGTCCCGAATTGAAGAATGCGGTAAATACTTACACGTTGTTGCTATGTAAGTACTTTTGTGCAGCTCTTGCGGACTACTATATTTGTCATCATTTCTATGCAGACGACGCAACAAGAACGTTACTTTTTTAGGACATATCCATTTATAAAAAATTGCATTAAAAAATTGGCAAAATATTTTTTTCACATAGACCGGAATGTCAGAGCAATCAAAATCTTCAAAAATTTACGATTTTAATTTTCAAGAAGCCTAAAAACCATTTCCGCACCATTTGTACTCAATCGTTTGATATCGAAACTAAACATATCGCACACCCTCTTCTAAGGTGACACAACTCAAAATTTCTCATTTTTCAGAAAACGCAAAAAACAAAATGCGTCGCAGTGTCAATCAAAGCAAGAAGAAAGGCTTTGACGGGGTATTTCAGCTTTTTATAACAACATAAGCGGAATAGAATTTTTTGTGGAGGTAGGGAGGTGAACTATGCTCATTTTCCATATGTTAACTCAAAATTGACGATTTTTGAGTTGTGTCACCTTAGAAAAGGGAGTGCGATATATTCCTGTCTTTAAATGAGAAAGGGAAAACTGGGAAAAAACTGGATCGTCATAATCTTTGGAGCAATTTAAATTCGAGACGATTTTGCAGTTCATATCTGCGACATCTTCGATAGCGTTGGGAATCAATTATGGTTTCATTCAAATATACGAAAGGTCATGGAGAAAATTGTCTCCCCAGAAAGTGGTCGCATCCAATTTATTTGATTATGTTATATACGAGCGGATATCTCCGATACGACGATATAGCTGGACTGGATATTTTGATATGCAGGCGCCTTCAATTGGACTTACTTTCTTAAAGGAATAATAAAAAATTAGGTCATAAATTCTTAAAAGAAAATTGAAAATGCTGTCTCAATCTTTTTAATCGCAATCAAGCCTCAGTAATTCGAATCACATCTCTCTCTCTCTCTCTCACTCTCTCTCTCTCCACTCTCTCTCACTCTCTCTCTCACTCTCTCTCTCTCACTCACTCTCTCACTCTCTCCTCTCTCACTCTCTCTCACTCTCTCTCTAACTCTCTCTCTCTCTCTCTCTCCTCTCTCTCCCACTCTCTCTCTCTCTCTCTCTCTCTCTCTTTCTATCTCACTCTCTCTCTCTCTCTCTACTCTCTCTCTCACTCTCTCTCTCTCACTCTCTCTCTCTCTACTCTCTCTCTCTCTCACTCTCTCTCTCACTCTCTATCTCACTCTCTCTCTCACTCTCTCTCTACTCTCTCTCTCCCATCTCTCTCTCCTCCTCTCTCCTCTCACTCTCTCTCTCACTCTCTCTCTCACTCTCTCTCTCTCTCTCACTCTCTCTCTCTCTCACTCTCTCTC
Source organism: Chlorops oryzae (assembly GCA_020466095.1). Classification (NCBI taxonomy): domain Eukaryota; kingdom Metazoa; phylum Arthropoda; class Insecta; order Diptera; family Chloropidae; genus Chlorops; species Chlorops oryzae. Next base: position 35,139,972 of record CM035807.1, on the reverse strand, counting down.
TCTCTCTCACTCTCTCTCTCTCCTCTACTCTCTCTCTCACTCTCTCTCTCCTCTCTCTCTCTCTCTCTCTCTCTCCTCTCTCTCTCTCTCTCTCTCTCTCTCTCTCTCTCTCTCTATCTCTACCGCTAAATAATGCTATCATCCCATTCAATTCGGGTTAAAAAAAATTCGAATTATAGAAGTATGTCCGCATTTTATTAAGTTAAGTATTATATTTCTTTTCTTTTCCATCTTTCGATTTTACATTTTTCCAGTTTCTTTCAGTTTTTGGACCCTTTTTAGAAGATTTCTTGGATAACAACATCACTCTTTGCTGTTAGATCTGAAACAGAAATCAGTGTATTCATGTCGTTTCACGCTTTAAGGTCGTCGACACAACAATCCGTTCAAAAAAATTAGCTGTGAAAGTGCCTCCATAGATTCCAAGCAAATATCGCTCAGTTTGTTATATTTTTCTGTGCTCTTTCAACAGATAGACACCTACAATTGCTTTTTAAATGTCTTACTTTCGTTTGCTCTCTAAATCATTGTGTTTTTTCTCAATTCCTTGGCACGATTTCAATGACAAGCGATAAACGAAAAGACGCTATAACAAATGTCTCAACTACGTTCGGGTAGGTCGCTTCATTCGCTTTTATTACGTGATAATATATTATATATAAAATGTTTATATCTATAATTAATTTGAAGAATTGTGTGTAGATCGGATCGTCTTAAAGACAAAAAAACAAATAAAATTAAAAAATAAAAAGTAATAACGAAAAATTTTAAAAACCAGCTTGGATTAACTAAAAAAAATTTGTTCGTTGGGCAATAGACAGCATGGTGAGCGCGGATACGACGAATTCGTAAAACAATGCGTTGCCACACACCGGCTTCGTTTGGCTTGGAGCATTCGTGATTAGTTTAACCTCCAAGATTGATCGAAATGAGACACCTTCCGCTGGAAGACCGAGTTTAAGTAACAAGGCTGGTAATCATCGGACAATAGATCTATGTCCGGCGATTCATGCTGATTATACGAGAGATGAGAAGATGACTGGTGGTGGTGCGGCTGCTGATGAGCTGTGCTTTCCATACGAACGAGTGTGTATAATTGTTTTTGGGGTTTCGTGCCATCGTTTTGCCATATTCAGCTACGGGGCAGCAACGAAATGCCGCGAAATGATGGTAACAGTGAAAAGGGTCATAGTTATACTAACTGACACCGTGTAGAGAGTGGAATTGAAGACGAAGATGAAAACTAAAACGAACTGAAAAATTTTGTAAACGATATTGTAGTAGAAAAAACTATAAAAGCTGAGTCCCATACTCCAAGTCGATACAGTATCTTAAAAGACTTTGAAACAAACACTTTTCTGCGTGGCATACACACGAGTCATACATTTTATAAGGAAAAATGCGTGGATTTATTGTAAGGACCTCATCGGTGGATAATCTTTTACGTAGATTTAGAAAATAAAGTTGAATTTTTAAATTTCGTTTTAAGGTTCTCTGCTTTGCTGCCGTTGCTCTCGCGGCTCCACAAGGCTATAATTACAATCCTTCTGGTGGACATCAGGCTGGTGGTTTTTCAGGCGGCTCTTTCGGGAATTCGTTCGGTGGATCGGGTGGTGGTCTATCGACCGGTGCTGGTGGAGTCGGCGGATTTCAACAGGGCAGCTTAGGTCAATCTTCGAATGTACATCACCAACAGCAACATCAGCAGCAACAGGCTGTTATCTCGAAACGTTTCTATATTCATTCAGCACCCGAGGATAGCGAAGATGAATATAGGGAGCGTCACATTACTGTTGGTGTGCCCAGAAAAAATTACAATGTCGTTTTCATTAAATCACCTCAACGGTCCAACAAGAAGGCCACCATCAAGATCAGTCCGGCTGTCAATGAAGAGAAGACCGTCATTTATGTATTGAACAAGAAATCCGATTCATCGGATATTCAAGCTGAGGTCATTGAAAATGCCGCACCAACATCCAAGCCTGAAGTCTTCTTCATTAAGTACAAGACCAACGAAGAAGCCAATCATGCACAGCAACAGATCCAATCTCAATACGATGCTTTGGGAGGTAGCTCTCAAGTTTCGGACGAAGGTTATGCACCAGTCTCATCAGTGATTGGCTCTTTAGGAGGTGGTGGCGGTATTGGTGGTGGTGATGCTGGACACGGTGGTTCCCATGGTATCTCGCACTCCGGAGGTCTAAGCGGTGCAGGTTCCTCGGGATCCTTTGCCAGTGTGCAATCTTCGGGTGGAGTCGGTGGCGGCTTATTCGGCTCGGCAGCAACCAGCAATACTTATTTACCACCCAATGTGTAAATATCCACAGCGCGTTTAGAAAAAGACTCGACTGTTGTTTCATAACGCATGCGCGAAATTTATTTGTTGACAATTTGTTATTTTTTTTTTTTTCTATTATTGTTGGTTCCATGTTTGTTTCAGTCTTTGTACATAGTCAAATTTATTAAAATATTCAATTGCAATATTTTAAAACGATTTAGATAACTTGGAATTTGTTGATTGAAGACAATTTTCTGCTTCTGGAACATCGAGCCATTCTAAATGAATAGTTTCATTGATTGCCCACAGATGGCGGATCTAAAAGGAAACAGGAGAAAGCCTTAGTCAAAGCTTTTGTCAAGCTTTTGGACTATTTTATTTATAATATCCATCATTCTTCAAAGGAAAATTGAATCTGGTACGTTTTCTTTATGTTAGTCCTGAGTGAACGTTACTTTAATTTAAATTTATTGAAAGAAAGCTTTCCCAGTTTCTTAAGTTAAGTTGGATTTTCAATAAGGACTTCCATTTGGCTTTTAATCAACACGTTGGGTATGAGTATGTATTTAATAAGATTCGACCAGAACTCAAGATATTGAGATGCGGGGCTATCCTTCCACATGTTACCCAACAATACTCCTACAAACGGGCCGTTCCAAGAATCAGCCAAAACTGGACTGTGCAATTATAATGCTTCTTGTCCTCGATGTATCATGTTAAAGTTAAGAAGAAGTCAACTTACCAAAAATGAGAACTCTGAGGTTTCTCGGAATTCTAGTCAAAATGTAGAGTATTTTATACAGTCCGAACTCTCTTTAACGTACTTCAAGAGACCGGAAAAAATTCGCTATAGAGACAAATTTGTTATAGAGGAGTCCAATATATACATAGATGAGAATTGACCAGACTTTGAGTAGAAACAAGTGGTCTAGAAGAAGTTTTTAAATTATTACACCAACTGGTATAAATGGGACAATTGAATTTCAAGAATTTCTGCTGGGTATGTTCAGGTAGGGAAATGACTAAGCGTTTCGTCTGCAGCGGATGTATATTAGAATGTATGAGAACGTATTTTAATTACGATTGAATTAGAAATCTAAATATGAGAGTTTAAATTCTAACTGTTTTCTAAATCAGGGCTCAGCACACTGGGAAATCTAATTGTGTTAGTGACAGTAGGCCATTACATATCCCTTCGAGATGTTCCTTGTTCGGCTGTTCAGCTCAAACGTAGACAAGAGCCTACATCCTAAATGTGATTTGAACTGAATTGAGAGCGAAAATGTGAAATCTTTTAAGGTGTCATTTTAATTTTAGCAAATCCCTTCCTCTCCCATGACCAAAGGGTCCAATGACTAGTCATGCCAGATTTTAAGTGCTTGTCGACGGATCAATGGCATGGAGAACCTTTAACTATGTTTTTATTAAGACTTTCAGTTGAATTTATACAGCCTAAATACAATAATCGGTAATTAAGATCGTCCATTTGACATGAAAACATTTAGTAATACAACTGTGACGACCTGTTTTGCTTTATCTCGAAAAAAAATTTCATATCAGGACGTCATATTTGCATAATTTTTAAAAACTAGAAGTGAATCGCTTAGATGCATCTGTCGTTTGAAGCTTCACTGATAATAATTGAACCCCACTCGGTTATCTCTCTGTTTTCGTTTATGTCGAAGTATAAAAACAGCGTTTTGTCGAAATTCATTTCATTTGTAAAGAAAAGTTTTTCAATCTTTCGTCTCGCGGGAACAAAAATTCATTCAACATGCTCATTGCCTTGTTACAATTGCCCGTGGATACCGATGTCAAGGTTAATCTGAACAGGGCAATAGAAGCCATAAAGGATACGAAAAGGAAACACCATAAGCTACGTTTAGTTGTGCTGCCGGAAAGTTTCAATGCCCCTTATGGTGTTGAGGTATTCGAAAGGAACGCAGAGACAATTCCAACGGGTCCGACGTGCAAGGCACTGGCTGAGACCGCAAGATCACTTCAAATTTATATCATCGGCGGAAGTATCATCGAGCGTGATGAGAGTGGACAACTCTTCAATACTTGCACTGTATGGTCACCAAGTGGTCAGCTAATCGGCAAGCATCGTAAGGTATAATTAGGAAAAACGAATCAACCATTCTTATGAGACTGATGTGATAGCGTTTTTTTCACGCAGATACATCTCTTCAAAATGAATATATCCCGCGACATGCTTGGAGGTGTCAAGTTTGATGAGGGTGCGGTATTGACTGCTGGCAACAATATAACCATTGTCGAGATCGACAATCATAAGGTTGGAATTGGAATTTGTCATGATAAGCGTTTCGGTGAGCTGGCCCGAGTTTATCGCAAAATGGACTGCGAAATGATTGTTTACCCCTCGGCGTTCTGCATTTGTCAGGGACCCATGCATTGGGAACTTTTGCAGCGATCTCGAGCGAACGATAATCAATTGTTCGTTGTGACATGCAGTCCAGCTCGTGATAATATGTCTGGCTATGTCGCTTATGGTCATTCAATGATTGTCGATCCTTGGGGTCGGGTGCAGTGTGAGGCCGGAGAATCGATGGATATTATTGTTCAGGAAATCGGTAATTTCAACAGGGTGTTCTTTTATTATAACAATTTTATTTGGTTCGTTTTTTTTTCTAGATTTCGGTATGATCAAATCGGTTCGCGCACAGATACCACTCGAAGAGCAGCGACGTACCGATGTTTATGATACTATTTTTGTTGGTAAATGAAGTATTGGAATTGTGTTGTACTAGGACCCAGACATTGCTGCACTATTAATAAAATTTTACTAAAATTGGTTAAAAAAAGGTAAATGGTGAAAGTTGTTGTAACAATATGGACCAACCTTTTTATAGGGCAACAATATCCAGAGTCCATTTGTTTGTTTATGGTAGAGATGTGCCAAATTGGAAATTAGATTTTATTAGGGTAGGATAGTAAACACTAAACATAACTGAAAAGAACTGACACTAAAAAAATTATAGGAATAATTAACAAAATTTGACGGAAAATATCTAAAGATTGTTGTATATCTGCCACGCCTTCGTTTTTTTGGTTGAGTGTGAGACCAGTAGATTGGTATGGCATGCCGAAATCTGGTATAAAATATTTCTGATAACAGGATTGAAATAACATAGCGAGACCTGGTATACAGATCTAAAAAGACACGAATGGGGCACCATTTTTATGGGACTTCCAATACCGGGCTATTTTACAACGGTTATAGAAACTTTAACACTTTTGACGATATTGTAATACTGATATTCAGCAAGTTGTATAAGATTGGTGAAAATGAATCGGGTGAACCAGTTAAGATGAAATTTTGGACGTAGGCGTTTTGGGCTCAGGGAATGATCTTTATTGAAAATAGGGGTGAGTGTTTAGAGGAAAATGTTTATAGCTTGAGAACTACTCTACACTTCTCAATTATGTATATTTGATACATACACTAGTGAAGGACTAGCAGACCTACTGCCTCGTCAACAAGAGTCGATTTTTCGTAACTTGCGCGAATAAATTCTTGAAAGCTGACCATGACTTTTAAAAGGTTGTTGGGATGAAATGGAGTTATTGATTAAAGTGTCAATCTGGCTGGGCATACTTAAACTCCTTTTTCATATGATTTCCGCTATTCCATGCAGTCGCAGCGCTTTCACAAATACATTCGAAGTTCCCATTTTCCACGATTTTGCACAGCGTCTGACTTTTCGAAAGATTTTTTCATAGGCCTTCGCATGAAGAACATTAGCAAAAGAGTTCGCGTAACCAAGGAAACCGACAAAAATCGATTACACAAACTATCACAATTGAGAGCCGCACTCAAAATAGTATACTATTTTTTCAAGATTAATAAATACTGTAAACAATAAGGCATAGATGGCCTCGATGGATCAAAGTGAAATTGAATTTTTAAAAACATCGCCTTGCGAAAGTGATCCATTTTGTGCAAAGGTAATTAAGCAGACCGTGCACAGTGTTGCCATCACATGGAATTCTATTCCAAATGCTCATGTTTATGACATTCAGAAGTACGACAAACACACTGGATGGACTGCAGTAGCATGGTGAGACCATTACTCCTCAAAGAATGTCCCTAGATGTGTGATTAAAAAATTGTTATTTTGAAAAGGAAAAGCCAATCACCTGCTGAAATTGAAAATCTGGAAGAAAATTTTGCATATAAACTATGCATAAGAGCACTGAGGTATGATGAGGAGAGCCAATCGTACATTGAGGTAGCAATTTCTGATGAAATTGTGGTGAGTGCGAATGGCATGAGAGGAGATTTCATACTTTCTTTTTGGTTTTATTACTCAATCAATCAATTCCCACTTTAAAAACCGAATTCCCTTTTTACATTTGACTTAGTTATTTGGCATCAAATTGGATTTTCCATCGGCAATAAAGCGTTCTTTGATCTAGCTCAAGCTTCTACTTTTGGTATTTTTTAATTTTCTGTCAGGCCCTTACACCAGCCGCACAGCCGACAACACTATCCCTACATCGTGCCATAAAAAAAGGTCAACAATTTCTTGTTAAACGTATTCTACGCCGTCGTCCCAGTCTCATCGCGTATCCCGGTCCCAATGGTTACCTGCCTCTCGCTAATGCCATTACATACGGAGAAAATTGTGTTGTCGACGCATTGCTAACTGCGGGTGCGTGTGTGCACACTGGCAATCCGGATAACCAACGCACACCTTTGCACGTAAGTATGTTTTCATGTATGTACCAATGAATGTATGTCAATTTGCGCGGAGAGCTGTCACACAATAGAGCCTATAAGTTCCCAGAGAATAGAAGGCGGATACGAGAATTTGTCATATAATTTCCGATTTCGAAAGCTGCAGTTGTGCATTAGTTTCCTTCCGTTCCGCAGCTCGCATTCTTCTATGGGCGACTTTCGGTGGCGCGTATTTTGCTGAACAAAAAGGCCAAATTGGAAACTACGGATATGATTGGCATGACCGCTTGTCATTTTGCAATCGATGCCAATCAGTTTGAGATGTTGAAGTTCGGAGTCGAAAATAATGCAAATTTAGAGGCCACCGATGCTGCCGGCTGGACGCTGCTCTTGCGTGCAGGTTTGTACCAGTGTGACTGGCTGCTCATGCACCAGAATATTAATCAGATATTATGGAAGCAAACTTACTTGAAATATTCATTTTCATTTGCGACTTTACCATAATAGCTGTCATGGGCGCGGATATGGCAATTTTAAAATTCCTTGTCACGCATGGAGCTGATAGAACGACTGTGGATAAATTGGGTCAAAGTTGCGTTGATCTTGCCCGGATGTTTCGCCACGAGGCAGCTTTAAAGTATTTCCAGAAGATAGAGAAATTCAAGAAAAGGAAAACATAAAAATATCGATTTAAAAAAATTGTACATATTAACCCTTTATCGCAGACAAATCCATATCTAGTTTCTGGAAAAAAAGCAAATATACATATGTATGTCGGTATATGTTAGAGTTGCAACGGATATCCGGTATCCGGCCTTGTATTTAGTATCAGGCCGGATACCGGATACCATCTATATCCGGCTGCCGGATACTTGACAATAAACATTTGCTATATTGTATTTGTACTATGTATGCAGGTTTGAAAATGCAGCGTTTGCAGGAAACTGGATACAGTTTCGCCAACATTTTTACAGAAAATATCCATTTCAATCATCAATACAAGCACTACTTTAAAGTGTGATGTGTCAAAAAATAACGTTGGAAATTTTTTCTACCAAACGGCAACGCCCAGGATCATTGCTATGCCGTTCAATATGGCCTTAAAACCAAGAATATTTATATAAAATAAAAAAGTAACTATCCGTCCTTGAAGCCAGCCGGATATCCGGTATCCGTCATTCGGCCGGATACACTATCCGTTGGAACACTAATATATGTAATAAAATCATTTACAGCGACAAAATTTTTTTCCTCTTATTCAATATACCATGTATTAATTTTGGACATACATACATACATCATGCAGCAAAAGCTTAAAAACCATACAATGCGAAAAGTTTTTCTCACTTATTCAATATATTATATAGTAACGGGTTAATAAAACCATTTACTGGGAAAAATGTTTCCACTTATTTAATTACTGTGCAGTAAAGAGATTATAAATCCATTTTCAAAATTTTATCGTATATGTATATTAAATTTGTGTCGTATATTTAATATTAAAATCAGTAAAGGATAAAAAGGTCTCGCTTATTTATTGATTTAATTGAAAAATGCATACTTTTTGAACTGCAACCACTTCTTGTGAATGTTGTTTGTCCTACCTAAATGGCTGCCCAATTGCATAAACTTCGTCTTAATTTTATCACTTAAAACCATACTTTATTGATAGAAGCTATTAATATTTAAATGCATTTCATTCGCTGTTCAGTTTGATAGCCGCAGGCGTAAATTGAAAAGAAATCCGAATTATATTTTAAGCCCAAGAAGAAAATATTTTCCGACAGCTCCTTGCCAAAGTCACAGAAATTTTGTGCAAACAATGTATAGAAAATGTGTTTGTTGGTAATATTATGTTGTCCTAAGATTCCGTTTTCCTGATCGAAAATGGCACGATTGACGTCAGAGAGTGCAATCCAATCGATATAATCCTGCCAGGCATGATTGAAACTCTTCAGATACACTATGGCAAGGATGCGGGCCTCCTCAAGCACATTCACATATTGTGGCAAATTGAGGCACTCACCGATGTTGTATATACGTTTGGGCTCAAAAAATCGCACCGTATAATTGTACAATGTCATCCAGAGATGTACGTTGAATGTTGGAAAATAATATGACATCGGTTTATTACGACTCTGATAGATATATAAACTCCAGTCGAGCATGATGCGTTGCATGCCCATTTCGTAGGTGGAATTTCGCCGGCGATGATACTCTAAATTTCGTAAATTATGCTCATAGCTCTCACGGAAAATCTGAAGTTCACTGTACTCATGATCGAGATCAGTTGGACTAAAGAAGACATGCGGATTACGGAATTTCTCTTTCAATTTCTGTAAACGTTCCAATATCGGATTGCGTGAGAACTCTTCAATACTTGCAGCCTTCTTAACGAATCTATCGAGGATGTCCAAGAAGTCAATGTGCTCGTGAACGCTTCCAGCGATGTGGTGTTTCGTTATAATATAGCCAAAGACTGGCTTGAAATACTCGAAGGTCTCACGGTAGCAGTCTTCGATTGATTTCAAAGTATTGCAGGATATGAAGAAGTCATTCACTTTACGCTTTGCTTCGAATTGCTTAGGGTCCTCTTGAAGCTCGGTGAGCAAGTGAATTAGTTCAGTGATATTCGGAAGATGGCCTATAAAGAAAGAAACAAATTGAATATGATCGCTTTTCTCTCATTCTCTCGTCTTACCCATTATTGAATACATTCCCCTTCCTCGATTGCAAACATACTCGTAGTAATTGTCGCAGGGGTTTTTATCTAGGTTTATGGAATTATGCATTCGTTCGGCCATGTTCCTTAGTTCATGAATACGCAGATCGGACAAATGTCCTCGATACGCAATTTGACCAAAGACTTCATGGGGCTGATACATCAAAAAGATGATGAAAAGGAAAGGGAACAATTTTTCAAAATATTTTATCATACTGATGTGTTTATATTTCCCTTTGAAGCACGTTTTATTATGGTTTTTATTTAATATTTGCATAAAAAATAAATTTATTTCATTTCTTATTCAGCCCTTGGTGAACAAAATGATTCACATGGCTACACTCGGACAGCATTTAAAATACTAATTGGATGAAGCTGAAATTGTTTTGATTCCACACCAATGAATTTAGCGATAAGATTGGACCCTTTAGATCATGAGAGAAATATGAAATGATAACGTTTAGTTGTGCTCGCTAAGCTGGCCAGATTCTTCGTTCCACTTTGCTTCATTCCTCTTGATCGTCGCGAAGAGAGTATCGCTGAATAACCCAAATTATGCTCCGTTACCCAATTCATTATTTTCTAAATTACAACAAAATATTACGCTCGTTGGCTTCTGACTCCAAATGACCTTTGATAACATTTTTTATGGATTAATGGTATAAATTTCTTCTATTCACCTATTTAATTAAATTTTTTTCTATGCATTGTTTTATGTAATTCTGTGTTATTTGGTTTTTAAAATTATGTTCATTTAACTGTGAGAGTATATGAGCTTCTCTTTCTCATAGCGAATCATAAAATGCAACAAAAAATACGAACCTGTGGATTCGCTATGAGAAAGAGGAGTTAAGCTCATATACTTTCACAGTTATATAAATTGTAAAAACTTTTCTCTGCATGCATATGCATGCAAAAGAAACAACTATGGGTGTTAATAATCAAACGAGCCTGTCAATAAAATACCCGAAACAGACACACTTGTTTAAATAATTTTTAAAACACCCCCGAAAAACAGAACCATTGAGAAAGAATATTCTAGAGATTTTTAAGGTCATAAGGGGCTCCATATACCGAGTTTTGTTCAACTTCTTTATTAATAATCCTAAATTTCATTCAAATAATTCGAAAAGCCCGATTTTTGGGGCAGTTTTCATGATTTTTGTGACAGACCCTAGTACTGTAGGTTCCGCTAAAAATGGTCCGATCGGGTCAATTCTCGTACTTATTCTTACTCATGTCTCCGTGAGCACGCATACTAAGTTTCGTCAAGATAGCTCAACTGGTTCGATAAGAAAACTGTATACAGACAGACGGACATACAGGCGGACTTGGCTAAATTGAATCTCCTGGCACGGTGCGCTGGAATCGGTTTAAATAAAATTTTGATGTAACTAAATTTTTGAAGTTGATTCTGTTTCTAGGATGCAATAGGAAAAGGAAAAGCGTAAAACTAAAAAGATCCGTTAGGCGCTTTTTTCTTAGAGCCAATTAACGGTTTTCTGAAATTTGTATCAGAGACGATGTTGATCTAAGTCTTGTATATTAATTTCGGCTTGTCCGATTTCAACGATACGTATCTCAAATTAAAAAGAACAAAATTTCCATAAGTTCTCCTCTAGACGTCGAGTAAATGAGATAAACCGTTCCGGCGCTATAACTCAAAAACTCTGTACTTCGTTTTCTAAGACTTCTTCGTTTTCGAGACTTAAAGCTTAGGGAGGAGACCCACAATGTGGATGGTTTGTTTTCTTCCTAGATGAAGTCTCTTCTATATTCGATTCTGTGCGCTATACAAAAGCTACGTTGGAGTCACTTGTTGGTGTTAGCTGTGAACTTTGACCACAGTTGGACTTAGCAGTTTTAGTCATCACCAAAACCTCCGTATTTAGAACTTGAAATTAAAAAAGTTTTTTATGCCTGGCGATGCAGTGTGCTTTTTCTTTTGAAAGACATCGAAAATTCAGAATCAGTGAAAAGTGGACTTAGCAGGTTTAAACTTGAAGCCAACGTTATGTTCATTTAGTTCTTCAACAGCTTGACCTAAACGCATTTGAAAACAACAGTAAATTTAAAAACAATAACAGGCATACGATGCATGCATTCATAGATAAATACAGCAACAACAACATAAGAAAGCCAACTATTAAATATCAAATGTTTTAGTGCACTCATTGAAATATAAGAGAAGGCGCTGTTTTGGTTTTGAAAAAGCAAAGCAGAAGAGGCTTTGCAGTGAGTAAGCAGAGTTCAGTGTTTGCTTTGCAAAAACAAAATGCATACAATGCACGCTCGCTCTCTCTCTCTCTATTGATTCAAATGCAAAGCATTTTATTCGCTTGCTTTGTTTTGCAAGCACTGTTCTCTTCACTAGATCATTTGTTGTCATTGACAGGCCAGCATATTTGTCGAGGGGTCTAGTGCACAATCAACGCGATCGATTCATGTTTTTTTTTATTCGTACGTGGACACTTTTGTTTTCCATCGTGATGAAACCGACGACCGCGCCGCGAAAAGGCAATCTCCACAACATCATCGTCACCATCATCACCTGCATCACTACCTGTGGGTACATAATAAGGTACGTGGCCGTTTGCTCTGTATATTTTACCTAATCTTTTTGTCACAGTTTCTAGTCGCGAGACCATTTAATATTCGGAACGTTAACACTTACAAAAATTGACCCTCGACAGGATGAACAACCGAAGAAATATTAACACGCCTTGCGTTTCACGCGGAAGAAATGCAGCTGCTTACATTTAAATAGATTTCAACATCAATGGAAGCAGCTACATTTCTTCCGCGTGAAACGCCTGACGCGTATACCACAACCACCGTCCTTTCCGTCGTTTATGGAGTTTCGTATTTACGTTTAAATGAATCTTAACAAAGAATCAAACAACAATAAAACGCCCTTAACGTTATGCTCCGATTCAACGGATTCTAAATCCACAGCTCAAAGGAGCATTGACGGGAGAATTGAAAATTCATTGGAAAGCTTAAAACTGCATTCGCACTTACTTACAAGTATAGTAGAAATAAAATTTATATGCTCAGTAAAATAAATTCCCTACTTAAATTCGAAGAAAAGAACTCAATCGTTTAAACATTAATCCCAGTTAACAGTTAATGAATAATTGAAAAAAAAAATCTACATACTTCAATCATGATTTTCAGAGGCATCAATCGGAATAAAGAGCAGCTATTTAGAATTTTTTGAAACATTGAACTGAGTACCTCAATAATTATGAACTGCTTCGAAGAAAAACTAACCCTAAATGGTTTACTGGGTTACTAACATAATTCCAAAATGCCTTTGAGTTCGTAAATGAAATGAAATCATTTAAGATTACAAAAGAACAAAAACAAAATTGAACACCTTGAGAGATGGCATTAAATCTCCTACTCGATAAGGAATTGTTCCTTTGTAAACAATCGTGATTTCGGCATTGTTATGGCAACAGTTCATCACTCAACGTGTACGTTATCCATCAAGATAAATTTGTTGATGATGCCGTCATCTTGAGCAAACAGGTGTGCGGCAAAAGCTCATTCTGTTCGAGTCATAAAAATTTCAAGGTTGTAAAGAGCGCGTTTTGGTTATAAACGAAACCATTTGGAGCCATATTAATACGTAATTTTTTAGCTTTTAGTCCTTACATCGATAGCGGTGATGGTGATTATGATTAAGCACTGACGATTGTCGAGAATCCTTAATCGAGTGTCTTCAAAGAAGTCAGTATGCGCAGAGAAGTCAATTTCAAGGTATGCACTCAATAAGACATGACGAACATTTCAGGTACTCAATGATTATTTTGATGGACGAAATTCTTGAAGGACACTGTGTGAAAATGTCAATTCCGTTTAATTTCAAGTTCATTTCAATGTTCTAACACAGCCAGGAATGTTTTTCTTTGGAATTTTTCATCAAAATGTGTTTCTCTTCGAGTGACCCGTACCCGATTCTTGGCCGCGATGAACATTCTGAGTTGAGGGACTTCGTTCGTTCTTCGCAGTCCTGCGAGGATTTTTTAATTTGCGGCTAATGAGCCGAAAACAGCGAGCTTTGCTTCACGCTGTACTAAATCCACGGTCTGGTTGGCTACTATTATTATTATTATCCTTATTTTCTCGATTGGACAAACCGAACAAGCATGGAGCAAGAACATATCCGTTCAAGTATGGCAATGGAAATTGATAAATGATGGCTGTAAGATTAATGCGAACATTGTCGCTGTAAAATGTCAAGGCTATAATCGCTGAAAATTAATTTTCCTTATTTTAAATCGCTTCTGGTTTTATTCTTTTTTCCCCCTTCAAGGATGATTTTTGCATTGCTTTTGACATTTAATATTTCCACACAATTTACGATGCAAACAACAATTTCGAAGTTTATCGGCACCGAAACATGAATGTGAATAAGAAAAGCGATTGAAAGAAAAACTTTCTGCTATTGGTTAACCCATTCACTTCAGTGGCTCCAGATGGACAGGTCTAAAATCTCTTGCGTCTTTGGAAACAAAACTGAATAATTGTGACTATTGGAAGCAATAATTTGAGTATGTAATGGTTTAAATACGACCCGAAATTTTGTGGGAAATTTCAGTGGTTTCCACGATAGCCAAAAGGAAAATTGTTCTTAAATACTCTTTCAGTTATCTCAGATTCAAATTGCGAACCTTCTCTCTTCTCCCCAAAGGGATTTTGTTTTATTGTCGAGAAAACTTTCATTTTCAGATTGTGTTCATTATTCTAATGTCGGCTATTGGAATAACAGAATACCTGCATAAATTTATTGTTTCCCAAAGGAAATTATTGGGGGAAAATTTGTGTAACATTTTCGGGTATTGCATACCTGAAGAATCACGGCAGCCAGTTGTCAGCTAATTCCGATGAAAATGTGTCAAATTCAAAGTTAAGACTAATTAAAATATTACGCCCGGTGGATTTAAGATTTAGATTTGAATGCAACATTTTCCTGACTCATTTCGTAAATGCCTGTAATATCGTACTGGGGGAAAAGTCAAGGGACGAGGAAGGTTAGTTTTTGGTCACGTTGAAACCAGCTGCAAGGGGATGCTTTGGGGCGATATTAATTGTGAAAACACTGTAGCTACTGAGGTAAATTTTTTGTTTTTTTCGTTTATTTTTTTAATTTGAGACATTTATTTAGGAGAGTAAGTGCCTTAAGACTTTTTGATCTTTTTGGGATGCCATTATTACAGGCATTTTTTGGGTCGAGCTTATCCCTATAGTCAATTATGAAATATCGTTTTTCTCCCATGGGTGGTTTTTATGTTTTGCGGCTTTTAAAACACGTTTTTTATAAATAATAAAGTTAATTTGGACTAACAAGAAAATAATCCAAGGTAAAATCATGTAAAAAAAGGATAAATTCATTAGTTTATGATTGAAATGTCCGTTTAGGGCTTGTTTCCCCGTTACTAAGCCTACTAAGAGCTTTTTTATGTAATTTATGATAGACCCACGAAAAAAACCTGCTTTGTTAGAACTGGATGGTCATTGGATCAAAAGGGCTTTTTGTATTTCTTTACCCATGCAAAGCAACTGCGAAGCAACTTTTCAAAAATATATTTTGCAGGTAAAATAAATTCAGTATTCAGTATTAATTCTGTTATGAAAACAGCGCCGGTAAAAAGTACCATTGTTTCTATAATTTGGAAGGTATCTATATCGAGGAATTACTTTAAATACTAGTAATTGTGTTGAATATTAATAAAACTCCTTTGCAATAGGGTTAAGAAAAAATAATTCCATATAAAGATGAGGCAAAGTATCCTGATGATCCTGATGAGGCATAAAATTGTTAGTAGAGAAGTTATGAAGGGTATGTGAATTTATGATCCCTGTGGTAATGAGCAGGTCGATTTATAGTAAGGGATTAAAATGACGGGATTTGGTGGGTGAGCCTGAGTCTCCACATTCTATCTCTTTATGTAGAATAAATATGGTCAAAAGCTGATCTATGGAGGAGTAGTGTTTTCTTCTATTCTCTAACTCGGAATAAAATGGCGACTGTTTTCATTTTGATTAAAGGAGGTCTTCTCTTTGAGGAGTTAAATGCAGCAGTGTTTCTTTTTCAAAGGTTAATCTTAAACAGCAACGGTTGAAAAAATTGCCTAATATATAAAAAGGGAGTTGTAGGAGCATAGTCTTGACCCGTCGGAGAGCGGTTAGATAGTGCTCCTGATTTGTGCAGGGTATGTAAACGTATAAGGTGACCAGTGATGTTTTCATTTTTGGGGTAAATTCCCGACGAAAAAACCCGGAAAATTGGTTTTTTACAACTTGTCATTTAATTTGGCGTTAAATTCTTAATAAATTATAATAGTAGGGGAGCCCGAGATGCTAAATTTGCAGTTACTAAAGCGTCATGGAAACTAATTGGATTGTAAAGTTTACGTTCTTAAACAAAAAAAAGTCTATGTTAAGTTTTCCATTTTATTGGGGATGAGAGCGTGTAAGAATGGTCAAAAACGTAAAAAAAAATGTTCCTGCTAACACAAGCTTACAAATAATAATTTTTGGCGTGTTCAGGAGATCTCAATGCACTTTTCCCATAGACTTTGGCCTTCTTAACACGAAAATAATATAAAAAAATTTTTTCATGGAAGCGTTTATTTTATATTAATTTAAAAAAAAAATGTTTATTTTTTCCGGAGATATTATAGATTTTTTGAGCAGAACTCGGCCATGCATAGACCAATTCAAATAAAGTACCACTCAAGCTAAAGAAAACTAACGCCTATAAGACTCTTTCCTACAAAGTTTTAAGATTGGTAAGGAAACTAAGATTCTGTAGACCTATAAACTTAAAAAAATATATTTTTGTAGAAAAAATACATGTTTCTTTTTCAATTATCGGCATCTAAAAAATATATTCCAAAAAGACAATTTTTTTTTACATTTTTGATTTAAAGGTGGGTCCTTACCCAACAAAACAGTATATTAGTTTTATATATTATATATTTTTATTATATATTGGCTTTATCCCCTCACTTATAAAGTTATAACTTCGCCATTTATCCATGGATTTTAAAAACAAATATACTATTTTGTTGGGTAAGGACCAACCTTTAAATCAAAAATGTAAAAAAAATTATCTTTTTGGAATCTAATTTTTAGATGCCGATAAATGAAAAAGAAACATGTATTTTTGCTAAAAAAAATATTTTTTTTTAGGTTTATAGGTCTACAGAAACTTAGTTTCCTTACCAATCTTAAAACTATGCAGCAAAGAGTCTTAGAGGCGTTTTTTTTTCTTTAGCTTGAGTGGTACTTTATTTGAATTGGTCGATGCGTGGCCGAGTTCTGCTCAAAAAATCTACAATATCTCCGAAAAAAACCTTTGTTTTTTTTTTTTAATTAATATAAAAAAAACGCTTCCATGAAAACTTTTTTCAATAATTTTTTCATGTTTAGAAGGCCAAAGTCTATGGGAAAAGTGCATTGAGATCTCCTGAACAAAATGGCTGTAAACTAGTGTAAGCAATATATATTAATCTGACGTTTAATTCTAGGTGGTTGGCCATAAATAGAGGTGAAAAAAAGAAAAAAAAACAGTTTCTCGAGCGTGTCAGATATTCACAGTGAATGTTAAGTGGACTCCTGAAAGTGTCCTATTTGAATGACTGACGTTTTGGAGGTGGCCAAAGCTCAAGAATAATTTTTGAAAATGTAAAAAAAACTGTTACCTTGAGATACTCGAGCGTGTCAGATTTTTATACAGACGGATCAACCAGATGTCTTAGTCGCCCTGAATGATAATCGTGGAGGCGTATTGTTAATCTGACAATTAAAGAGACCAAGTTTTTCTTTCGTTTCTTTTTATAATTATACACAGAGAAAAAAATCAACTAGAAAACTAGTTTAATCAAAAGGAAAAACATACAAAACGGCTTCAACAAGGAATGTTTTTAATTTTAACAATTTTTCTTGTTGGAAAAAATAAAGATATTCCTTTCGAATCAACTATGTTTCAGGTTGAATTGAAATGATAATTTTCAAAATGGATTTAAATTTAAATTGTTGAACTAACCACGGACATAACTGATTGAAATGACAAGATTATTTTTAAAATAAAAAAAAAAATTCTTAAATAAACCCATAAAAGAAGAAATATCAAAACAAATTTATCTCAAATTCAGAGCAAATGGCCACAGAGCCCTCTGCTAAACATAACCCCAAAAAAGGGCCATCCGATGGACTTCATCCGATTTTGTCACTCCGTTGTCGTGACTGCTTTCGCAATGCTTAAAAAGTTCTAAGATGAATAATATCTTATATGTGCTATTTTATAAAACAAATGAGAATTATACCGAACGAAAAGAAATCTAATCAAACACGTTTCCTTTTAAATCAACGAAAAATGTTGTTGACTCAACCATTTTTCTTTTGAAATTTTCGTTCTGCTCGAAAATCAAAAGGACTGTGGATAACAATGCGCCCTTTTAAAAAAACCATGGTAAAGTTCGCTCAGTGTAGATGTAACAAAACCAATCTCTTTATATTTATTTATAAGGAGAGAGAGAAAAAATGGAAACGAAAAGGATTCGCGATTCACAGTTTTTCAGTTTTAAAAGCTCTTTATTGACACGGAATACAAATTTTTAATTTCACAAAATCATTTGAATACACTACATTGCTTGCGACTAAATGTGCCATTTTTTCCTACTTTGCCCCACGAAAAACGTCAGATTATATGTTTTTCGTGATCCTTAAAGGATTTCCTTCAAAATAAAAAAAAACCAATCGCGCTCGAATATTTCGAGTTGACCTTTTTATTTTGCAACTTTGGTACTCACCTCTTTCCCTATGCCACGCTCAAATTGTCAGAGAATTGAAATGTACACTTTTTAAAATCTACTTAACTTACCTTCTCTTAATCTGACGCGCTCGAGTTTTTCAGAGGATCGATTTTTTTTTACTAATCTGACGGGCTGCCCTCAACGTACACCCCAATATTGAGCGCTCATATATGGTGGGGCCATATAACAGGGTGCAAGCTTTCTCTCCATATTATTTTCTGACACGCTCGAGTAACTGCAAAAATCCCCTCTTGGGCTCACCTACTATAAATTTTTTAATAAAAGTGGAATTTAAGAAAACTTTTTTGAAGTTATTTTTAATGAAAAAGTTTTTACTGACTATCGGAACTGTCCGAAAAATCTGCGGACTTATCAAATGAATCAACATCAGAGGGCCCATCCCACACTTCCTTGGACAGTTTAAAATTGTAGGAGAGATAAGTCAGTTTTCCTGCCCTTTCTGTAGTTAATCGATTTCGTTTCTTATTGTGTATCCATCCACATGGAACACTGTTCCGCGATAGAAAATGTTTGCTGGGTACCTATCCATTAATAGGTACTTTGTGTTTCTGTTATTAACAAAAACAGGCTACCACATGGTATTTGAACGTATTTCAATAAATATTCCATATGTCTTGCCTGTCCCAATTCCTGTGAACTTTTTCAGGGGCAAGTGTTGTCACATTTATACTATTTTGTTTTGCTATCGAAAGCCAAAATTACTTTGGCTTATTTATCGGTTCAACTTTCTGCAAAAAAAAAAAAATTGTTTCTTTTATTGATAGTAATTTGTTTGGTATCGATTCCTTAGGAAAATGCCATTTGAAATATTACTATTTCGGTTGGAAAGTTTTCTACCGTACTTTTTCACAGCCGATTGCAGGTAACGTGATAATAAAGCATCGACTTTTTTTCCAACTTTTCGCATTCCAAAACTTGTAGCAATTCTGAGTTTTTTTTTTTTTTTGCTCTTTGAGGAAGCATCAACAAAATTGCATCACTTCAGCTGAATTGATAAATGGAAGAGAATAAAGAACAAAGAACAGAGAACAGAGAAGAATGTGCAAGTTTTCGCGTGAAAATCTCACTTTTTGAGAAAGTTTTTCTTGTTTTAAGTTTTTTGTTTTTGGTATGTAAAGAAAAATGTGTGCCGCAAATACTTTTACATTAGTTAGTGACAATGAAAAGCGGTTCAGGGAAAATCCGATTTACTAAATGGAAAGCATAAAGTGTCTTGGTAAATGGAAGTTTTTGAGTTTCCCCGTATTTGGCTAGCACTTTCAACCCATTGAAGTTGTACAAAATGTCATACGATTCTAAGTTTGTTTTCGAAATTTTCTATTTAGGAGAATTAAAAGTTTTTTTTCAACATTTTATTTACTTTGTGCTTAACGGTCTTACTTTATAAAAGTTAAAAAGGCTTTGGAATCAAAGGACAAAGCGAATTGAATCTTTTTTTGGTTTTACTTCTTTGTAGATTTTGAACATTTTTAAGTATTATTTTCTACTCATTTATTTTCCCATTTTTAAGGACGAAATATTTAATCAAATCGCTGGAAAACGAAGATACTTGAATAGGTACTGGTTTGATATTAAAATGGCTGGCAATAATGCCAAAAAATATGCCCCAAAATAAAAATGTCTGAAATTGTCAAAGTAGGTTTAGCAGCTGTGGGCCTATTTGAAGCAAATGACATAGATCAAAGAACATGGAGGGCATAATCGAAAAAAAGGACAAAACTTTCAATAAGTATAGAAGTCGCTTAGAAGATGACAGTCCATTCCAGAAGCTTAATAAAACGTTATATTTTGGGCATAAAAAATGGAATTTTAAAAATGACTTACACTATTCGAAGTCGGCCTCCTCGTCTTAGTTGGATGAGATGCCATCTTACGAAGCGAGTTGCTCTGGGTTCAACGCCCAGCTCGGTCATGGATGCTAGTTTTGTCTTTGATTCTGTTCTTCTTTGTTTTCTCATTTTTCGTGAGATCACAACGGACCCATGTGAGGCCTAAGTGTGCCACCCTTCATGGTAGCAACCACACTAATCAACCAACCAATACTAGGACAGAAGACGGAGATATAATTTTCCACTTCACAAAAAATTCCAAAAGACATTCTGACCATTCAATTTTGCTCGGAAAGCTATGTCAAACCGCTTAATTACAATTCTAAATGTCCAGCTATAATAGATGAACAATCTTCAATCCAATGGGCACTTAAACCCTTTTATAGAAATGGTAAGGACACGAGGAATTTACTTACCTTCATAAAGAATATAAGAAAATCCTATGCTCCTAGCATATCTACCAACCAACATTCAATTAAGGCCGACACAACGACGCAATTGGTATGTTTGATTTTTGTGCTATGACTTGAAATACATAAGATATGAAGGAAGGAACAGAAGGGAAGAGAATGGAATGGAACGTAACGGAAGAGCAAGGACTAAACCAATTCCAAGAAGTGAAATTCCAAGCAGGACAATGGTCTCGGGTGTTTTGTAAAACCGATTACAAAGCAATTTACTTGCGCATATAATGGAGTCTGGTCAATGCGATGTTCTGCTTCGTTCGAAGTGTCGATGCGGAGGGAATGGATAAACGGATGGATGGAGGGACGTTATGCGGGGTGCCGATGTGGGATGGACTTTGTTAGTTTTACAAGAAAATGCAATTTAGCGTGAAAATATTGTTTTCAATTTCTATTTTTTTTTTTTTTTTTTGGATTTGTGCTTCAAATACAAGGACGCTAACAACACGACTGAACAGGATTTCACAGGGATCAATATTCAATATCCAACAGCATCGACTTGAACAGCAAGAATCATTGGGCTCTGGGGCTTATTGTGCCTGATGAATTTATTTTATTATAAAATATTGCTGCTTCAATGGCTTGCCCTTGTCACCGGCTCCCATTCGCCGTCGCCGTCTTTGCCATCATCGTCCGCCTGCTCCGACTTCAACTGGCCATCGAATGAGGTATGTGCATAGTTTCTTATAAAGTCATTTTCATAAATTCTTCACAGAGAGAATTCATTTAAAACGCGTTCATTGCGCACAAATTGAATTAAAGGCTTAATTTGACTTAACGCTTCTCCTATATTGCCTGCAACAATTTTCTCAATTATTATCGTATTGATGGGAAATGGGTTTTAGCCATACGCGCACGATGTTAAAGCCCGGTTGAAGGCTATATCAATAATACTTTTGAGCGAAAGGGCAATTTTTTATAGCCTTTGCATCGTTTATTCAATTTTCCCCTAAATTTTGTTTTGTACCCTCACCATAACCAAGCTCTGTGATCTTAGGAATAATGTAATTGGCTAAGCTTCAAAATTCCTTTGCTGCCTAAAATATATCCTTTAAGATAATAAATTGTTTGCCGCTCGATTGGAATTTATTTCATCCCACGAATTTTTTTTTTTTTTTTTTGGGGCGAGAGGCGTGGGTTGAATTTCTTTTCGGTTGTGTACGATAATACGTTTTTATGCAAATTCAATTCAATTGAACCGTTTTCGCAAAGGACTTAGCCCCATAAAATACAGGACACGCAAGCGTGGGACATGTTTTATTAAAACCGTAGCCAGTGCGACAATTTGGCTGCATTATACGACGCTGTGCGTGCTACGTTCGGGTTTTACTTTTGGCTAAGCAATACATGCGAGCGGGTATTCGAGCGGCGAATAAGAATTTAGCGAAAGGGGGAGGGAAAGGAGGACCTTTTTGACTCATTTCCCATCGGTGTCGTAAGTTTTGAATTTTCTCGTAGGCAGGCAACAATTTATTTTCGAATATTTTTCGTTGCCTTGCGATATTTAGCGTGCGTGTGTGTGTGCCCCAACAAGCGGGACGCTTTAGAGCTTGTTACCTCGTTACTTAAACGAGAAAGTTCGCTAGCACCAAATAGGTAATGTACATTGTTAGAAAAGCATTAAACATTCTTTCGATGGCAGTTTTATGCGATTTCGAAAGTTTTCCATTTATTTTTGAAAATTGAAGCTGAAGGCTCTTTAAACTTTTCAGGCAAGTTTAATGTAGGTAAATTCTTTCGGGCTTTTAAGAAAATGTGCGCCAACCTGGATTTTTCAGACTTTCTTGCCCTAACGCTAGTAAGGGTGAGGTAGTCAGGGCAACCATATGATAAAATACCCGGCATATTGTGGATATACATATTTTCAATTCCCAAAATTAAATCTTGCAAAAATGATTTTCAAACTATTCTCGCAAAAAGATGTGAATGACTTTAAAGAATTTTATTTATATGTGTATTTAAATTTAAGGCTTTATCAGCGCAGTTAAGCAGATCTACAAAACTGTATGAGCCTCAAAAATTTTTTAGAACCTCAGTCGATGAGTTCAAGACACTAAGATGCTCACTCTAACCGGAGTTCACTATATCCAGACTCGTCAGTATAAGTACATAATATTCTAAGAATTTATATGCATTCCTCAGGCCCTATTCATATACTTTAGGGTGTCGTAGAAAAAAAATATTCTTTTGAAAAGTTTATGGCTTAAAGTATTTTTAAGAATTTTTTTTTTGTTGAATTTTTTGGAAAAGGTTTAGAAGCTGCTCTTCGCTGATATTCTCAAAAAGTCCCGCTTTTCTGAAAATTTTTAGTTTTTAGTGAATAGAGGTCCATAAACAATATTTTTCAATATCTTTAGTCGCAGGTCTGACGAAAAATTTCCACCCTTTGTTTTCTTGTACATTAACTACAATATTTACTACAAGTTTTGTTCATTTAGGCTTTATTAATTTTTTCGAAAAATGTTTATCAGGCATGTGCTGGAATCCGACGGGGGCGGAATCGGAATTAAAATCGATCATCCGCTTCTTTATGAGATATACATATGGGCATTTCCAGGTAATCGTACGCGGAATTCGTACGCAAATAGAGTTGTATAGATTTTACAAAAATTGGAGTGACTCCAAGAAAATGGTGTCGATATGTTCCACTCAGAGAGTTTATCATTTGAAAAAAAAATTAAGTAGATTTGAAATGTTTGAGTCGGAAAAATCGAGCGAAATAGGGCTATATCGTACGTGACCAAAAACGGAAGTACTTTTGAGGTACTTGTAAAAATGTGCAAAACTCTGCGAATTAATGGAGTTTTTTTTTTGTTTCTAATTTCTTGCACTTAGTGAAATATTTCTCCATTTAAATTCGTTATGTTTAAATTAAAAAAATCTTTAGTTGATTTTATAGGGAACAAAGTTCATATATCTTACGTGACATATCGTACGTGACATAATTTCCCCCACTATTATTCTTCATTAATGACCAATAAAAAATATTTTTTCGATTCAAAAAACAATATATTTATAACAAACAAAGACAGTCCCGGTTAAATTTATTGTTTTTACGGAATTATTCGGCGTTAAGTTTTCGCTGCCAATCAACCCTGTCAAATACTTATTTAACTCTTATTTTTCCCTTGAATGAATACCCAGCTCATTTGGTGCTCATTCTAAGCTCATCTCTTGTTGCCTCGTAATGAATTTTAGACATATGATAAAAAAAAAAAATAAAAAAAAAAACTTCAATTGGGCTCTCAACAAATCGTACCATTTTTAGTACTTATGATATCGTACGTGACCAACTTGCTTGGCTTATAAATTTTTTGTTTTACGAAATTAAAAAAAATTTTTTTTAAATCTATTATTTGTCCGATGGCCTTGATTTGGAAATTAATTTTCGTTCACCTGCGACCGACAAATAACAAATGAGGAAGAAAAACAATGTTTTTGGTCATCGTACGTGACATTAGAATAGCATCCAAGGAAAATTAAAAAAACACCGCTAATCGAACTCCTTATTTTCTCTTTGCTCATGAATCTACTTAATTGTTGTTGTAACAATAATTTGAGAGTAGAAATGCAATGTTACAAATAGCTGAAGTGAGTCGTTTGAAGAGAGGAAGTAGTTGATCAAAACTGCTTAAAATGAATCAACGAGACAATTGACTTTAAGCCGTTATTTTTTTTCTTTCAAATTTTAATTGGCTGGAAATGCTTCCAGATAATTAAATTTTAGTATTTTTGCCTTCCATAGCCAGTGTTGGAAAAAAATTTCGAGCACTTTTATTTTTTCAGTCGTGGTTGACATATTCATGGAAATGCCCATATGTATATAATTTGAAGTGGACTAAAATTCCGATTCCGCCAGTTTCGGATTCTAGCACATGCCTGTATATGCCGCAATTCAGAGAGAAATTAGAGGTGTGTGAGGTATACAAAACAATGATTTTATTCCGAATGGAATTTTTTCAATAGCAAGAGTGAAATTTAAAATCACATTTCCCTACCAAATCGCTAGACACCAAACTATGAAGAAACAAAAAAATTGAAGCATACTTTTTGGATCAGTTGCAGTTACAGTCATAAAATTACTCATTTACCTTGCAATTGAGCTCTGATTCAAAGGTAACTACTCCAATTTCTAACTCCTCCAAACCTACACCACTTATGGGCCCTTGTCATGTTTGTTACGATTAAGAAAAAAAAAATTACATTTTATTTCTTAATAGATCTCCTTTCAAATGCGCCGATTCTAGTCGCTTTTTCGATATTAAGGCTCATAGTCTTCCACCTACTTTAAACTTTTTCGAGGCTTAGGAGAATTTAAACCAGGATTATTAATTTTATGTGAATATTTTTGAAAAATTCAAATATAGCAAAAGTAATTGATTGAGCTAAACTGGCATTAAGACTTAAAGAATATATTCGAAATTTTAAGCTTTCGAAGCTCTTAATCCAAGTTGAAGACTACGACCCTAGGTTACTAGGCGGCTCTCATAGAATCTTCCCCTCGGAAGCATATCACGTTATTACTGAAGTATTCAGCAATGGTTTTCTGGGAAGTCTGTTAATTTCAAAATTTTTTATGGCAAAATCATGAACTTTCTTCCTTCCGAGAAACCGCTTTTATTCCATTTTACGAAAGAAAAGGAGAGAGAAGGAACTCAACTTCACACCCAGCAAATCCTATAAACACACCAAACCATAGCAGGAATCAAAACCATCGCATGCCTGCACGCTATGGAAAGAAGCAAAACAGTGAAAGGCGAAAGGAGAATGGCGATAGAAAGCGAACCAGTGAATACAACAAAACACAGATAACGAAAGAGAGCGCAAAAGCGAAAAGCGAACAACGTTTCCAGGAAGAACGCGAAA
Organism: Chlorops oryzae; assembly: GCA_020466095.1. NCBI lineage: Eukaryota > Metazoa > Arthropoda > Insecta > Diptera > Chloropidae > Chlorops > Chlorops oryzae. The sequence continues at coordinate 35,114,262 of CM035807.1, read as the reverse complement.
GCACGTCAAAACAAGAAAGGACATCGAAGTGTGTGTGCAGAGAACACGAAGAGTGAAAGCGTCGCCGAGAACGTCCGATTGACGTCGAAATTCAATCGAAATTTATATAAAATTTTTTAGGATTTAATAACTCAATTCCATGAGAATATATAAACGAAAAGTGATCTCTCTTGTTTCCCTATTGAAAATAATTTTTAAAATAATCGTCCGACTTTGTGGTGCTATTTATATGCAGCGCTTCGATGTGCCTGCCTGTGTCGAAGGAAAGTGACAAAGTTCGTGTGACGCGTGTGTTCATTCAATGTGCGACCCCCCTTAATAACATAATAACATGTGCTACATAAGCCAACAGCAATGTCCGTGTCTGCGTCTGTGTACCTCTCTTAGGCTTCCGGGTTGTTAAATTAATACATATCAAGATATTTTATTATATTAAAAAGTAGAAATAAGAAAGCGGAAATTATTAGAACGATAGAAAATTAATTTTTAAAAGAAAACTTTCCCGGTTTCTTATGTGTTCGTGTGCTGAAAGTTTTCTCCTCCCCTCTCGTCGTTTTAAAATCGAATAACTCGTACACACCTTCTACAGTAGACTATGTCTAGGGGGTAAATAAACTTGTTACCGCATAAACTCCAGGTCTTTTTCCAATCCTCACGGAACAACGATTTCAAGTGTCTTCGCCTTGGCTTTACTTAAAAAAAAAAAAATTAATATTAATAATATTTGAGTGTCGTGCTTATACATAAATAGTTTCGGGTTTTGTGTAGTATTTTTCACAATCCTTTTTTTTATTGAGAGCGAGAGAGAGAGAGAGAGGTGTGTGTAAAAACAAAGCACCAAATTAAGTTTTTCGACTAGGAAATAAAATAAAAAACCAAACTGTTTCTTTGGCCAGAGCAACCATCGAAGAAACGGCGTTTCCATCTAACCTCATCAAGGAAAAACGGTAAATACAAAGCGTTTGGCATTTCCCGATAAGCTTTTTCCCCATTGCATGTCAAGTGAAGCTTTTGTCTGCAAAGTTAGTTTGTCAGTGAGCGAGAGAGAAAAGCTTTTTATTGGCACTTGCCGCATTCGGCTAAAAACTGGTCAGTCGTCCTCTCATTCCTGTCGTTATTCGGGTGGGAAATCCCTCCCACCCCCCACAAAACTTACCACTGCTCTTTTGCAGAGGTTATTGACAATAACGTAAGTTTTCCTTTTATATCAACTTAATAATGCTGAAGCGGTGACGAATGTTCGTTTATACATAATATCTTATATACACGGATTCGCTTATGTATATCGTATGTAAAGAGTGTGCAATGTAAAAGCCGTGTTTACATTAGCGATAGAGTAAAAAGAAAAGCCGACATTTTAAGCAATCAATTAGGAAACGAGCGCCACGAAAGAAATAGCAAAAACAAAAATAACACCAAAAATAGCAAAACGCAGCAAAAATTCGCCCAAAGATATTTGTCAGTTGGCATATATTTGTGTAGAATTTTGGAGCCAATTGTGAAACCTCAGCAGAATCGATAAAATTCGTTTAAATAAAAGAAAAAAAAAACAATAAAAGAAATCGAAAAAATAGTTTCCTTCGAACGAGGCTAAGCCAGTCTGCTGGGTTGACCTTTCGATGTAACGGTAACCCTTGCGTGCTGTGATATTTGTAAGAACTTCGGTTAAAGGAAAGAAATAAAAGGATATCGATTAACAGTCAATGTTTCACCAAAGCTTGCGTGTGCTTGGTAACACAGGCGCTAGGATCGGGGGCGCCCATTTTAACCAAACACTCGTGAAAGGTATAAATTGTTTCAGCATTATCTCTTGCAAAGTAAATGAAAGGATATTGTGGTCCTGAAATAAAAGAAAAACGATATGTATTACCTTGGGTGAACTGAAAGAATTCTTCGTTCGACGGCTGAATATAGAAATATGTGACATATTTTAATGGGACATGTGCCGTAGCACATCCATATGGACCCATAGAAGAGCTTATATTTTCAGAATTCTATATATTCAAAGGAACAATGATTGCGCTTGACTCTGGAGCGATGAGCTTGGCCACCATAAATGAGCATGTCAATATTTTCGCAAAAATCTCAAATGCCTACACGTGTGCCTTAAGGGCTCAATTTAAAACGACTGGTTGCCCTGGTAATTAATATGCCTTGAAGGATTCCATAATGCTCATTAATGCAGGTGTTAAGGACCTCGTTATCGACACCATTCATAGTACGTCCATACTTTACTGTGCTCAGAACAGAAGTGGGCATGATGTTAAAAAAACACCCAGCAATTTTCAGTTGTTGGCTATTTTTCCAAGAAGGAGAGGTAGAGGAGTAGGGGAAGGATTGATGTGAAATAAAAACAAAATAAATCTTGAAAAAGATCAAAATGTGTTTCAAACTTTTAATGAATAATGACCAATATAGCGGGAAATTCAATACATTCATAGAAGGATAATCAATCATTTAAACCTTGTTTATTTTGAATAAAGCTTTAATGTGCTTGGTCCTTTTTATTGTTGTTCTTTTTGTTGCTGTTGTCTCCCTCATTGTTCTTTGTTATTTAATACACTTTGCTGTGCGAAAATCTTAGTCTTTTGTTGAAGGGAATTCTTCATTAATTCTAGACTTCAGATTTACAAACCCAAACCAAAAGAGATTCCTGGGATCGATAAGGATATATTTTCCATATGGGACTTTCAAGGCTATAAGTTAGGGCAAACACACATGTTAAGGTTAGAATGTATGAATATTAGGGCGTTTCAGACGTGAAAAAAGGTTTGGATTTCGAAGACGGCGGGATTTAAAACGAAAGATAAGGAAAAACGAAAAATTTGGGCTTGATTCAAAATTTTCCCGTTGAGGTTTTGATGTCGCTAAATTACATTTAAATCGAAATTTAAAATTTATGAAACTTAGGCCGAGTCTTAGGGTGTTACAAAAAATTTTTATAGGAGGAGAAATCTAAGCGAATCGCAATCGGATATGTAACGATTGTTTGTGGTAAAACATCAAATTCTTGGCAGAAAAAATCAATTGAAATAATTTAGGCTGCCCTGATTATAAACTAAGGCAATAGTAATTATTACAATTAAGGACCCAAAACTCAACTTGAGCAAGTATCTTGGCATCTGTGTTGATCTTGTTAAAGCAGTGCTGCTCAGCGTAATACTCTTTCATACAGACGGGAGCATTGCCGCTTATTGCTGCTTGGTTTTTTGTTTATACTCATCGTCCATGTTTATGAGAAATTCACTCAATTGGCTATGACAGTGAAACAACAGCTCACGCTCTGTTTTTACGTACACGCTAAAAATGAATGACTTTGAAGAAAACATTTTTTTGTTAATGAAAATATTTTGTGCCAAATTCAATGCTTGATTTGCCACCGAATAACAGAAGGCAAAAGAAACGTGAAAAGGGATTTTGAGATTTCAATATTTATTGCTAGTTGACGCTTTTAATATTTTTTTCAGTGCACATGCTCACCCAAGCACACAACATACATGTTGGGCAGCGGTCAAACAGTCAATGTTCTCTTAAATGTAAAAATTGAGATTCCATAAAAGGATTGAAGGATCTTTCTTGTGATTTTTATATGTAGAAATAGTGCTTTAATTAAGCAGTTCATATCGCATTGAGCCTTATAAGCTCTCGATGATATTGTGTCTTACTTAATCGAAAATATTATCTTTAAGCTCCTTCAAATAACACCGCCTACGTAACACTTCCTTTTTGACGTTGAAAATGGTCGATAAAAAAATGAAAATTAAAATGCAATAATATTTCGTTATACACATAGTTGAGAAATCTCCCAATAAAACAGAATCCATCCTCCATCGTTCGAGCCACAAATTTATCCTGCTTTTTCGTTTGTAGTTTCTTGTATTTTTTGGCGGGGAAAAGGCAACGGGAAATGCACTTCCTCAGGCACTTTCTTCGGGTTCACACACTTTTCTATTACGCTTTTTTATTTCTTCGTAATTCTGTTTGATTTCCTCAATCGCTATGCAAACGCTGCGAGGCACTCGAATCGAATATCGAAGTAGAACTCTCGAGCGCTTTTCCCCCCTCGCCACAATCACCGTCAAAGCATTTATTTGATTACGCTGCCTCGCACTGAGCGCCATTCTTTCGATCCACATCTCCTCGCTTTGTACTCGTACTTATTTATTTTTATGTTCATTTTCGTAAACATTTCTTTGCTGGAAATATCAAACAACCAACAAAGCTCACAATGACAACGATGGCGTCTGACTCGAGTTAAGTTGTTTGCACATCAATTCCGTTGCTGCAAATCACATTTTTCGTTTCGCTCCTTCGCTCATTCGTTCTTCATTTTCATTCTTGTCTTGTACACTTTGGCTTTGTATCCTTATTTTTTGTTAAATTTCTTTATTTACTTTATTTATTTTTCATCAAATTCGTTGATATATTTTTTTCTCTCCTGCCTCCTGGTAATGAAAGTGAAATTTTGACGTTGCGAGACATAACCGTAGATAAGACTTTCTTGCCGAATCATCGAATCATGAGAGCAGCGCGACTTTTTGTCGCCTTCTTCCTTATTATTTCTCGTGTCGAAATTCATTTTTATCTTTTTTATTTTTTTTTTAAATCCGCAACCACTTGTGGTTATATTACGGCTTATCAAATATTTTTGTGCTGCTGTAAAAATTTGTCAAGTCACCCGACAAGAAGAAAAGAAGAAGTAAAAGTAAAACGTTTGTGTATAGCCGAGAGCCGTGATTTCGCAAGAATTACATTCCGGATTAGTCATGGGCGACACGTGAGATTATCAGGCAGTTTTCCTTTGAATCATTTTTTCCTTATCACGCTTGATTTAATGTTGACTGAAATCTTGTACCTTTCACAATGAATTGTAAGCAGGGCAATCACAATTATTGAAATTTTACCCTAAAGAATACATGGAAATATTGAGAACGTTTCCATTCTCTAGAGTCCTGAAAATCATCTCTTTTCATACATACATCTTAGGAAGGGTATTTGTAAATTGTACGGATCATGGAAAAGCTGGAACAACACTCTGCCAGGAAATGCCCATTAGGGTGTCTTAAGAATTTCGTTTTTCGAATTTCATTGTTGCACGCAGATTTTTCAAAAGCTAAACTATTAAAGAATTAAAAAAATTTTTTTAAATTTTTTGGAAAAGGTTAAGATGTTGCGCTTAGCGATTTTCCCAAAAAAGTCCTGCTTTTTTGAGTTTTTTGTGAAGGCAAGTCCATATGCAATATTTTTCAAAATTTTAAGGCACAGGTCTGAGGACAAGTATCCAGGCTTTGTTTTCACATAAACAAACAACAAAATGTATTGATTTTATAGGCCATTCAAGCGTCATTAATTGAATTCTTTTGAAAAAATTTGGACGTCACAAACTGTGATACCACGTAAAATGGGAAAACAAAGAAGAACAGGAACAGAAAAAATGACACAACTAACATCCATGACCGAGCTGGGTCGCTTCTCAACCAACTACGCTACGAAAGCCGGAATTGTGTCATAATCTGGGCTCGATTTTGTTGACTTTTAAAAATTTAAAGCATATTTTATGGCGCAAAAGTTTTTCTTACTAACATTTTGCGAATAAGTTTATCGAAGCTTAACTTTAAACCGCTTTATTTGAAGTTAAAAATCGATCTGAATCTTAACTACATGTGAGTTAAACAAAATTTGTACTCCATAAAGTATGTTTTGAATTTATAAAAGTCAACAAAATCCGAGCCCTGGTCATAACCCTGCAGAAATATGGACTGAACCAAGTGTAGCCTTCGGCCAGTCCCTCATGTTACCACTACTAGTCGCCTCTAAATTCCACTTCTAATGTATTCAACTGTCCTTTTTAACATGAGCCTGGCATTTGAGAGGGACTAGTCCACAAAATGGCCGTCTGTAGATCAGTTCTTTTTGGGTGAATTGTCGTAATTTTGTCTGGTTTTATAGTGCGGGAGCCAGCGACAGTTTTTAGTCGTCAAAAGTGCCAAGGCTGAAAATTTTTCCCAAGCTGTATCGAGTATCAGTAGTAACAGGAATGGACATCCAGCTGGCGCACTTCCGAGACGGAGTAGGTGCGGCAGCTCTTCAAACACGTAAAAAAATGAATAAAAAAACTGATACCGCCAAGGGTTTAACTTTGTTAAAATGTTAATTATGTTATAAACAAAAGAAAAAACCTATCCAGCTGATTGTGGAGTGGGGGCTTACCTCCAAACTGTCGCTGGCTCCCGGACTATTAGGCTAGTCAAATTACGAATAAAAAAAACAAAATTTCTTAAATATTTTTTTATTTATTTAAAAAAAATTTTTTCGTTAAAAAAATTTTTTTTTTCTTTTACAGCAGCAGTTTCTTAAAAACTTATAAGTAGAAAAATAAAAATGGAAATGGTCTTTAATGTTTTCATTTACACGTAAAACGTAACAAGCATCTGTTTGTTTACTCATTGATGATGTCAGTTTGTTAAGCGGCTCAAATATTTCGCACTGTGCTGGCGTAATTTAATGCTTATCCCAAACCATTTATTACCGACCGCCGGCTTGCCGAATTCGATGGGGCGAACTGCCATAACTTAATCGGTAGGATTTGAACCAGTCAAAGGCCAGTCCTTCCTAAGAAATTGACCGACTCATTTCTGCAGGGAATGTTCTCAAAAATATTATAACCAAAATGCACTGCGTACTTTTAGGCTCGAACTTGTAATTTTCATTGCTTAGGGGCTCGCTCCAGTTCTGTCAGAAATGAAAACCTTCATTAAAAGAATGCTTCAAAAATGAATTAGATTTCCGAAGTGTGTTTTATATGAAGTTTTTCATTTTCATACATAAAACCAAGGGAAAGCCAAAAATTATGAAATTCAACACCTAGATGTACGCTCTTGATTGTTTAAAAACCAATGTTAGTATACATTTACCGATGGTTCATAATAAAGGCAGTAAGAAGAACCAACAAATTTTGATCTCTTTTAAGAGTTAGAATAACAGAACACTTTTCGGTTCAATATTGTTTTTTCTTTCTTTCACATAAAATCAATGAAATGAAATGTTTGAATTTTCAATTCTCACTTCCAAATTCTAAAATCATGCTTTTAATAAGGTTAAAACGAAGAAAACTCATATCTTCCATCCGCAAGTAAGAGGCACAAACAACAAAAAACGATTTTCAAAGAAGACCTGTCAACATTTTATCCTTTCATTGCCATCTGAATATGCTTCGAAAAGAACGTTTCAGAGAATTTGGAACGGAAATCTAATTTCTACTCACAAGGCTCTCTACAATCAGTGTCATTGCAGCTGTCTTACTGTATGTGTGTGTGCGTGTGTTTGTGCATCCTTCCGCTTTTCAACAATTAAGCATGTCCACTTAATACACATATGGAGAATCTCATATGAATAGGAGTGATATCTACTCCCCCATTGGATGGGCTATCGGTTTTCCTTAACAAGAACGATGTGCGGCTTTCAGGAACACGCACACTTACAAAGAGTCAGGACATTCTTAATTGAAATGTCATGAATTGACGGACAACCAGAAACTCAGCTTTTCTTTTGCCGCCTTTCCACTTCTCAAAAGTCCGATTGTGTGTGAGCATGTATGTGTGTACGCATGTGTACGCGCGCACATATTCGGTCGCTAGAACAAATGCCAACAGTATTGCCTGGTCAGTGGCATTCAGCTTAATAATTGAAAGGTCCTGAAAGTATGCTTTGATTTCCTTAATGCAATCAAAAAAGCTTGAGACTTAGCAGTGATGCTTCTTCGTTAGCCCTTGGTCATGCGTTCGGGCTTCTGGTTCAGAGCTTTCTATTGAACTCTTTCCCGGAAATGAGCCAATTACCGATGCCATAATTTGTGTTTCGTACTGATTGTGATTGTTTTTACGACACCACCGACACTGCGGTGAGCGATTTCTTTTCCTTGTCAGCCTCTGGCGCATTTAAAACGGTTTATTGTTCCTTTGACTTGCACTGTAAGAGTGCATGTATTTTTGTGTGTTTTTGTTCGTATGTATGTAAGATACTTCTTCCTTCTTTGACTGGTCTTTACGATGCCATTTTCGTAATTTAAAACTCAGTTACATGACTTTGACAGCCTGCTTAGACGTTCAAATGCCTGTTATAATTTATGATGCAAGCAAACGAGAAAGTGGCATTTCGTTGGCGATATCCTTCACCAAAGGGGCATATTTTACAAAGGACTTTTGAGCGGCTCAAAAGTAAGCCAGCCTTATAGTAATTTATTATAATTAAATATTGTTTATTATATATTATATATATATTATATATATATTGTTTATTATTATTATGTACAGAAGCCTACATCTTGGCTTGATTTAATTTAATAAGCCCTTCCTTTTAATCAATAACATAACATTTAAACACTTACGGCATAGAAAAATAACAATAACAAATAATTTTCATACCTTAATTAAAAGGACATTACAGTGTCTCATGCTCTTACAAACTCTCTTCGTCCAAAAGGGTCTCTTATTTTGGTGACGCTTGCGCTCTTGTGCCGTACGTCGAATGATTTTACGTTAAATTGAATGCAGTCATACAAAGTGCGAGTTGCCATATCAAAACATTTTTGAACCAGCTCAGTTATCCATCGTTTTGAATTGAATGGGAACCATTCAAAGGACTTTGTTTTGCTCAAAATTCTTATTTAATGAAGAAGAAGAATATATTTACTTAGATTATTTCCATATGTGAGAAACCTGTTCATTTTTTTAGGTATGTCCATCGAATCATTTATTAAGAGAGATGCATTATACAGCCCTAAAGATCTTCTTAAAGCCTGAATTAATCTGCTATGGTAAGGACATACAATACCATACATGAGTTGATTGTGAATTTGTGCTGAATTCACAAATATTTTCGGTTGCCATAATCATAACTATTATATTAAACTGATCAGTCGCAGTGGTATCAATCCTCAGCTGACACAAATGTGTTAAAAATCAATTACCAAAAACATGAAAATCTCTCTGGATCCATCTGTATCGCCCTTTTTTGAATGACGTAAAAAAGATAATCTTATTATTTTAAACCCTTCTGCTAGATTTTAAAAAATTTCCAAATCTTAGGCTAACGGTCCGTTTGGGACATAAATACTATGAACCAAATGGTCCGTCAACCTAAGAGCAAGTTTGTGTTTCTCTCAGTCCAGCTTTTTATCACAAATAGACCACATGAACTCAAAAAATTCATAAATACCCCCAGCTCAAAATCTACGAAGCTGAACGCAAAAAATGATCCTAAGCCTAACAGCAGGCTTAAAAATAAAAAATACGCCTTTCTATAAATTTAATAATAAAACAATTCAAGTATTTGGAAAACATGACGTATACGTAATGTTACGGCATACTAAATTTTTTTGAAATAACATTACTCATACGTCGGGATTTTAAACTAAACATTGCTCAATAGAACCAAATGTTGGGGATTAGGGATAAAAAAGAATATATTGGCTTATTTTCAGAACTACCGGATACGCAGACGAAGTTTCATAAAAATCGGTCCAGCCGCTTCGAAGGAGTTTGTTAACAAACACCGCAACACGAGAATTTTATGTATTTGATTTTTAGAACTTCTCAAATCAAGTTTAATCCGGATCAAGCTAGAAAATTTGTTTCAAAGAAATCTTTGAGGGATAAGCTCAATTCACACTCTTATTGAAAAAGAATTCGAAATTGAGTGCATTCCTCATTTGAGAGTGAATTTATTTCCCCTTCGCGCAGCTCGAAATTATAACTAGAAATTCATATTCTCACTCAAACATGCCGAATAAGTCACTCATAACAGCTGAACCGCAGATAGAGTTCTGAGCTGGAAAAATCAACTCACCGAATGTATCGCTTTCTCACTCTCTCTTGTGACTTAAGTAATTACATTTTTCTGCTTCTGTTTTACGCAATCATGAACTTGTAGTTGACATACATTTCAACAACAAAAGTTAATGCCAGACAGAGAGAGAGAGAGAATGATTTTGAGTGAAATCGGAAAGAATTACTCATTCGAACTGTGCGCGTGAATCAGAAAGTTGTGTACGATTTCCATATACATGTATGTGTAAGTGCACGAGTGTGTATTGGTGTGGATTCGTAGGGGCGCTCATGTAATCGGCGCCAAAAAGTATGCAATGAGCTGTATTTTTGCTATTGCGTGAATTCGTAAAATGAACTAACGAAGTGGCAGGCAGGCTTACAAACATGCCAACGAACAAAACGAACTTAACAACGAACGAATGAACGAATGAACGACCGACCGAACGAGCTAACGAACCTACCAAAAAAATAATAATAAAAAAAGAATTTCTATACGTAAAGAGCGTGAGGAGAATTTACACTGCTCGTTTCAGAGCGTCGCCGCCGCCATCGGAATCGACATCGACATCGCCGTTGCCATTGCTGTCGCCGTCGCTGTCGTCGTCATCGCCGTTGTCGTAGTCATCGTTGTCTCAGGCACACACATGTTTTAGTTTAGGCGCAAAAGTAGTGCCCTGCTGAAGAGCATAGAGCGCACAGAGCAGAATATACAGTGTAAGGTAGACAGACAGACGGAAAAGTGTGTGTTTAAATATACGCTGTGTATTTTATTTGAACAAAAAAAAAATAAATAAAAAAAAAAAAATTAATGTGAAGTCACAGCGATTGTAAAAAAGAGGAAGAAAGAACAACTGCGAAAGGAAATAAACTCTGTTTAATAGCAGCAAAAAAATAAAAACGATTGCTGTGATCGAGCATTGAAAATTTCGCTGGCGCTACTCTTTCAGTGTTATGTGCACTAAGTCAACAATTCTGGTGTAAGAAGTCACAAAGACGGTCACAAGATTTAGCCCCAGTGCCGTACACTACATCTTCCGCTTTACTTTCTTCTATCCACTTTTCCGGTTAGTGTCACGTGTACGTGCGTACGAAACGCGATATGTGTGCGTGCCTTCGACTCACTATATTTACATAATATCCAACTAGAATCGTTAATTTCCTTTTTTTTCTTCTCTAGACTGTGTTGTAGTCTCTCCTGCCATTGCACGGCTATTGTTTTCCTTTTTTGCACCGCTTTCTTCCACTTGTATATTTTGTTACTTAGCAACACAGAATTTACGTACGTTTGTATGTATGTAGGCACCCCTGTGTCGGTTGTGTTCCGTGTCATGTCATTTTGACATTTCACATCGACATTGCACACTAAAGCTAAAAAATAATAATAAAAAAGACGCATGGCATCGGTGCAGCGAAACACAAATATTGATTTTGTAAGACATTCACCGTTCAGTCGCTCAGCCGTGTGTTCTGAAAGTATGTCACAATGTTGTTTTTTCTGTTTTATTTAATTTTTATTTTTTTTGTTTGTTTATTTTACTATTATTTTTTTTTTTTTGATTTTTGCAATCAGTACCTTTTCGTTCCATACGTTATTCGCTGCTGTGCAAATACTCTTTCATATTATCGTTCATGCACTCATCCCATCCCGTCGTAGTTGACATGACATAGAGCAACACAACAAACGACATGCCAATCTCCGTTCCTGTTCCCGTCTGCGTCTCCGCATCTGTCTTCACCGCCATCTACATCGACATGTCTGTCTCCGTGGTTTCGCTGTTTCGCGTCCTTTTTGCAATGAAAATGCCGCGAACGTGTTTGCACTTTGCTTATTTACTTTTCTTCCCGCAGTATGTATGCGTGAGTCTGGATGAGCGTGTGTTTATGTGTGTGTGTTTGCTTGTGTCTTTTAAAATGCTTAAAAGTCAGCTAAGCACTTAATCCCTCTAACAACTTCCTTATTTCAATGAGAAACATTCATTCTCGCATACACTTACGGCCCGCGATGTCACACAAACAAGCCAGGATAGCGCACACATCATACTGGGAAGCTCGCAGTGACATACATATTTACATACATACGTATATATGAAGTAAACAGTGCTATGTTGCTTTATTTCTTGCCCCGTTTGTTTGCTCCTTTCTTGTTCAGCTCTTAAATCTCGGCGCTCAAGCATCTTATCCTTGCACATTTGCTTGCTAAGACTCAAGCAAAGCGTTCTTAATCCAATTAGGGTCTGCGCCAGTTTTGCAAATTTTTTTATTTTATTCATTTTGAAATTTTTCCACATTCCACATCACACCAAATGAGATTATGAATGTCTGCTGTATGCACTTAAATAAAAGTTTATAATTTGGTTTTGCTTTTAGAATTACTTTGCTTCATTCCCAACTCCTTTAGCTAATGTATTCCACAATCAAAAAGGATTAATTCCTGCACACTAAATGCTTACTAATTTACTCCTCAGAATCTCTTGACAGTCCCACTCAAAATGACATTTTTTGGGACCACCACCACAAATATTGCCAACTTAGCTGTTAACTTTCCACTGTGATTTATTTCCTCTTATTCACAGTTCAGACTTGATATGTGAACGTCAAAGCGCTGCGTCAAGACATGAACGCATGTTCACGTAAAAGTGATAGATGTCGTAAAACTCGTTTTGACATTGAAGTCCTTCGTTAAGCCTGAGGGAAAGAAATTTCGAGTTTAATGGAAATGATTGAGCAGGGATATAAATTAATTTTACTTACATTTGATTTGCTGCTAATTTATTGTAAAGAGCCTAAAAAGGCATTAAAACTTTCAACAAAACTTAAATTAACCCATAAAAGAAAATTGAAAAGGTTTGTTTTCGAAATAACTGAAAGCATCAGATTTTAATCGCAGCTTTCCGCAGTCCGCTAGGTTGAGCTAATAAAAATTAAAAAACAAACGTTATTTTAGGAGAAAAATGCGTTAGAAAAGGAACTGTTTTATGGAAAAATAACCATGCGAATGAAGTCTCTCCGTTCTTAATACCCTTTCTTTTAATTAATAATTAGGATCAAAAATGTCTTTTTGGTATTTTAAAAGGCACAAAATTTTAACTTTAGTGCCTAAAAGTATACTTTTTATTTTGGCAAACAAAGTTGTAGGTAAATTAGCAACCATCAGCAAAAAGTTTCACTTTAGTTTGTAAGTTTTAATGCACTACAAAAATCTTTGAAAATTAAGAACATGGGTTAACGGTACCTAATTATCTTACAAAAAAACTGAAAAAAATTTAATTTATCAGTGCACAATCTTAGGCGTATTATTTTTATTTTTAATAAACCAGTAGTGCTGGTTCAGTACGTTAACAGAAACTATTTAAATTGAGCACCTTAACACCCCTATACTGTATTCATGGGTAAAAATTGCCTAAACCGCTTTTATGTTGTATTATTTTACCAACAAATCTGTTGTCCAAGTCATTAAAATAGCACGAAATATTAAAAAAAAAAACTCCAAGGGCAATAAATTTATTTGTAAAATTCACTCTAAGATAAACATTTTATGCCATGATTACTTCGTCCATTTAAGAATATCCTAAGTTAGGATTTCAGAGATTGAATGGATCTTCTAAGATTCTCCATTATAAACCATTGATGAAGGCTTAAAACTATAAAAATTAGTTTTTAAATAATCAAAGCATAAATCCAGGTGCTAAATTTAAATATTATCTTTTGCTAGATATGTATTATCAGAGCCTTAGTAACTTTTTTTTATAAATGGAACGACCCTCTTAGCTGGTTTTACCGTTGAAGACTGAGTTATAAACTGACTTTAATGTCACTCAAATAATGCGCAGGGATATCATAAAGGAAAAGGATGAAATTCAGTTCGTTTTGATCAAGACGAACTTAAATTTGTTTCACAAAAGTAATAAAGAATTTTTGTCAATTTTTGCTAATTGGCCAATAATTTTGCCAATTATTTAAAAAGCTCTTTAAATCTTCAAAGCAGTAAGGACAACGTAATTTATTATGCTACGCAAATCTATGTAATTTATAGGGTAACAGATGTATGCTTTTGAATATTTCCGAAACACAACTCTTTAAAAGGGCAAAGTCAAAAGAGCGAACAGATATCCGACCGTCCGAAAAAATTTTTAATACTTATAAGCATAATTTTAGGTGCTGAATTTATATATTTTCTGTTGGCTAAGTAATTTTTATTGACTTTCATAAAGATATTTTCAAATCTAAGCCTGATGATTGGAATAAATTTCACACCAGAAATATCTATTTAGAGGCTTAAAGAAAAGTACAGTAGAATCTCGCAAAGTTACCATCGAATGAGTTAAACGCTTGGTAAGTTATCGAATTTCAGCTCTTACGTAGCGTTCTAAAATGTTAATTTTGGCGTTAACTGTTTCTGAGCGTAATTTTTTCGTTTCCTTAAATTAAATCATATTTCGTGTGTATTACGTGGAATAGCAAAGAAAAAATAAATAAAAGCGATATATAACGGTAAAGTTAAAGTGACAAATTCGATAGCGTTCACTTATTGTGAAATAGATTGGAAGTAAAAAATGAGTTAAACTATATCTGTGTAAAACTGATTTAAAATAAAAACTTTAAATAAAATAAGCATGTAATGTTTGCATAAACATATTTTTATGCATGTAGTTTCTATTTAATTAATTTTTTCGATTTTGAAAGACATTTGGAAAAGTTAATAGTTCGGAAAAGTTGATTACCCCTGACAAATCGATTAACTTTTGCGAGATTCTACTGTAAGTCCAGTTAGAACTTCATGAATAGTTGAACAAAATAAAATAATTTATTACTTCTCATGTGGGAAGAGTTATGAAAATATTCAAAAGAGAAAAATAATCGAAAATCGTTCTCATAATTTCCGCTCCCACTCGATTTCGAAAGTCGATTTTTCAAGGCTACAAAAACGAAAAGAAAAAACCGCTTAAGAAATACGATATTTTAGTCCTAGGACGAGGTAAAACACCTTCACGTGAAAATCGCTTAAAGAACAAAATAAATGCGAAAAGTCGAATGAAACAGGAAAGTCAGTCGAGAGTGGGTCTACCAAAAGGATTTGCGTTCCTTTTCGTGCTTATTAAGTTCACTTTGCGGAGAAGTAAAGCGAAATCGACGGGAAACTCGAAATCGAAACCGAACCTTAATAATAAGAAAAAGCAAAGAGAAAAAAACCATCTGTATACATAGGAAAATGGCAAAGTCACACGAAACCACACAATAAAAAAGCCTCTTTATAGAAAGGACGAAAAAGAAAAAAAAAGGTCAATTTGAAAAAAAAAGAGAGAAATAATAATACCTACCAAAGAAAAAGTCAATTTGAAGAACACAATAACCTTAAAATGTGTTCGCTAGTTAGTATTTTACTTTCTTCGGTTCATTGTTGTTGTTTGTTATAGGACAATATGTTTCGGTAGGGAGTGGCAAAAGCAAGAGACAGTCACAAAAGTGTTCAAAGGAAAACCAAATTAATAAGTTAATCTAATACAAGGACAATAGCAGTGAAGAAAACATTCCAAGGGGCAGTGGGAACATAGTAGTCGACGAGAGAGTGAGAGATAGACTTTGCTTTGCGTGTTTCGCCGGATGTGGCGTGTCTGCGGACAGTTAGTAAAAATCCTTTGGGCCCTAATGACCCAATAGCCCAGAGGAATCGATTGCGTTCTTCCGGCGGTATCAAAAGTAAATATTACATTACAAGTACACGGGTCAGCGATAAGAGTAGAAAAAGTATCAAATTAACATAGAAATGCTCGAAGAAAGCGAGAAGTTCAAAGAATTAGAAAGGCAAAGGAACATCCAAAGGAAGGAAAAGGTGGTCCGGTTGATGTTATGCAAAAACGTTTTAGAAAATTTCCAGCTGCTTTTCAATCTTAATTGCTTGCAATGTAAACATGCTCTTTGAATGAAAAACTTGAATTAATTTTTCCTTTAAAACTTTCTCTCTCTCTCTCTCCATATCTTTACAGTGTCTATTCGCTTTAAGCTTGCTATCCTTTACGTATTCTACTCGAGCTGAACTTCTACAAAGTAATCTTATCTCCATCAAGCTGCTTGAACTTTCTTGAGACGAAAAACTGTGCTTCAGAAAAATATCCTTTTCGCAGTTACTTTCCTTAACTCGGCTATACACAGCAAGGTAAGTGGAAAGTTTTATGTATGCCTTGAAAAATTGAGGATTTATTGAAATTTGAAATGAAGGATTTTAAAAAGGATTTTTCGATGTTCTTAGTACCTTAATGTTTCAATGTTTTCAAACTAAAAATTTTATAAACTTTAATGAACAATACGGTACGTAGCATTAATGCCTACATATGTATATGAAGCCGCCATTCCCTCACAACCATTTAACATGACAGTTATTTATGTCCATTTAAACTGAAATATTACGCAATCCCCAAGAGATGAAATTTCCGAAACGCGAAGAAAGCGAAAAAAAATGTAATTTATTTGCCATTCGATGCAATTCCTGCATAAATATCAACCCAGCGAAATATTTCGTTGCATATTTTTCGGCCCAGTGCCATATGTTTGAATTCACAGCTGAATAATGTGCATACGATACGATACACGAGCCCCATCGGCCGGCCAGCAGCGTGGAAATTAGTGGTAAAATTTATTATGCGTTGACGGCTACGCAGCAACGTCCATTCAAAGATAAGTGCATTGAATTTGGAGGCCCATGTTTTTTCTTTCTTTTTTTTTCGTGCTTACACATTTCGGGACCACATTTGCAAGTGTCAAAATTTCGAGTGCACCGACATACAATGCACTCTGGACATGCACTAATGCCTGCACTCTTTTTCATGATGTCAGCATTTGAGTATCGAAAAAGTGATTTCCAACATTTAATTGGCAAATTGTGGCATTAGGATGTGCGAGTGTGCGAAAATAACGGCGCTCTGACTCACATGCATGCACACCCAGGCATGTGTGAATGCGTCTGCGTGTGTGTGTGAACAAGAATTAGTGTGACCATAATTCCGTTTCCGATTGCTGTTATTATTTTTATTGCTCATTTTTATTGGCCATTCGACTAAAACGATTCGAATAGAGAAATCGTTAAATCGACTTATCATTTTGACTTTTATTGGCGCAATGCAGTGATGTGTTTATTCCTTTTGAAAAATAAACGAAGAAATTAAACAAGAAAATAAAATAAAATAACAAAAGGCTTTGGAAATTCTATGGACATTTTTCCGTTAAGGCGGGATTTTCGATTTCTCTTTTTAAATAAAAATATTTATTGAAGGATCAAGGTCTCTAAAGGAGAAAACTTCGACGCCGTAAAAGCTCTGAATATCAATTTTTATTTAAGATTTTTGTGAAATATATATTTGGTCCTTAGAAACTGAAACGAAAAGGGCTTGTGATGACATCGATATGGACGAAATTGTTAAAAATATAATACTCAAAAAAATTATCAGCAAAATAGCTAGTGCAAATTAGAAACTAAAGCCGTAAGGTATGCAACGTATTTTTGTTACAAGGCTTATATTTGTAGCTTTGCTTTTACTGCCTCACTTCCCAGCCTTTCATATTCGCAGGGCTCCAAAAAAGATTGTAAAAGGACTCCCAACGTAACTCTTCAAAATATTGCTTACGGGGTCTTTCTGCAAATGGCTTAAATAGGACCGCCTTGGGAGCGTTTAGGGAGAATTTTTTTATTTATTACTGAAAAAGAGAATCCACACAGATTTTTTTTTGGATCAAAAGGAGAATTCTAGGACCCATTAAAAAGGCACACTTTTTCGGTATTAGCCTCAGTGCTGTTTTTCCCCGAAAAAATGCTCATTTCGAACTCCTCTTGGAGCGTCTTAGGAGCATTTGCGCTCCAGAAAAGGAGAATAAGGAGTATAAAAATTTTTGCTATTTATCTATAGAAGACTGAAACCATCAATTTGAGGAATAAGTTTTTCAAATCGGAAGATGCATTGCCACACTGAGCGATCGTGACCATGATTTTTTTTAAAGGGCGCAATGTTATTCACAGTCCTTTTCAAACTTCAACAGACAAATGGTTGAGTCAACAACATCAGTGGTTGATTTGAAAGAAAATTTGTTTAATTACTTTTCATTACAATGTGTATAATTCTCATTTGCTTTATAAAATAGGTCATATAAGATGTATGTATAAAATATACATTGTATATACATCTTTGAACTTTTCAAGCATTGCGAAAGCAGTCACGACAACGGAGTGACAAAGTCGGATGAAGTCCATCTAATGGCTATTTTTGGGGTTATGTTCAGCAGAGGGCTCTGTGGTCATTTGCTCTAAACGTTAATTAAGACTGTTTTGGCAATTCTTCTCTTATAGCTATTTTAGAAAATTTTTTTTTAATTTTAAAAATTATCTTGTCATTTCAATTATGTCCGTGGTTAGTTCAACAATTTAAATTTCAATCCATTTTTGAAAATTATCATGTCAATTCAATCTGAAATATAGTTGATTTAAAAGAAAAGTCTTTATTTTTGCAACAAGAAAAATTGTTAAAATTTAAAATATTTCTTGTTGAAGCCGTTTTGTATGTTTTTCCTTTTGAATTATCCAATTTTCTGGTTGATTTTTTTCTCACTGCAAGCTCTGCACGAAAAAAGCTGTAAACTAGTGTAATTAAAGACGCATACATTTGATCAAAGCTGTCATTGTTCAACGGGATATACTCAAGATCCATTCATACGTTTACGCAGAATATTATTTTCTTGTTTTCCTTTGGAATTCCTTGCATTTCGGGTAGGGATTGAATCCCCAAAACCACTTAGTTTCGACGTCAAATAACAGAATGAAATCAATGGGCAAACGGTGTCATATATTAAACCCGTTACCCTACAGTTTCAAAGTCCTAGACAGGTGACTGTGAGTGGGCTAAACTTAATGAAGATTTCCACAGCTTCGTTTATATTCTATCGTGGCTAGATCCCATTTTTTGAATAATTTAATCTATTTTCTCTAAATTCGAAGAGCCCGCAACTTTTTATCGGTGCCCCACCTGTAAAAACATAGTTCGGACCAAAATTAACCCTTTGCAAACACAAATGCCATGAATTTTGAAGCTATCAACAATGATCCACCCGTCAGGGTTTCCCATTTAAAGCCCAACCCTATTAATTGCATAAAGTGAGCGTAGTTTCTTCATAAACCTTTCCTAATACAAACTCAAACGTACTGTATGAGCTGCATTTTAATGCAAAATCTCCTTAAAGTTAATCCAGAAAAAAACCAAAAGCACGACTGAAATTGTACCGAATGCCTTAAAAACACCCAAACCGACAACCTTGTTTAATTTCTGACATGAGAATGTAGAGCGCACTCGTTCGACTATTTGCCACAAAACTAAACTCAAATCCCGTATTTAGCACGAAAATTTTAAAAAATTCAAAAAAAAAAAAAAAAGAAATCACAATAACGAGAGATGCAAAATTTAAGTACACAGCGAACAGTTGACCTGCATTTAACTACGATCCTCTCTATATGTGCATACATGTATGTAACAGGATAGTACATAAGTAGATGTGTTTAAGTTGCAATGTATGATTCCGCTTGAGAGCTTTAACAGAAAAGTTTGTGCAAAGGAAAAAAGTTTCCACTCTCGTTAAATGCCAAATATATCTAGGTGCAACAGTATATTACAAAGAAATGAATAAAATAGAATAACTAGGGAGGGAGAGAACAGAAGACGGAGTAAGGAAATAATAAAAAAAAGGGTAAAGTTACAAAATTTAACTAAATTAATAGAGCGCATTCCCGAAGGAACAAACCCAATAAGCAGTTTGGCAATAGGAGAGGAATTGTGTTCCATCAGGACAACGCCAGGCCACACACATCGATAGTGACTCGCCAGAAGCTCCGGGAGTTTGGTTGGGAGGTTCTTCTGCATCCACCTTATAGTCCGGACCTGGCACAAGTGATTACCATCTGTTCCTGTCCATGGCGAACAATTTTGCTGGTGAAACATTCGCTTCAAGTAGAGGCTTCTGAAATTCGACTGTCTAAATTTTTTGCTAATAGGAACCGAGGGCTTCATGAGAGAGGCATAATGAAATTACCTTTAAAATGGCAACAAGTTATCGACAAAACGGCGCATATTTGACCTAAATCGGGTCATTCTAACTATCTTAAATAAAGCCCTCAATTTAATGCAAAAATAATGTATTTCTTTTTACTAACTAATATTAAACCCATTACCCTACAGTTTCAAAGTCCTAGACAGGTGACTGTGAGTGGGCTAAACTTAATGAAGATTTCCACAGCTTCGATTTTCGATTCTATCGTGGCTAGATCCCATTTTTTCGACATAATCTTATCTATTTTCTCTAAATTCGAAGAGCCTCAGCCATCTTTATTATGTACCGGAATGCCCCACCTGTTAAAGAACATAGTTCGGACCAACAATTAACCCTTTGCAAACACCTAAATGCCATGAATTTTTTGAAAGCTATCAACAATGATCCACCCCGTCACGGGTTTCCCATTTAAAGCCCAACCCTATTAATTGCATAAAGTGAGCGTAGTTTCTTCACTTAAAAATCCTTTCCCCTAATATTAAAACTCAAAACGTACTGTATGACGCTGCATTTTAACTGCAAAATCTCCTTAAAGTAAACCACGATAAAAAACCACAAAAGCACGACTGTAAATCGTACCGAATGCCCATTGAAAAACACCCAAACCGCACAACCTTGTTTAATTTCTGACATGAGAATGCGTATGCAGCGCACTCACGTCGACTATTTGCCACAAAACTCAAACTCAAATCCCGTATTTACGCACCGAAAATTTTCAAAAAATTCAAAAGAAAAAAACAAAAAAGAAACACAATAACACGAGAGTATGCAAAACTTTGAGTACACATGCGAACAGTTGGACCTGCATTTAACTACGATCCTCTCTATATGTGCATACATGTATGTATGCATGGATATGTACATAAGTAGATGTGTTTAATGTTGCAATGTATGACTTCCGCTTGAGAGCTTATAACAGAAAAGTTTGTGCAAAGGAAAAAAGTTTCCACTCTCGTTAAATGCCAAATATATCTAGGTACATACATATATTACAAAATGAAATGAATAAAACTAGAATAACATAGGGAGGGAGAGACACAGAACGTGACGGAGTAAGGAAATAATAAAAAAAAGGGTAAACGTTCACAAAAATTGTGCAAACATAAAATTGAATAGAAGCGCATCTACCGCACCGAGGCATTCATACAAAATTCAAAAAGGTATGGAAACATTTAAGAGCTTTCGTTTTTTCCTTTAAACTTCATTTCGGAAATTTAATGAAAAAGAAAATGCATGTTGGCAAATTGAAAATGTCAAAAGTCGAAGCTAAAATTTTCGTTTACAAGAGGGCTTACTTAACGGACACATGCAACTCTGTAGCTAAGGTGCAACACTCTGCGATGGGAATAAAATTGCGGTTATCGTTTGTTCTTGCGTGATTTGCTGGAACTCAGGCTTGCGGTGAGCTCGGTGTGCAGTGAACACAATTCCACAATCAAAGAAAAAGTGTGTGCAAAATGAATGCAAGCAGGAAGCTCTCCGTGTGCGCTGCGTTGAAAATGAGAATTTTCTTTTTTATTTCGTTCCGTTCCTTGGCTTAGAATGTTTTACAGGTTTCTAAGCAACACTCGACAGCCATTGTCCAGTGTTGTGTCAAAACGCATGCACACACACCGCACACGCAAATGCATGCTCTCACCGTTTGGCGCAATTAAATGTGTCAAATGCGAAATTCCATAAAAAATTTCATTTAAGTTAAATTGTTCGTCCTCCCGCTGAAAATTTCATTTACATATGGAGAGCATACACACACATATATACATAATACATAAATATATATATTTTGGTCATGTCGCAGTTGGAAGCGATAATGCTATTTCGAAATTCGTGTGGCTTTGAGGTATTTACACTACCCAAAAAAAGGCTTAGTATTTCGCTCTTGTAAGCTTGCCCTTTTTTTCCCCGACCGCCGCCGTTTTGGGGCACGGCTGTGATTTTGTGCATTTACTTTTGGGATTTTGTATGATTTACGTTGCAATTTCGCCTCTCGGCGCGGTTCATGAATGCACAAATAGGTTTGTGCACAATCGCATGCAGAGTCGCATGCTCATATCATCCCTGCTTTCAGCCCGTACAGACCGTTTCTGTTGATTGTCATATATAAATAATGAATTTTAGGTTGCACTTGCTAAATTCGAGTTGGTTGCGAGGGGGAGAGAGAGGGAAATGATAAACAATGGTGCGCAATTCATGAATAATTTAAAATTTATTTTGTTACCGCGACTCAGCTTGATTTAGTGCGTCCTTCAAAGGGACACCACCGGAGCTAGAGATATAGCTCTTTTTTGGGAGATATTTTAACATATGTCAGGAGGAGCTATTGATCAATTGAATTTTCTGAATTAAAAAAGGAGTCTTTATATTGAAATCTCCTCCCACAGGGGAAGCGTTTTCAAAAGGAAGGTACTAGAATAAACTAGACGATATTAGACGATATTCTCTTATGAGATGTTATCGCTTAAAACCAAAATTACGAGAAAACTATAAGGTTTTTAGGTTTGGACTGGTTTGAGAAGGAGCTCTCTTGGGATTTTGTTCATTGTTTTATATACATCTTTTCTTTTGACTTCATTCTCAGTCAAAATTTCATCTATTGAAGCATCTAAAAAGGAGGCTTTTTTATTAAAATGCCAGACCGCACAGGAAGGAGCTTCGAATAGAAGCTATGAAAGCTATGTTTGAGTGAAAGTAAAAAAGTTGTTGAGGAGAATTCCTCAAAATTCCAAATCACTGCTTCCTCGTTTTTAAAAGTCAAGATGGAGGAGAAAATAACCCATATCCTCCTCTCTACAGGTCTGCTGCAAAAAAAAAAAAAAAAAATGTCGGGAAGATAATGACTAAGAAAAGAGGAAATATGTAACTTGATTCTTTTTTTTTTTTTTTCAAAGTAAAATTTATACTAGAGATATAATAGGTGGATGTCAATATGTGAAAAGCAAGAATTGGGAGAAAAATTTTAACGCAAGTCATTAAGTTTAATCGCATACGTATCCAGTTTTATGGGACCACATATATAGCATGTATAGGTATTTAAAGCGTTCCACATTGATGGTACTAGGATGACTGATAAGCTTCCTCGACCAAGAGCTTTTGCCTTCTCAGTGTAAGTAGGATTAAAATCGCTGAGGCAGTAGTAGTGCAACGTCTTGCGGCCCATAACCCCCTAATGCCACAGATTTTTTTTCAACGAAAAAATCAGATAAGACCCACGTAGAGACAATCAAGTCTTAAATAATTTTTAAAATTTTTGTTAAATTTTATTCGAATAAATTCCGTCTAGAGACGGATTCCAGAAAAAAGAAGGTTAATAATTTGCATCAGAGAGTTTCGCAAATATTTTCGGTTTTCAAACATTCAAATTAAAAACTTTCAACATGCTCAAGTGTTTGTTAAAACGTTTTCTTTTGAAAATTCCTTGAAAAGTCCTTAGAATGCCAGAAAATCTGTCAAAAGAGTTTAAAACCGAAATTTTACTTTAACTTTCATATAAAACGAAAGCGAATTCTAAGCTCAATTAGTTCGCTGCTCCGAATAAACCTTCACCGTTGTTCAAATAAGGACGGACACGCATTGGAAAAAGGACGAAAATTCTTACCATGCTTTTTGTGTTTAGTCCGCATGGAAAATTCGAAACAAAATCACAGCTGCCTACGCGAGAAACTTCGAGGGTTTTACGTGTTCCTTTTCGTTTCTCTCTCCTTTTTTTTTTTTTGGATTTTTTGTTTTTTTGAAGCAAACTTTCAGGGTTAGAATGACAATTTGAAATGGTCGTGATAGCAGTGATTAAAAAGGATATTGCGCGACTCTAGCCAATTTGGAAGATAAATTTTGCTTAAAAAGTTTTCCAACTAAATTAAATTAGAGTGCCATCGTTGGGCGACGAAAGGGAGAGAAAGAGAGCGACATATTTGGAGCGCTTTTGCAAATGGGATTCAAATTAAGTAAAACCTTGACTGTCGCATAAAATAGATTTTGCAATGTGTGAACATTCACGCATTTGTATGTCCTTAGGCAATTTGTCATTGAATCAAAACCAAGCAAAGCGAAGCAGCAAAGTCGGTCCGCGCTAGGCACAAATTTACATAAGTACATATGTACAAATTTGTTGGCTTCAAATATTGACACATCTGATGCCACAATAAAGGGATTCACGAAGGAAAATAGCCACAATTACTGCGCCACTGATTGTAATGACGTGTCCTCCGACAAGCATATGCACTAAAATTTCAAAATTAATGTACTTTGGCAGCTGTTTTGTGGCGCACTCTGACCACTGTGTCTGTATTGCAACGATTTGCTCAGATTACTTTCGGGTTGGAATAAGTACTGGGCACTCTTTGTACGCAGCGAGTGTCGTCGCAAACATTTTTGGGGTAATGGAACTTAATCATGACAGTTAATTGGAAGGTTCATTCATTTATCCGAGCATCCGCAAATGCTCGCAGTGTAAACCATCCGATGTAGATAGTAATGGTCAGACAATGTTAGTATCCAGTCTTATGAGATGTTATCACTAAAACAAATTACAAGAAAATTACGGAGTTTTTAATTCAGTCGGCTTTAAAAAGTTGCCCCTTGGGATATTGTTCTTTTTTCTCATATGTACCATTTCTTTTGACTTCATTCCGTATTAAACAAAATCAGTTTCGCCTATTGAGACATCTTAGAGCTCTGTTAGTATAAAAATAAATAAACTTTACTTTTATATCTCATAAAGAGTGTTCTAAACAAATTCAATGAGCTCATTTACTAGACTAAGTAGAATTGCATTCAATCTACGAAAATTCAGTCTCCAAAGAGTAGCTTTTTTGATTCAAGAACAACTTCCCTCAAACACATGTTATTTGGTATCCTTGTAGGCAAAAGAAATCATGGTTCGCTTGTTCATTGGTCTTATTTTGGCTCTCTTGCCTGAAGTTTGGCTTTAAGTGTAGAGCCTGTCTAACTGAGTCACACAAATTTTTTTTTTTATATATAAAGGACAACAAGGAAATTAATCTGAAAAAAAGTTGATCTGAATGAGATTTTCTTTAAGCTTCATATTTATGGGCTTTCAAACGGTTCATTGAAACTTTCGAAGTAGTTGTCTAATACGAATCGATGACAGCCTTACGGCTTACATCATAGCAGTATGGATAACCGTCTAAGGCAAAAATATTTGAGGCCATCGATATTTGGAATGACGTCAGAAATTTAATTTGGGGTTGCTTGTCATCAAACAATGTCGAAAGTTATAAATGACTTCGAAAAAGTTTTTCCAAAGAACCTTTTTCGATGCGAGGAAATCTGAAATTGCTTTTTTGATATTACAAGTCCTAAAGGACCTTTTCAATTCTAATTTTAAATTTTTTTAATGCAACATTATTTTCTTAAGGGATAAGAAAATCTTACAGTTCATTTAAAGGGATCTTATTGTTCAAGATGGATGTTTTATTTCTCCAGAGAACCTACGTATGGGAGCGTTTTTGGTCTTGGTGATTCAACCATAGAAAATACTCTGTTCAATCAATTACACTAGTTTAAAGCATTTTCTCCCAGGGAACTTTAATAGAAATTTTCTTATGGACCTTGGCCCTCTAAACACGAAAAACATATTTTAATAATTTTTATGGAATCGTTGTCTATTTTAATTTTGAAAAAAAAAAAAAAAAAATGAAACCGTATTAAGAGGGGAATTGCAGTTTTTTTGAGCAGAACTGGAAAATACAGCATCTGGCTTAAACAAATTATCTCTCAAATTAAAGAAAATTGATCCCTTTAAGACCTTTTCTAACATAGAAGTTGGCAAAGTTATAATCAGGGCTCGGATTTTGTTGACTTTTATAAATTTAAGGCATGTGGCGCAACTTTTGTTCAACTCACATAAAGTTAAGATTGAAATCGATTTTTAAGTTCAATATTAATTTTTTTGAACTTAGAAATGCGGTTTGAAGTTCAAATTCGCTAAAATTCGCAAAATGTTGGCAAGAACATTTTTTGCTCTATAAAGTATGCTTTAAATTTATAAAACTAAACAAAATCCAAGCCCCGGCTTATAATTATAATTTTATAATTGAGGGTGTTAAAGCAATTATTGCCTTAAAGTATGCAACGTTTATCTATTAATAAGCCTCAAGTCAGTGCAAATCAGTCCATTGCTGATTTGGCTTTTACTCTCTCGCTTATAGCATAACATCTTTGCTATTTATGCGTTTATTTGGAAAACTAATATCTTATTTTGTTAAGAAAATAACAAGATTTAATATAAAAAAAAAATATCTACTTGCGATCGATTTTTATATGCCGATGAAGAAAAAAATTTGATGAACTTCTTCCAAAAATATGTTATTTTCTTGACCAATCTCAAAATAATGTAAAAGACAGCCCTAAATTTTTTAATTTTTTAAAGCTAGATGAGGGACAGCCTCTTTTCCGTATTTGGTTCAAATGCCAACTTATGAAACGATAGGCTCTTTGTTCAACTCCCAGCTGAGATCTCGTTTTTTCTCTGTCTGGTTTTCTTTGTTTTCCTATTATTCGATGAATTACAACAGGCCCATGTGAGGCCAAAGGGTGTCACCCTTGGTAGCAGCCACACTAACCTAGCCTTACCTAGCAATAGAATGCCTGTCAGTAAAATGGGAAGCCATAATCCCTTTACATAAAGTGTGTATGTTTTTATGTACCAAAAGCCACTCAAGCCAAAGTACATAAATAACATCACGACGAAAATGAAAAAGTCATTTAAATTTCGAATTTTTTCCGGCACTAAAAACAATTTTATTTTTTCGTTAATGGAAAAATTTGCAAGTATTCATCAACAGTTCCTAAGTTTTAATTCCAATCGATTGCATCAGTGCCTTTAATATTTCCCCTTTTTTTTCAAATGATTTTAGTGAAATACGATTCGTCTTTTTTGCTGCTGCTATGATCATAAAAAACATACAAAATCAATGTGAATATTTTGTCATATTCCAAAGTGCATCAAAACACCGAATGGCGTATGTCAAATACGCGCAAAATGCATCGAAATTGACATAAACTGATGGTCTATTTTTGTGTTGCAAATATTCCCCCACACCACATGCTGTTCTTCTGACATTTTTGCCTCTTTAGCTTATGCTAATAGCGCTTGCTGCGAGTTCACAAATTCGATTCCAGTTAAAAATAAATAAATAAATAAAAAGAACGAACGCACGGCGACATGCATTTGGAGCAAATCGAATATTTGTACAAACACAAACGAGCTCCGAAATGTAAAACTGTCAGATGTACTTGTTGACACTTGATTTGATATGAGGAACAGCGAAGGGGAAAAACAAAAAGACCGAAACTAGTAACAACTATAATCCTCGACGAGCAAACATTTTACGAAAAAAATAAAATAAAAAATCGATGCGAAACGTGAGCACTCCGCAATGCAAATGCAATGCTGCAAACAAATGGCACGCATGACATGTAAACTGAATGCCAAATCGAATGAAAAACGAAAGCTGACAAGTCAAAAACATGACGTACATATAAAAAAATATGCATAAAAATGGAAATCGTTTGGAGTTAATTGCTTGCAAAAATTCATGCCTGGAAGTTCGGAATATGAATTTTATGCTCGAATTCAATTTGATTTTCACTCGACAATATGTAATCTTTTCACCCCTTCCTCAAACAATCAAAAATGCCAAAGTTCATATTTAAAATAATAGTACCCCAAGGACCTGTCATCTTATTACACCCTTTATGATACTGAAAAAATGGTCTGCTTTTTCGGATCTACGCTTCGTTGCTGCGAAGTCCTTTCATAGATCTCAATCAAAACTTGGACTTCAGTTCAATCCATCACCAGGAATGTAATCTCAAAGCTTACATCGAATTAAATGAATGCTAACCATGAATCAAGTGCCCCAATCAATAATCCTTACAAATAGGCAGCCATACAAATTTTTCCCTATTTCGGGAAAATCATCTGAAAATTCAAACTCTAAAGAGATTCCAAGAAAGATAAAAATAGAAATCATTTCCTCCTCGCAGTCTTGTGAAACGAATCGCATTGACAAGCGACAGATCGAAAGTGATTTTTGTGAATCATTGATTTCCTCTGCCATATGATCAAACTTCCTCCTCAACAACATAAAAGCAAATATTTTAAAATAAATACCCAGGACCTGCATCTTAATAACCCTTTATGATCCTGAAAAAATGGTCTCTTTTTCGGATCTACCTTCATTGCTGCGAACCTTTCATACTCAATCAAAACTTGGATCAGTAATTCATACCAGAGTAACTCAAAGTTATCGAATAAAGAATGCACCATGAACAATCCAATCAAAATCACAAATAGCAGCTAACCTTATTCCCTAATAGGAAAAACGTCTGAATTAATCAAGAAATTCAAAAGGAAATTTTAAGTGTTGAAAGGCTTGTCCTGTTTTATCCATCGCTTTAATAAAATTTTTTACGATGCCCAATTTTATGTGAAGTGGTGGTAGTAAAATTTTTTCTCTTGGCACCAAAGCTTTTTTGATGACATTCTTTTGTCCAATAGTGTCTTCCTGGCGCTGTGGCCACTCCAAATCACTATAATGATTTTCCCTGGCTCTACTATCCCATTCGCATATAAAGCAATGAATGAAGGATTTTTTTTTATTTTGAGCATAATTTTATCAATATGTTAAGTTCTGAGTAATTTCAATACCTTAAATTATAATTTTATAATTGCGATTCAAAATAGCATTTTATATCCTTTGATGTGAAAAGAAAACGTAGCATACCTTACAGATTAAAATTTGAATATGCAATGCTAGCACGATAGCCAACTTATTTTCAAAAAATTTTCATTTCATACACAACACAGAATTTCAAAAGTCCCATTAAATGTTATTTTGACGTAACCCAAACAAAATCAAGACATCCCCGTCATCAGGAAAAGAAATCAGACCAGAAACCACTTTCAGACTATCTGGATTATTCAAAGAGCTCAACTTTATCGCAGTTTCATTTTTTGACTGAAAGCCTACGCCTTTGAATATGCAACATATTTTTCTTTCACAAGGTATTTTATAGGCTAAACTTTGGAGCCCCATAAAACATAACTCTGACGTGACCCAAAAAAAATAACGATATCCTCGTGATCAGGAGACCAAACCACGCCGGAATCAGTTTTCAAACCTCTTGGATTTTTATAAAAGTGCAATTTCGTCGCACAGTGTAATTATTAGAGCGTGTATTTTTAAGCATTTATAAATTTGAAGCATACTTTGTGGGGTGGATATGACCTTTTTTAATCTTAATCACCATTTTGGAAATAAGTAGCGAATTATGAACTTCAAGGGGATTTCCTAGCTTTGAAAAAGTCTTAAATAGGCTAAAAATCGATTTGAAATCTTAACTTTATGTAAATTTAACAAATTTTTTGCCCCATAAAGTACGCTTCAATTTATAAATGCTTAAAAATACACCCGCTCTAATAATTTAATAGGTTAAACATTAATGCCTTAAAGTATGCAACGCTTATATATTATAAGCCTCAAGTCAGTGCAAATCAGTCCATTGCTGATTTGGCTTTTACTCTCTCGCTTATAGCATAACATCTTTGCTATTTATGCGTTAATTTGGAAAACTAATATTTTATTTTGTTAAGAAAATAACAAGATTTTAATATAAAAAAAAAATATCTACTTGCGATCGATTTTTAAATGCCGATGAAGAAGAAAATTTGATGAACTTCTTTAAAAGACAGTCTAAATTTTTTAATTTTTTAAAGCTAGATGACGGACAGCCTCCTTTCCGTATTTGGTTCAAATGCCAATTTATGAAACGATAGGCTCTTTGTTCAACTCCCAGCTGAGATCTCGTTTTTTCTCTGTCTGGTTTTCTTTGTTTTCCTATTATTCGATGAATTACAACAGGCCCATGTGAGGCCAAAGGGTGTCACCCTTGGTAGCAGCCACACTAACCTAGCCTTACCTAGCAATAGAATGCCTGTCAGTAAAATGGGAAGCCATAATCCCTTTACATAAACAGTGTATGTTTTTATGTACCAAAAGCCACTCAAGCCAAAGTACATAAATAACATCAAGACGAAAATGAAAAAGTCATTTGAATTTCGTATTTTTTCCGGCACTAAAAACAATTTTATTTTTTCGTTAATGGAAAAATTTGCAAATATTCATCAACAGTTCCTAAGTTTTAATTCCAATCGATTGCATCAGTGCCTTTAATATTTCCCCTTTTTTTTCAAATGATTTTAGTGAAATACGATTCGTCTTTTTTGCTGCTGCTATGATCATAAAAAACATACAAAATCAATGTGAATATTTTGTCATATTGCAAAGTGCATCAAAACACCGAATGGCGTATGTCAAATACGCGCAAAATGCATCGAAATTGACATAAACTGATGGTCTATTTTTGTGTTGCAAATATTCCCCCACACCACATGCTGTCCTTCTGACATTTTTGCCTCTTTAGCTTATGCTAATAGCGCTTGCTGTGAGTTCACAAATTCGATTCCAGTTAAATAAATAAAAAGAACGAACGCACGGCGACATGCATTTGGAGCAAATCGAATATTTGTACAAACACAAACGAGCTCCGAAATGTAAAACTGTCAGATGTACTTGTTGACACTTGATTTGATATGAGGAACAGCGAAGGGGAAAAACAAAAAGACCGAAACTAGTAACAACTATAATCCTCGACGAGCAAACATTTTACGAAAAAAATAAAATAAAAAATCGATGCGAAACGTGGCACTCCGCAATGCAAATGCAATGCTGCAAACAAATGCACGCATGACATGTAAACTGAATGCCAAATCGAATGAAAAACGAAAGCTGCAAGAAAAACATGACGTACATATAAAAAAATATGCATAAAAATGGAAATCGTTTGGGTTTGCTTGCAAAAATTCATGCCGGAAGTTCGGAAATGATTTTATGTCGAATTCAATTTGATTTTCACTCGACAATATGTAATCTTTTCCCCCTTCCTCAAACAATCAAAAATGCCAAAGTTCATATTTAAAATAATAGTACCCCAAGGACCTGTCATCTTATTACACCCTTTATGATACTGAAAAAATGGTCTGCTTTTTCGGATCTACGCTTCGTTGCTGCGAAGTCCTTTCATAGATCTCAATCAAAACTTGGACTTCAGTTCAATTCCATCACCAGGAAGTAACTCAAAGCTTCATCGAATAAATGAATGCTACCATGAATCAAGTGCCCCAATCAAAATCCTTACAAATAGGCAGCCATACAAATTTTTCCCTATTTCGGGAAAATCATCTGAAAATTCAAACTCTAAAGAGATTCCAAGAAAGAAAAATAAGAAATATTTCCTCCTCGCATTTTTGTGAAACGAATCGGCATTGAAAGCGACAGATCGAAAGGATTTTTTGAACAACCTCTGCCATAATACAAATGCTCAAAAGCATGTGCTTCACCGCTTAAAAGAACTATAAAAGTTCTCAAATAAAGAAAAATATTCTTATGGCTGCAATGCCAATAAGCGCGTCTGCCATGAAACCATTCGGCACGTTTACTACTGTGCAACACATTGCATTGTAAGCGCAAATTACTAATAAAATACAAGCCGAAAACATGAAGGAAATACATATATATCTATCTGTCCATGTGTGTATGTATATAACAAAGCGAGAGAAAAAACTTTTGCTGACTATTGTATTAAAAGGAAAAGAAAGTAACCTGCGAAAGACGCTAAATGCAGACAAAACTTTTTGAGTGCAGTGCAAGGAATAACAATGGAAACGCCACTTTTCTTTATAGCTCACATGGGCACCCTTGCCGTATGAGTTATGCGATAAAGCTAAGCAAAACGTTGCACATACGAAAAATTTCACGACCCAAAAAACAGATACCACCGTAGATATTTTGTATATAATATGTATGAGCGCACAAGCATTAACATATTTTTTATAACAATATGCGGGCGTTTTTCATTTTTTTTATTCATATTTCTTTTAATGCCACTCTTCTATTCTTCTTCTTTCTCTTCTGCCTTTGCTCTTACCATACTGGTGTATTCTTTGGTACATAAAATAAAGCGTTATCCTTTCAAGTTTGCTGCATTTCGATGTACAAAAGTTTATTCTTTTTGGGAAAAAAAATTAAAAATATATAAATAAGTAAAAAATAAAACGAATGCAGGATAAACTGTCAAGAATATTGATAAAAAGTTAATAACAAAATAAGAAATAAAAAAATATATTTTATAGGGCAAAACGGTGATGCCAAACAACTGGCATTGTAAGAAAACTCATTTTATTTTCATGGCTGCTTATGTATGCGCAAATATCACACAAGCATATGCACATACATGCGTAACATACATTCATAAAGAATATAAAAAAAGCTCTGCCACAATTCATGCATTCATTCCAGTCTTATGCATATCAGCCCCGTTCTCCAGTGCTATGATATTTTAACACAAAATTTTTCACCAAGTCATAAAAGCATCAAGCATTTCCGGCTATGAGTAAAAAATTACTTTTTTTTTTGGTAGAAAGCAGCCATCTTCTGTGTACGAAAATGAAAGAAAAACACGAAATCATGCAGCCATTGCTGCATCCATTTTTGTGCGTTCCTTATGCGCTAGAAATGCAAGAAAGCTTAGTGAAAGCTGTCAGCATTACCTTAAGTCATGCTTTTGAACCCCTCTCTCCTTGCATTCTTTTGATTTTATTCATTTTATACATCATTAAAATTTAAGACATCCTCAAATGCTTGAAGCCACGGAAGCCTTATGCGCAATACTAAATTTAATAAAACTCGATTTACAAAAATAATTTTTTCTTCTGTGATCATAAAATTTCAGATCTGTATTTTATGAAAATAGCGATAAAACTACTCTATTTTTTGCTCTATTTTTACGAGGAAGCATTGATAAGTCACAAAAAGAAACAAACAAAATTTCTATTTTTCCGATTGACTTTCGTATATTTTTCAACGCGATCTCTTCTCAGAGCTGTTAACTTCGATAGATTAAATTATTTTCAAAGTCCTCGAACTTTATTAACTTTGAAAGCTAACCTTAAAATCCAAATCTGCAAAAGCCAATGTTTTATGTTTGGAAATGGAAGGAATTACATGGGGGACAGACTAGAAAATTATTATGGATGTTGAAGAACTTTAAATCGTGATTTCATCAGCTGGATCCTGGCGGTCATGGAAAAAGGAACAAAATTTATGTCATCCCATTTTGGAGTTGATGAATCGAACAAAACCCCTAGTCATAGTTGGAATTCTTCGAAGCACTGACACTGGCGGCCTACTGCTGCTTAGGTTGTTGTTTTGTCCGGTTCCCAATGCTCCTGCGAATTTGTCCTTTTGATTTCAGGAAATTCTCTTAAAACATTTTTTGAATGCTCTTTCACCTGAAGTTTCTTTAATTTCCATACCATAATAAATTCTCGAAGGAAATGACTTCGGTTGATTCAAATTGTGTGCCAATAATGAGGATGTTTCAAAATCCTTATTGGTTCATTTAGATGAGATTATTCAAGTGATAGATTGGAAGCTTTTTGGCCGATATGAAACTATTTAAAAAAATAGAATCACTCTCCCCTCTAATTGCTTTCGTCATTTCAATTTGAAAAGGTACCATTCCTTTAGACGTATGTATGTTATATGGCATATTAAAAGTAGTGAATCTGAGGAGAATATTTTCTCGTAAACAATGAAAAATCTTTCACCACTCCCCGTTAAGCCCAATTCTAATGAAGGTACACGAATCACTGCACTGAAAATGAAATTGAAATATTTTCATTTTGACGTTATTTCCCAGAATAATCACTGATGTGAATTCGATCCTGTGATGTGTACTCCTTGTTTCAAGCACTATTCACTGCATTCAACTTGGCAAGCGAGGAAGAGCGAGCTGCAATTTAATGAGATACAAAAGCAGAATCGAAACGAATGTATTTCACTGTCTGCACCGAACTGTAGGCGGTAAGAGAATTCAAAGTAAAGTATTTCAAAATGCCAGGAAACTATACGCGGTCGGTATGTGGCTAGATAAGTACTTAAGTGGAAAACGCTATAGAATATGCCAGTTTTCAGCAATCTAGTGATTTTTCACTTATTTTCCTACTTCCGCCCCCAAAGGAAAACCCGAAACTTAATATGGAGTGGAATGCTTCGAGCAATTTGAAATTTGGCTTTGGCATCGTAGCTTTTGGCATTGCAAAAGTTTCCTCCTTAAAAAAAAAAAAACGAAAGAAAGTGAAAAGGAAAATGAAAAACTTTTCCCCGAAAAGAAGAAACTAAAATTTACACCGCGAAGCGATGAGTTTCAAAGACAAAGGAAAATCAATATTCCTATCGTTTGAAGTGCACCGAAAACGCTGAAAAGCTGCACTCAGCTTTTCGTTTGTGGCACAGTTTT
The DNA here is from genome assembly GCA_020466095.1 of Chlorops oryzae. Classification (NCBI taxonomy): domain Eukaryota; kingdom Metazoa; phylum Arthropoda; class Insecta; order Diptera; family Chloropidae; genus Chlorops; species Chlorops oryzae. The sequence continues at coordinate 35,079,970 of CM035807.1, read as the reverse complement.
TTAACTTTTTCGTGGTATATTTTTTTCCCCATTTTTTTTTTCCATCTGGCATCCTTGCTGACTTGGTTGCTTGTTTTTGCAGATTTTTAATTCCCTTTGGCATATTTTTTTCCCACCCCACCTTTTATTTTTTGTTCCCTTCCTCTCCTTTCAATGGAATTTTGTGAATTTTTTTGGTTAATTTTTTTTTGGCATTTTTCTTGAAGCGCCTCAACAAAAATTTAAGCACAAGTATCGAAAGTTTATTCCATCGCTGTTGCCCTTCAATCGCCATTTTTCTTGCTCCACTTCCGTTTCCGCAGCGATAATGGATGGCACCGTGCTCAGCGCACTCAGTGTCATCAACTGCTATGGCCAAGCGGGCTGCTGCACGGCAATATACTCGTACTCATTGTTAAAGCCCCTATGTACTTTATACTGCGGGCCTTTCGCTCCCACCGCTGCTGCTGCATACGTTCTGTTTTTGGGTTGCAGCTGTTGGCGCCAGCGTTATATTCTGTTGCTGGCACACTGCCAATTCCGTTCTCTATTTTTTGGCTGCTTGCCAAGGAAATAAGTTTCAAGAGTTCAGTGTACCAGTGTTCTTCCGAGTTTTCTATTTTTTTTATAACTATTTTTCGTCCTTTTTCTATTTTTTTTTTATTTTTGGGCTGGGGGAAGGGGGTATTTTTGGTCGATTTTGCATTGTTGTTAGCCACTGTTTTGCTGCATCTGCAGTTTACGAGGACTAGGATTGATTTCATTATAATTTTTTCTTCTTTTAAGTCCCTTCATTTTTTTTTTTTTTTGCTTCTCTTTGCATCGTTTACTTTCATCCGTCGGTCTAGCCTTATGTAACTAAAGCACATTAGCCGAATTTCGCTATTCGGTTGGCTGGCTTGTAACTGGCTGACAAAGAAGATCTTAGCCTGCATTATTGATGCCAAATATATTTTAGCGCCGTTGTTGTTTAATTTATTTCGATTGGCATTCGCTGGGGATGGATGATGGGCCTGGGGATGGGGTTGGTGCATTTCTTAGGAATTTCGAAATTGAATTTTAAGTGCCAAATGCATTCGACGAAAGGGAAGTAGGAGTTGAGGAGAAGTTCCTCGAAATAGCGAACTGTAATTACATTATGCAAATCTCATGATAATCGCGCGGAACGGAATATTTCTGGTGAAAGGATATTTATAAGGCTATTTCCATTTATTATGGATATTACTTTTACTTGACTCCGGATAGATCTTTCTAAATCTTCTATACAGACCTACTACTTAAATCTAAGACATTTAATTTCTTAAATTTATTTCATGCAAAATACTTCATCAAAGCTTTTAATCCTTGAGGCCGTCATATCAAAACAAGAACAGGCTTAACCCCATCCGAAAGGGTAGGTACTTTGATTCCAACTCTTCGGCAGGGGGCCACATTTCAATCAACTTGAAATGCAAATAGGTCTGCGTCCGCATGACACCGCGATGGCGTGAAAACTAATACATTTGTAAATACCGCAACAACAAAGTCAGCGCAAATACAAACAGCAAAGCTCGAGAGCAAGCCATAACGAAAGTCTAAACAATAGAGCGGATCCATTAAACGGAAAGCAAACAAGGAATTCGAATGAAAAGACCGAGGAGCGCAGCGCCACTTCAACTGCTGGGAATTGTAATTTCATTGCGTGAGATTTCAGCTTGAACGCGTTATAATCCCCGCAGCGGAGCTCTTCAACCCGGAGATGACTTCCATTACTTTCAATGCCGAATGGCTCGACGAAAGTTGAGAGTGCTAGTGCCTTGAACATGTATGCAAACGATATGGAGCAGATTAAAATGGAAAGACGTTAAGTTCTTAATTGGAAAGAAACATAGATGGATTGTTTTGTGTGCGATGACAACGAGCAAAAACGTGAAAGAGAAAATTGAAAAAAAAGAAGGAAAAAAGAAATATCATCGTCGCAAAAAAAAAAAAACCGAAACAAACGAACGAAATAAAACTCTTTCAATTGCGACTTCAAAGGATATTGATTTACGTGCAAAATACACCGCCATTGCTGTCCTCTTCATGCAATATTCACTGAATGTAAATATTGAAAGAATGACAATCGAACTCTCGAATTATTGAATCCTTCAATTCGTTCGAAATTAATATCTTATGGCATGACATCAACAAGCAACTGAAAACTTAATATCTGCTGCTTTATGTTGCTACCTGAAAGAGGGAATTTATTGACCGTAATTTATGCTGACTGCTTTGTTGATTGCGAACCGAATGAATGTGAAATTGACAGATTCATCAACTGACATTCGCAATCTTCGACTGAAGCAACGAATATGCTTTTTAAAATAAGTATTCCTGGAATATTATTCTTTGAAACGTAAAGCTTTATGGGTGAAAGGGCGATCCTTTATGATTTCGCCATCCTTTTTGTGGTGAAAGAAAATAAATTATTGGTTGGCTTTTTGCTCTTTCTCATGGATCCTTCGTGACAATGATTGTCTTTGAGCTTGCAGCGATTAAATAGAAATGAAAGCAAAAAGATATGATTATAATTATTGGTTTTTATCAATTTTTTATACACAGAAATGAGTTGCTTATTCTAAACTAAATATTTTTCTAAGTAGTGATATTGTTTTTCCTAATAGCGAAAATCTTGACCAAAAAGCAAACTAAATTTTATGGGGAGTCATCATCTTTCCGAATAAAAGTTTAATAAGTTCTCATAAAAGAAAGAAAATTATGGCCAATTTTCAAAAGGACGTCTTTTGGATCAAACCTAAACAAATATATAACTTCTAAGGGCCTTCGGCGGCCACTAGCGCCTAGATAGCGAAAAGTTGAAATATAAAAATTTCAATATTTTGTATTATTAGTATTTTATTTTATTGTAATGTAACAATTTTAACGATCAAAAGAGGTTATTGAAACTATCTTTCAATGTTGACATATATTGAAAATATCTTTTCGTTATTATTATTACGAAGGCTTTAAGTGCATCTACGACCTCAGAGGTCTTTTGTGCAACCTATGCTCCCTTAGAATGGTTTGAGCCTTCTTATGAATTTGATAATATTTAAGGGAATAAAAGCTTGGGGACTTATTATCCATGGCTCCAGCTACTTGGGTCAACGCCAAGCCCATCTTCTTCAGGTGATAATAAATTCTTCAATGCCCTGTTAAAAATTCATTGTAGATTTTAATATTGTCTTGTATGCAAAAAAATAAAATGGATCTCTGACTCGAGTCGATCGAGGTTAGGCTTAAAAACCTAATTTGAAATTCATAGGTCAATTATTCTTCTTGCATGTCAAACTAAGGAATTGCTCAGGAACTCGAGAAAAAGGTCTGATCTCATCTTTATTTAAACGAACCATTGTGTCCGTTTATTCCCTTTCCTAGACCTTGTGATTGCCTAATAAGTTTATGAGGCAAATATACGTTTAAGAGAATATCCGAAGGGTAATTTCGATAATAAGTATTTTTTAAGACAGCGAAAATTCGGTCTTTTCACTCTTGAAAAATGTATAAAAAAATTTTTCCCATTAAACATTTTGAGCCGCTCCATCTGGCTGACGTGATACTCACATCCAAGCTGCGTTTCAACCTGAATGCCTCTCCATTAAAAACTCGTATTTATATCCCTTTTTGTTTTGATTTTATTAAACAATTTTTCTTGAATTAATTTTAAATATGGGTCGTTCTGTTAATCTCAAATGAGCTTGTGTCAAGGACTTTTTCAAAATAAGAAAGTTTATTAATTTTCGTTTCATGATGCAGTTATAATCTCACGGTTGAGGGTCGTAAGCAGTCGAACTACCGCATCTACCTTCGTCTAACAAGGGTGCCTTATAACATTTGGGGTTAAAGGAATTTTCCCCTCGTCTACAGATTATTAATTGCCCTGGTTTTTTCTCGCAATCCCCTTGGAACAAGCGCTTTTTCCATAAAGATTGATATTTATTAATTATCATAAGAGATTCATTGTTTTCTAAACGTCAAAATGATGGCATTGGTTTTTATCTTAAAACAAATGCAAAATGCAAATATGGTATCGAGAGCGAAAAGCGAATACATATGTTATCCATGTCTTGTTGGCCACGAACATAAGCAATATTAATTAAGGAACATTTTTTCCTGGTGAAATTTGTTATTACGTCAATTGCTTCTGTGACATGTTGTCTGTGGTGTTGGAAAGCGCTGTTGAAACTATGATGCATTAGCATGATAAAAGGTAACAAGCAGCCAAACAATCAAACAAACGGGCGCGAGATTATCTTCAAAGGGCGGTTTGTGGTACACCGAAACGCTTTGGCTGAACTATGGTTGATTCGTTCGGAAAAATAGAGCCACCGAGGGTTGCCCATTGGGCACAACGCTATTACATTATGAATCTTTGCAGTCGCATGTTCGCAGATCCGAAGGTTGACCGTATTCGGTGTTCGCGGTGTAGAGAAAACTTGTCATCGCAATTCATCATTGTCACTTTTATGACAATTTAATCAAAATTGAATTGCGAAATTGTCGTGGCATATCTAATAAGATGTCATATTATTCAGTTACAAGAACAAACTGTTCGATAGTTTGCATTCAATTTAAGGTAATTGCAATATTTTGGCACAGTACGTATCGTAATTAGATGCCGCGTGGCCATACATACTCACCGATCGATATCGCAATCAGTCATATGTACATATATGTGCCTCGTAAATTTTATACATATGGGTTTCAATTCGAATGGCAAAAAGTACTTTTGAGATAATGATATATTGAATTTAATCGATTTAATCTTTCAACACTAGTATAATTCAAGGTAGAGAGTAGCTCTAGGGATCGGAAAAAAGTCCTAAAAATGACAAAAAATAGGTTAAAAATTATCAAAAATGCGGTTAAGGTGTCCAAATAAATGATAACCTTAACAAAGGTTTTAACAATCTTGTCCCACCATTAAGGGTGTACAACCTTAGAGAGTCCTCATAGGGCCGTTGAAAAGATTCCAAAAGACAATTATGGTTAAAACATTATCAAAAACGTAAGTGTCCAAATAAACTGAAAAACTTAATCAAACGATCTAAACTGGAGTCTGCCACCATTAAGGTGTACAACCTTGAGGCAGTCTCATATAGCCCATAACTTCCAGCATTTGTAAACAAAGAACAATGAAACTTTGAAAAAGTTCACCAAAATTCTTCATATGGATTAACGCAGTTATATAAGCGATAATTTTAAGGACATTGTTTCGCAAGAGCCTTAAATTCACTCGAATTTTTTATTGGTATTCCAACAACAAATTTTGTAATTCAAGGCTTTTTTCCGAGCCTAACATTCTTGGAATATTAGATCATTCCAACAAAGAAACAAACTTTCTTGTCCCCATTCTTTAGTAACTCATTGAAAATGATGAACTAACTGTGGCCTTGTCCATTGACTTTTGCATTGTGTGGAGTGACAATGTCCGTTGAGAAGTTCTTTATCAAATCTCATTCCAAATAAATGTGTACCTATACATAGATAAGCCGGCTATTAAGTGAGCTTCATTAGACCTCCTTCAAGATCTTAGTATTCTCCGAACAAAAACCAAAACCTTTAAGGGAAGCCCTCCAAAAACGTGTTTGCTTATTTGACTTCAACGCCTTCTCTTTTGTTGAAGCGAATGCAAACATATACAGAGTAGAATTATATATGAAATTGTCTATTTGCCATGCACTAATAATACAGACTTTTGTGTTTCTGTTTACGTAATCAATGTAGGAAATAGCACTGCCAACGGTAAATAAAGCTGCGCCATGTCTCGGGAGTTACTCTTAATGTGTAGGTACTACATCTATTTTTTTATCATCTTGTCATAGATTACATTTATTCCCAGGTCTATTTACTGATTACACACATAAAAACAAAAACAAAAAAAAAACATAAAAAATTGTATTTTGTCTTCGGAATTTCGCCTTTACCCGCCTATTTTCATGGCGCGTACCTGCGCTCGGCGTCGCATTACTTAAGCCCGTAATGTCACAGTGAACTGCTCATAAGAGCTTATTGTCTTGTCTAGTTTCACTTCACTCTTATATTTATTTTTATATTTATTTTTATTTTTATGACTTTTGCGTGCCCAAAGGTGAAATTCTTCAAACAAGTGCCTGCCACTTAGTCATTCGTTTGCTCTTCACCGATTCTCGCTGATTTGATTCAATAACCGTCCGAACTCTCCTACGAATCGAATCTGCTTACTTACATAGTTGGGCTGTCGGATGCGTCATACAAACCTACTTATATGTACATATTTATGTCATCCATTCCGCTGAGTTTGAATTCAAGTTTCAATTGCGTTTGATAGAATCGAATTGTCTTCATACATTTCTTCCCTTCTCTCTCTCCCTCACCCTCTCCATCGCCATCATTCCATCGAGAGAGCGAAGTTCGTCACGCAATTTTTCGTAATTCGGAATTGTCTTTTTTTATTATCGAAACGAATTTCAGTTCTCTTTCTCACGTTGTGCTTGGGAGTTTCAGCTGAGGAAACCAAATTCAGTATCAAAATAAATTCTATGGTAAGAAAATAATTATTTTTCTTTTTCTGTTGTTTTTTTTTTCGAAAGAATTCCTAATTAAAAATTTTTTGTTCGAGAAGAAAAGAAAATAAATTCCATTTGTTTACTTTTTGTAGAATTTGCATTTCCTAAATGAAAATATCTGATGGAAATGTTCTCTTGAAGTTGGTTTTTTTATTTTATTTTTTTTGAATATGAAAAGAATTGAAATAGCCTCAGGGAAATGCAATATGGAAACTTTGTTCGGAGAGCTTCAAAAGTTTTACATAATTTTCGAAATTCAAATAGGGAAATACTTCATCGTGCCTAAATGGAGGATAGGATAGAATAAACAAAAGCTGATGAAGCTGGGAAAGGGCAAAAAAAAAAAAAATAAATAAAAACGAGTTATAAGGCAATTGAAAATGATATGAAACTCATGACATGAGATCTCGGCAAGTATTTTGGGTGGTAATCGAGGCTTGAGCTCTTTTACGCAAGGCTGGTTTATTAGAGACAGGTCGAAGTTTTTTGTTGAATATACATATATTCATACATATGTATGTTTGGGCTTGGCCTCGAAATGGCTTCGAAGTTTTTGGTTTTCAAGTCCTAAGTGAAGATTACCGGGACATCTTTATGAACTTTTCGTAATGTCTTTGGCAGGTAGAGGTAGGTAGGTTGAAGTGGCTGCCACTTAGGCCGCTAACTGGCCCATTGTGATACCAAGGAGGTTTTCTTATGTTTTTGTGAGTGTATTACGAGTGAGTGAGTGTACATGCGATTTTTTTAAAAACCAGACCTAGGCTTGGAATATTACACTCCGTTTCGCATGTGCCGGGAATCGAACCTCGGACTCTGGGATCAAGAGCATAGAACGCATCCCCTACGCTATCCCAGACCCACCTTTGGCATTCTAAGCACAAAAAAAAAATTATAATAAGAATTAAAAACAAAAAAGGTTGATAGAAGCGGTTTTATTTTTAATTAAATTTATGAAAGAAATTGTTTTTCTTAGGGTATATTGCAGCTTTGTGGAGAAGAACTTGACGATTCATCATGCTATTCGAACAAACTATCCCTCAAATTAAAAAAGCCCCTCTTACTATTTTTCTTACATACAATTTCAAAGTATATTATTCATAAGTAACTTTCATTGCTTACTTTGCTTTAACTCGTTCCTCACTTATTAGATTATCTATATATGAAAATAAATGATGCATAGATTTTAAAATTAACATCTAATTTTGTTTGGCAAAGTAAATAAAAAAAATAAAAATAAAAAAACTGCTTCCCATACCGGGAATCGAACCCGGGCCTTCCGGGTGAGAGCCGGATATCCTAACCACTAGACAATATGGGACTTGTTGATGTGGGGTAGTGAAATGCCCAATTTAAGCAATGTCAATTCATTTTGCAGCCATTCAATGTCAGTTTTTTGTTGTTGTTTCATTCGAACGCACAATACCTATTCATAATATGATTTTTTCTCTTGAAATAAAAATGATTAATTTCAAAACCTTCAGTTAGGTAATATCACTGATGGCGAAATTGAGAGAATCATATTGTTCTGTTTCTGGCTTCGTGACTTAATTTATTTACGGCAGTTATTAAAAATTAATTTTTTTCTTTATATGCTGTAAGACAGAGCTGTTAAAAAACCATGATTTTCCATTGAAAAACTAAAGCTTTTCCCAGCATACATTTGGATTTCTAAATGAGTCATTTATGAATCCTTATTCGGATTGTGAGCCCCCATAATGAGCTAATTTAAGAGTCCAAAACGTGCTCCCCTTCTACCGAAGGTAGTCCTATATGAGTCTGAAATCATATACGAAAGGGCCCATATTAGAGTCATAAATTACGCCTTCCGCACCCACATTGATGACCAAAAAGGCTCAAAAGTTTTGAGTGATATTTATAATCGTATGCTTCAAAATAGCAGAGAGCGCTATGTGAGCGTTGCGAGCTCGCGGAGCATTTAAACGAAAAAACTTTGACTCAAACTCAGAATAAAAAAAAAAAAACGTTCGGCTTGCTCGCGAGGAGCACAGCTGCTCATATGTACAAGTTGGCCGTACGGGCTCAGATGGGGAACGTGGGATTTGAACCTGGGAACTCTCGTCATCAATCGATTTTGTTTTGATTTTTTTTGTTTATACCTCATATGCTTTCCACACGTAGATAGAAATTGAGCAATTTCAGAACAAAATTTAAATTGCCTCAATTTCAAATGTCAAATTTGTACTGATATTTTTTGAAATTGAGCAATTTCGATCTACGTATGGCAGGCATATTAGTTTAGAGTCAAATTGAATTTTATTTTATTTTTCTACATATTTTGGGCTCATTTCGGACTCATATTTCTGAGCACTCCGAATATGTTTGCTGGGTTATTTTGGAACTATAGAACACGGAAAATGAAATAAATTCTTTCCCATTTTTCAAAATTTTTCTACAATTTTCTTGAGGTCCAATAGGGTTTTGCTAATTAAATTCAATTTTTATGTGGCTGTTTCGTGGCAACGAAGTGCTCATAATTGTGCCATAGTGTATTGGCTTTATGCACTTCAATACTCGAAAAACAATTTACAAACATAATTACAAGCATCATTATGCATTTTAAGCGCCATATCGTCGAATGCGAAAGCAAAGGAAAAAAAAATGTGGGCACTTCCGGTCATGCACGCGATCTAAGGAGGTCGCTCATATATCCTGGCTGGCTTCTCGCAATCTCGTCGTGGCCATAATTTTTGTGTCGTTCAGGCGTCGGTTTAATTTGCATTCGGGTGCTTTGTGCTTTACGGCATAAGTTTGAATAATTTAAATTTGTTGTTCCCGATTTGCAGGTTGCTCCTTAAGCTTCTATTTTCATTACATCTGGCCCCGCAATTTTATTGTTAAGAGCTCGTCACAGTGCCGGTGTGGGATTTTGGCTCCAAGTATTTTCATATGGCTATATGTGTGTTTGTATGTATGTGTGTGGCTTATTCGCCTTTTTACACACTTGGTTGAATTTTATTTCTGCGACCTGATCTGAACATAAAACTCCAGCGTGCATATATTAAAAAGCTGTTTCCCTTATGGAAAGTGGGTCTAAAAGAACGTTGTTCTGGGCTATAAGCCACGCAGTCATGTCATGCGGTTTTATTGAAGGAGAAAACAAATTCCAGAAATTTTAGTTTCCAAAAAATATGAGTCCCTTTGACGAAATGCCTATAAATTACGATAATTCTGCAGAAAAATTTGAGAGATAACAAGATTTACGGCGATATATTTTTTCATAAATAAAATTTGACTTTCTTAGGCTTTCTTTACGCTGTGTAAGCTTGAGATTTTATGGGCTTGGCTGCCAAGAATTTAATTGTTGGAACGTTTTTACGTCTTAATTTATCGAAATCTGAAAAATAAACAATTAAGGAATCAAACAGAAGGATACTTAGAAATGTCTTCGTTTTGTGCACTCTACAAAGGCACTTCCACTTCCTGTGCTTCGATGGAACTAAGCAATGCGATTGTAAAAAAAACATTTTCCTTGAAGACGGTTTATTTGGTTTCATCAGCTGTCATGATTTGCCAACATTTTTTGTTTATTTATTTATTTCTCTTATTTTTTTCTACACGTGGCTGAGGTTCTTCCCATTAATTTCACTTTGTGAAGAACGTTTCTGGTATCGATGCTCAATTTGGGATTCAAAAAGCGCATTCAGGGGATGCTGTTTTTTTAAAGCAAATATTTGCTCGAAGTCGCCTTGTTATTTTGATTAAAGCTAAGAGTATTCACATTGTGAGCATAGCACAGCACGGAGAAATATCTGTTTCCAGCAGACTATAAAGTATTCCTTAGAGCTTTGAAAGAAAAAACGCTGTGCTAAATATGCTAAATATGTTGATTCTTCACGTATAGAAAACTCAATTGTTTACTTATGTAATATAATTTTAATGAGCAATTTTTGATTTAGCGAACCTTGAGAAAAGTTTGCTCCAGAAATTTTCAGTGGAAAAGAGAAATTGTTCAAATATTTAAATCATTATTATTTTACAGTGAAAATTACCCAATTTAATCATCTCTTCTTTCCTGCCTTGGTAAGTTTAAATAGAATTGAAAATTTCGAAAATACCTCAAGCGCATCTGGGGCAAGTAATTAATTTATTATCTTCGAGTGAACATCGAATGAGCATTTGAACGCTTCGCTGAGCAATTACCTTTAGAAGTTTTATCCTTTGGAGAGAAGGTTGCAGGAATTTGCAGAGTTCTTTTTTATGAACAAAAAGCACGTTTGACTGCTTATAACCTTAATGGAATAAAGCTCATCTTTATAAAGGACATTGTCCATTGAGTTATTTTCAAATATTTTTCTGTTTTATATCATGGCCTACGCTGTGCTGTGAAAATTCAATGGCAACTACTCAAAGAGAAAACGACTGAATTCAGCAATATCCATCCAAAGCAATTTATCCATTCTGTGTTGTCGTTTGTTACATAAAGATACTAATTAGAGATTGTCTGAGGTCGCATTACTTCCGGCGGCCATAATTCCGTTGTTCCACTTCAATGAGCTCGCTTCCGTTATTTACGATTTGCAGGTTGCTACTTCCCCTTTGGGCTACAGCGACTTGTAAGTAGCTATGAACTTACCTGTTTAATAGGCTTATTTCCAAGCATTGGTTTCATTAGCCAGCTCATGGCTTGCGGAATTCATGGAAGTAGTATTTTTGCCTCGACAACGAATGGGAGAAATGATTAATCCAATGAATATATTGCCGATTACAATTTGAAGAAAATTTTCATTGATATACAAGGCTCCCTTTCAAAGGCACTGGAACTTAGCAATTAAAAGCGAACTGCTCAAGTGAAGTTGCTGTGGGGAAAAAGTTAGAGCCTTATTTTTTCGATAATTTTTTTTTTGTTGATATTTTCCTTTTGACTGTTTCCGGAGCGCTGGACCTGACATCAGTCGAGAGGACATAATAAATTAAATACATGACAGTTAAGACACATTTGGTTTTATTTGGAGGATAACTTATTGCACACAAACGTCCATTGTAATTGGCAACTAAAAAGGAAGAAAAATAAAACTTAAATTGTACAAAAAAATCTTTTCGCAAAATAATTTATATGAGGAGACAAACTGAACGTCCGTCTTTTGAACTACTTCCCTCTTAGTATTTGAACAATAATTTAAACCATTTTGAATTCATTAGTGCCTATAAAAGTTATCCCCTGCCGCAGCGAAACCCTTCGGATCGCTTGCCTAAGTCCGCTCGCCAAAGAGTGAATGAAGAAGGCTTCAGGCATCTTCGTGAGCCCATTAAATTCATTAGCTGCTATGTTCTTCAAACTTATGGGCTATCGTCTTAACGGAGAACGAAGCCGATAATTCTTACATAAATTGCTTACGCAGGATATTAGAGTCTCAACTCGAAGCAATTAGGTCATGGCCTTTAGGAAATAATGACTATATACACTGCTAGAGGATTGCGTGAAAGCATTGCTCCTTGCATTCTCAAAAACGTCGGGCAATGCTTTCTCGAAATCGTACAAGAGTGAAACCTTTGCATGTTAGAAAGTTCCTATTTTAAAGTGAATTGTTGTTTTTTTTATCATGAACAAGGCATATACATACATTAGGGTGTACTTTTTCTATTCGAACTATAAAGGCAATATGAAAAAATATTTAATACAATACACCTAAGAATTATTGCAGAATTCTTAGAATTTATTTTCCACTCTGAAATATACAAGAAGTTGTTATAAGGCTTCCAAAAAAGTTAACAACGGTAAAGGCAGGGAAGGATTGGGGACAATAACACCATGAACCACCCCTGCATGTCGGCTCTGGGCTCATAATATAAACACCTTAATAATCACAGCTCAGTAAATATAATAATTTTCTCATAAATTCTCAAGTATTGAACTTAATAAAGGAAAATGTAAAGAATAAGTATCCAAGATGAATTGATTTAAAGTATCGAATTCCTTTTGAATTGGATTTCATATTAAGCTAAATACATTTTCAGAAATCCAATAGCCTCCGTCCATTCTTTTTACATAACATACACATATTGAAAAGGGTCATATTGCATTTGATAGATTTGAAAAGTAAGAACCACAGCACTGTTTTCTTTTCTATTTTTCTCCTTTAAAATTCCTTTGCTTCTATTCCTCGTCTGGATTTATTCATTTATCGGAAACAAAATACAACGATGACAGCATGACACATAAAAACGACACACAAACATCGAGTCAGTGTCGTTTAATTTTTCATTTTCAAGTTTCGTTTCATTTGCCAAGCTCTGCAGTGACACAATTCAACTCGGTATTGCTATAAGAGCTCATATTCGATATGGTTTCCACAAATTCTTCAATCCATCGGAAGGAAGAGAAAACTCGAATGCAAATATATATATACATTATGTATGTACATAACAAAAAAGTAAAAAAAATAAAACAATTTCATTTGATGCTTTTCGGTTTTCTTTTTCCTCGATATGATTTCGTTTCAAAATGAAATTTTTTCGTAAGCACGAACCAAACGGTTGCGATTGATAGCATATAAAAAGGCGTACAGTGGGATTTTTTGTGCAATATTACCCTGTGAGACATTTTTAAAGTCGAATGGTAACAAAAATTTTATTTGGCGATTATAGTAACATTGGTTACTTTATATAAATTCCGGTCTTAAATCGATCTCAAAGAGTGTAGCAAAGAATTAAGTTTCGCACTTACTTAGGTATGGCTATATCTCGTAACGTGCTAAATATTGCTTTTTCCTGTCTATGGCAAAGTTTTAGCTCACTACTCGAAAAGTAATGGGTTTAATCCTAACTAGTCCAAAGAAACTCCATCTAGTAGCTACAAATTGTAAAAATTTCAATAATTTTTTTGACTTTTTCACGAGCCCATATTAACCTATATTTCACAAGACGGTAAGCATTTTTTGAACATTTTGTGATTGCGATATAGAAAAAATATAACTGGCCATCTTCTTTAAGTACACCAACTGCATTCCAATCCCCCTTGATACAGTTTTAGCACTGCAATGCTAAAAGATTTTTACCAAAAATCAGACGAGAAACCCCGAAATTACCCTTTGAATATGCTCGACATTTTTAATCCAGCGCAAATGGTTCAGGAAGCGTGCAAATAATTTCTAATCAGAGTTGCACAGTTTTTGTTTCGTAAAATTTGCCAAGGGATAAATCCCTGAATCCCTCTTTGGCTTGGCAGATTTTCGTGTGCCCCTAGGCTTCTAGCAGTATGCAATCTTAGTCAATTTGCTAGAGCAGAATCAACCTCTTCAATACCGTTGAAGACAGGCAATACAAAATCGAACCGTTCAACGATAATCCTAATGAAATATAATGAAAAAACGTGTAGCTCGGTACCTGAACATGACATCTCCATGTTCAATTCCTGTAATTGATGAGAGCAATTTGTCTCCACTACAAGTGATCATAAATTTCATTTAGGCTGCATTTGAGAGGCTATATTTATTGGTTTGATTACCTCGTTTAATACATAAATTACGCTAGATATACCAATGTATGATGCAATCTAAAAGACCTTAAATTAAGCTCATAAATAAGTCTAAAAGTAAATTTTTTTCCAAAATGTATTCTTTTTATTTCTCCATTGTTTTGATTAGATTTTGACCACTGTTAAGTATGGTGTGAGCGTCAAGCAAATAATTTCTCGTCATGAACATACATACATAAAAAAAAAGAAATTTTTCATGAACGTGAAGACTTGCCGGATTTTCATGTCATTTTGGTGATTGGTATTGGTCGTGGTCATAGAAACGTCTTTTCGGTTATATTTCGGTTTTATAAATTGCCAAGAAATTGAAAAATTCAATTCAATTTAAGCTCTAAGACGATGATCTGCTTGAAATCGTTTCGGTTGCATAGCGAAATTCTTATTTTTAAAATATTCAATGAAAGTTCTAAAAATCCGGTCTCTCTCCATCCGTAGTTTTTAATTTAAAATTTATGTTGCCATTCAGATAGCGAAGGGATTTTTTGTTTGTAAATGGAAATAACTTAATTGGAAAAAAAATGAATATTCATAAAGGAAGATGAAATGAAAAGTTCCAATCAAAATTGCAAGTCAAAAAGCAATACGTAAAGAAAATATTTATTAATAATTCTTTGGATTTTTTCAACTTTAATGAAATATCAATGAAATGCAAAAGGGTTCTTTGAAATAGTTTTCAGTGTTTTTATTTTATCTTTTTTTCCAATGGTGTTCATGCAGTTTGTGATTGTCTTTTGATAAAAATGTAATCAGTTGGCAGCCCAGCTCAAATCCTATTTAAAAAAAAAATGTTATAATAAAAACTTAAAATAAATATACCATAGCTCGGAGCTTAAAGTTGAAAGTAAGTTAATGTAGAAGGAAAAAAACTTTAATTTTATTTATTAAAGTGTTTGCTTTGTTGATTCTTAAGTCAAGCTTTCGAACGAGCTGATTGATTAACTAATGCCAAATTACAGAACAGCTGAACCTTTGAGAATTTAGCTTGAATAAATTGACTAGATGGAAATCAAATCTAACAAGCATAAAAGCTTAAAGCTATTCTCTTGAGATCCCAGGTCAGATGAAAAATATCTAACGTTTGCAAAACGTAGAGCTTGCTAATATTGAGTGCCTCAATTAAGTTAACACTGAAAGCCCCCAGATGCATTGTGCAAGTACGTATATTGCGTAAGTTCGTGTCGTTAGTGACGTCATTGAACGTTGGGTTCTTCGAAACGAAATTAAAGTGTTGCAAAAACGGCATCAACATCAACTCTAGGATCATTTGCAAACGATAAGAGCCTTCAGGTGGGTAGTTACACATAACAGCACAGTATAACATCAAGCCTTTATGTTACCTAACCCCAAGTGCGGCACCCTAGAGCTTGTGGCAATTAAATTTCACTTTGTCAAACTTATTTGTATACGTCTTTGGACCAGCACTCTCTGTAGCTACCAGCTGAGGTTTTACTCTCGCTTTCGCCGCTCCCTCTCGTTTATGCGTTACGTTGAGAGGCCACAATTGGGGCACTGTGCCAACGTGAGACACTGAGCTGAGTGCATTTAATTTGCAAATTTGTCAAATTGCTGCGGCATGTGATTTTGGCCGTTTTGTTTCGGTTAGTTCCATTCATTTACATAAATAGTGTTCCTATATAAAAAAAATAAAAAGGATTGGTACATAAGACTGAGGCGCGTGACAAATTATATCAAATAAGGGTGCTTTCTAAGGGTTCAAAGAGAGTGATAGAGATGTACAAGAAAAGCGTCGAATCTTTTCAGCCTCAACTCACGTCATGCTGCCTTTACAATAACAATTTTGCTACCAAAATAAGCTGATAATTTTACCTTAATTTTGTATTTTCTTAGAATTTTCGAATCTCTCCCGAAAGCATACTTGATTAAGTTAGCCCCATGACACCGCGTTATTGCTGCCCAGAAGATGAAGGAGACGCAAAAAATAAAACGAAATAATATTAAACCCGAAAAACAAAAAAAACTAGTTGCAAAATACTGCTGCCATAATTTTCTGAAAAGGGATACAAAATAAACTTGAAAATATTTCGCACTTTGCGCACTGCGAACGCGCCTGCAAGAAGTCAAAAGTTTTTGCTGGAATAAACAAAAACTTTCCGAACAAGACCGAACGAATGTGAAGGTAGTTAGTCAGTCAGTCAGTGAGTGAGTCGGCGGGAATAGAATGCCATAATGAATTCCACTCCATATCCAGAGTCGGTGGAAAACTTTTCAGTTTAATGACGCAGCTTAACAGGAAAATACGACTCAAGGAGGAAAAGCTGCCGCTCTAGGCCAAGTGGTAACGAAGCCAAATTTTAAGAGCTAAATAAACTTAAAATGCGAGCGTCTTAACAGATTTAACTGTATGAGACGACAATTAGTAGAGACACATAGGGAGCGATGCGAAAAGAAAAAGAGAGAGAGAGAGTAAATGCGCGAGTTAAAAAAAATTAAATTAACCGCGTCGAAAGTCACAAAGTGAAGCAATGCGGTTTTTTACTGTGCAAATGACAAGTCATTATGCCAAGAAATTAAATTCACCAAGAACAAAAAAACAAAAAGGAAAGGACGAAAGAAGGGATGAAAACTTTGTAAATCAGAATGAAACTCGCTGTATAATTATCAATGGAGTTTAATTTCTCCTTAAAGGAGAAACATTTCGGCTCTTTGTCCAATAAAAATTTTAATCTTAGCTCAATATGAGATCCTTAAAGTGAACCGTGAATCAGATTCGTTGTGAGTTTATAATGACAATAATTTTAACCATTTTTCTTTATGAATTTTTTATTAATCTTTGCAACAAAGTATACACACTGCTCCTGGCGCCACGTGATTGCCAGTATCGCAGCGATGAGAAATTTTCGCACAGCATGCTGAATGTGTGAGAAATTCTGCTTTATCAGTTGTGATTGTCTTAATTAATTTGGAACTTATTGATAGCCCTTCGATTTGTTATTTGCGGGTGGCTCTTATGACCCTTCAATCCTTGTTTTATCGATTTTATATTGAATACAATTGGCATTGTCACTTTGAGGGATGGATTAAATTGGTTGTGTGGACGTAAAGGAAAAAAATAATTAGGCTCTGGCAAATGATTGATGGCTTGCGTGTTTAACTCGCTCAGTGAATGTGGTTTCTAGGCGGATCTTATAGTAAATAGTGTGAGAAAGAGTAATAGAGAGAGACAATGAGAGAGATAGAGAAAGAGAGAGAGCGAGAGAGAGCGAAGAGAGCGAGAGAGAGCGAGAGAGAGCGAGAGAGAGCGAGAGAGAGCGAGAGAGAGCGAGAGAGAGCGAGAGAGAGCGAGAAGAGCGAGAAGAGCGAGAGAGAGCGAGAGAGAGCGAGAGAGAGCGAGAGCGAGAGAGAGCGAGAGAGAGCGAGAGAGAGCGAGAGAGAGCGAGAGAGAGCGAGAGAGAGCGAGAGAGAGCGAGAGAGAGAGAGCGAGAGAGAGCGAGAGAGAGCGAGAGAGAGCGAGAGAGAGAGCGAGAGAGAGCGAGGAGAGAGAGCGAGAGAGAGCGAGAGAGAGCGAGAGAGAGCGAGAGAGAGCGAGAGAGAGCGAGAGAGAGCGAGAGAGAGCAGAGAGAGAGAGCGAGAGAGAGCGAGAGAGAGCGAGAGAGAGCGAGAGAGAGCGAGAGAGAGCGAGAGAGAGCGAGAGAGAGCGAGAGAGAGCGAGAGAGAGCGAGAGAGAGCGAGAGAGAGCGAGAGAGAGCGAGAGAGAGCGAGAGAGAGCGAGAGAGAGCGAGAGAGAGCGAGAGAGAGCGAGAGAGAGCGAGAGAGAGCGAGAGAGAGCGAGAGAGAGCGAGAGAGAGCGAGAGAGAGCGAGAGAGAGCGAGAGAGAGCGAGAGAGCGAGAGAGAGCGAGAGAGAGCGAGAGAGAGCGAGAGAGAGCGAGAGAGAGCGAGAGAGAGCGAGAGAGAGCGAGAGAGAGCGAGAGAGAGCGAGAGAGAGCGAGAGAGAGCGAGAGAGAGCGAGAGAGAGCGAGAGAGAGCGAGAGAGAGCGAGAGAGAGCGAGAGAGAGCGAGAGAGAGCGGAAGAGGGTGGGAGAGGGAGAGAGAGATAGAGTAATAGAGAAAAAGACTTAGAGTGAGTGAGGGAATGAGAGATAGAGTGCAAAAATGAAAGAGAATGAGGCAGTGAGAGAAATCTAGAAAATGGGAAAGCGTGAGAAAATGGGAGAACGTTAGTGAATTAGAGAGAGTAAGAGAAAGAGAGACAGTGGGAGAGAATGGGATAGAGTGAGAAAGTGGTATCATGAGAGAGAGGTAATGCGAGAGAGAGTGATAGAGAGAAGATCAAATAGGGAGAAATAAAAGAGAATACTAGCGATATAATGAGGGAGAGAATAAGAGAAAGAATATGAAGAATGAGAAAAAGCGTGAGAGAGAGAATGAAAGAGAATAAGAGAGTGAATGGGAGAGAGAATAAGAAAGAATTATACAAAAGATTAGAAGAAGAATAACAGAGATAATTCGAGAGAGAATGAGAGCGAGAGAGAGAATAAGCGAGAAAGAGAGAGTGCGACAGAAATCTGTATTTGATATTTTCTTATTAAATCTAAAATGAAATAAAGTAAAATTATTAGATAAATTTTTTAATTTACTTATGAAATTAAACGAATAAAAGTGCAAACACAAAGAAATGCTATTAATAAGAAAATGAGAAAATTCTTCTGAGAACTGTTGTCAGCAAAGATTTCTTTTCATTTCATTGGAAAGATACGAAGACTTTTTCATGCTCTTTGGATGGATTTCAAAGAATTGCATTTTCTTGACACTTTTTTGTTTGTAATTTTAAGTTTTTTTTTTTAAATTTCCTTGAGCTAGTTGTTTTCAATAAGCGTGGTCGGAGAAAAGCCCGACCGCAAATGCGACAATGCAATATGATGAATGCAAATTCGCAATGTAAACTTGAAAAATAATCAAGGAAAAACGGAACCGAAATGAAAGGAAAACGAAAGGGAAAAATTGCAGTAAAATGACGGAAAACAAACATTTGCAAAACGAAAGGACATCTTCATTATAAATTGCATCGCTGTAAGCGAAAGCAAACGAGAGCGACCGAATGCAGAAGAAAGGGAGACAAAGAAAGATATACAGAGAGAGTTAGAGAGAGAGAGAGAGAGAGAGAGAGAGAGAGAGAGAGAAGAGAGAGAGACAGAGAGAGAGACAGAGAAGAAACTAAAAGGAAAAATGCGAAAAAATTAAAAGCAAATGATGACGTTTGCATTCATAATTCATAAAACCTCAGTGACTTGTCATGCCACTCGAGGGTACATACGACGGGATATTGTTGATGGGCGTACAGAAGTAGCAATCACCGAGCAACACTTTGAGAAAAAGAATCCAAAGTGTGCAAGTGAAATGTTGAGTGCAATGCTATGACGATTATTTGAGACGCTCAGAAAGATGCAAAATTACATTGCAGTGAGAAGAGTGTATGGAAAACGTTGCACTAAGATCTCATCCATTCCCTCCGGAAAGCCTTGTAAAGGAAATAGATTAATGACCGTTGCTTAGTTATGACATCCTTTGAATTGTTGTGTGCTAGGAAAATGGAGTGAATTGGAGTTATCGTTTCCTTGGTTAAGTTAAACTTACAAATTGAGTGCAGGCCAAAGAAACGTTTTTCACAGTTTAATGCGACTTAAAGACTCTTCAATACAGGATTTCATTTAGCGATATGATTAGTAGAAAACAATGAAAGGAGAGCATGTTGAGTATTCTGAAATGTGCGACGAAAAGAAATGACAAGAAAAAATACCTCTTTCGGGCGTCTTAAGACCACTTCCTCTCAAAAGCGCATTATTCAAATAAAAGTTGTTAGTTTTCTTGAAAAGAGACTAGACTGAAATCGATAGACTTTTCTTGACGTTTCTTTTTAGAGTAGGTACTTCAAAGAGTAAGTCCACTAAATTCCATTTTTATTTTATATAAAAAAATTTCAATTTTTTTTTTTGTTCACCAATTTCCGCTTCTTTAGACAGCGTTGATCCAGGCACCATTGATCATTGCATTTCAATGCAGGGCGATACATGAATCGTATCGAAGTAATGAACATTCTGCTTCTATTTAATCCTTGTTTACCCGTTTTCGGGTGCCATCTTTCTCCTCCTGAGGTGTGGGTATCTGATTTCGGTACAATTCCACAGGCATTCCGATCCTGGATAATTTCATCGCTGAGACCAATCCTGTGCGGATATTTTTACATATAGCTGACCCACGTATTTTTCGGTCTGTCTGCCCACCGGCCGTTTGCTGGAATAATGGTGGCTATTGCCTTTTTGGCGAGGTTCTCCAGCAGTCGCCTTTGAACATGGCAATACCATCGCACATGACTAACTTTGAGCAAATCGATGAAGGGCTTAAGAATGAAAAAGAAATGCAGTAAAAAAACATATAATTCTATGTCAAAATTGACGCAATTCAGCTTCGTTATTCATAACCAGTGCAACGTCCTTAAACGACACGAAATAACAAAAATGTTGCATACTTCTCGGGTTTACTCGAAATTGGTAGAAAAAGCTCTGATTTCATGTTTTTCGGTCTTTCTGCCCTCCGACCGTAACATCAAAGTGATGAACACAGATATCACGAGTAAAAAATCTTTCAAATGAAGAGACTTCAAATGAGTTTCATTCCCACCGATTATTTTGTTTCTTTCCCTACAAATTCAAGACCACATTTTCTTAGGAGGAGGAATGAGGCAGTCCCCTTCAAATTCCCCCGAGAAAATATAAAAGACTTTATTCTCCTAAACAAATTTTTTTGTCTATCAAAACATCTTCTCTCAACAAGCGCTCATTAAATGGAAAAGCAAAACCCCCGAAAGAAAGAAGGAAAACGAAGCTAATAAGGTCCATAAATCTACCTTTATTTCTATTTACTTATTTTTTGTTCAATTAAACGAAATGATGTTATTTTCGAGTGAATGTAAAAGTGAGACGTGAAGCACACAACCTCAACAAGTAAGCCGCAAGCGCGTACAGAGTGCGAGTGAATTTTCTAAACTAATAGTTCCTATATTGTTCCTCTAATAAAGTTTCTTTCGAACTTAATTTCGTTCTGACATGACTTTTGTTTTTAGTAAAGAGAAAAAAAATGGCTCACACAAAAAGGAAACTTTCTCTTTGGCAACTTCTTTAATAATAAATATTGACCATATGTACTTAAACTTGACAGCGTGACTGTTTAGAGGAAAACAACACAACTTTTCCGAAGGAAAACTTAAGCTGAAAATAAATTCGCTTTGAAGTCAACAATGTAGATATGCAATTTTGCTTGTTTTGTTGTTGTTGTTTTGTGTTCGTTAACTTTACAATTCACGGAAATTAAGGTCTTAAAAGTTTCGAAAAGGCAAGCTGCAAATAATCGGATAAGATTGGAAATTGGTTTTAACTTCCCAGAATTTCACTAAGACTTTGTAATACTCTCGAAAAAGGGTAAATATTTATGATTAATAAAATTTTGTAAATTTCATTTACTGATGCAATATTCAAGGAGCTATCTCGAAAGATTTACATTATTATAATTTAATAAGAAAAATTCTATGAGAGGGTCGTGCAAAATACAAGTTGAAGTGGGCTCTTTTTATAGCATATTAACTAGTTTGAATACAAATTTTTAATACATAAGTACTTGAATAACACTGAACTTTGTTTAAGAGTAAAAAAAAAACACCCAATTTTCTCTGGAACGAATCCGAAGAAGTCCATAAAATAATTAATACACAGAAAGAGGGAGATCCTTAAAGAAAGAGGAAAATATTCTGATAAGTTGTGCGTGGATTCTATAGGAAAAATAGCCCGAAATAAAAGAGTTTATTATAAAGAGGTGCACTGTAGGTTTATAAGTACGACCCCAAGCATTAGCAGACAGTGTCATATCAAAATTTATTTGCTTCTTGGAAGGATTAAGTCCACCTTTAAAAAAAACTATGTCCTCCATAAAACTTGGAAAATTTCTTCATTTTTTTATGGGGATGGTTTGTCTGCAATGACCATACTCCTTCCCTTCTAATCTATGTTACTTTTTGTATGAAAAAATCTTCAGAGATGAATCTAGTTTTAATATATCGAGCCATAAACACCAAATTAATGCAAGTGACATTTTGTCGAAATTGACTTTTTGATGAAAATATGTTCTGCAGCTTGAAATTCATCACCTGGTAAAATATAACGTCGATAAGCTCAATAGTAACGGAGATATTCCACGATAAGTTTTATAATTTGTAGCTATGCCCATTTGGCGGTTAGGGCTCGATATATTCCTGTAGCAATTCTCAAAGTCATCGAAACTTCTTTTTACACCTACAAAATATTGAACTTAAACGGTTGAAACAAGGATATTATGTGATAATAATAGCTATCAAAATAACTGTCAAGGGATAAAGTGGGTGGATAGGAGATTTAAACAGTTCCGTAAAATAAATAAATTTGAGGGAATTCTTGGCTATAAACGGTCCATACTCACGTTCATACATAAGCACATCTATTAAGATTTTTCGATGGTGTTCAATCGATAAAAAGAACTCTAGGAGCGGGAATAATTTTCATATGAAATTGAATCAGACACCGAAAAGAACTCGTCATATAAGGGTAAATAAATTTTCAGAGAAAGAAATATGGAGCTTTTACTTCTTATTCTGTAAATTTTCTTTTATTTCTTAATAATTATTTACCTTGCTTATACGACAACAAACACCGTATCGAATAAGCTCGTGTTAGCTCAGCACACTTTTAATGCAAGCGTTTATAGGGACCATAAGAAACCGCATCGAGTAAATACACTTTAAAAGCGTGTTAGAAATTAATCCGCTGTTTTCATAATTTTTTTCAAAAATATATTTTTAGAAATTTTCATTTCCTGCCTTTTTTGGCAAAATCCTTAAAAGTGTACATAGTATACAGTATACATACGTGTTAAAGTAGCACGAGTTTAGCTACCATGTATCAAATCATCGTATAAACAAGATAATTGATATTTAATAGATACTTTTACGAAACAATTGAATTATATTTCATTCATTTACTTTTCTTTCGAAGTCAAAATTCAACAAAAATTATTAAAATCATTCCATCGTTTTTCTCTTTTCAGACAACCTCATCAAATTTTGATACCATACTGAGGTGAGTTGCGATTTCAATTGCTTAAACCACAAAAACTTTCACATTATTTAACATTATGAATTCCACCGAAATATAATGTTCGAATTTAAAATAATTACCTACACCGCAGCTCATTATCCCATATACCCATCGATGGGGAGAAATGTAATTAACACCCCCAAAGAAAGCAACGCAGTGGGAATGGTCTCGCATGTGCCACCCTCGCATCTAATTAAACCGTCTTCTCGAATTCTGTTTGTTTCGCTGCTGGCTCTCCGCGTACTTTTTCCGAAATTAAATTTGCATTAAATGCGCCCAACCCAAATTAATGGGAATTCGTAAAATATTTCGACGACGAAAAATGACACGCAATCTTTCGCCATCGAAGCCGGAATTTCCTTTAAAAAAAGTCGCCCATTTTCAAAGTGCGACTTGAATTGATCTTTAGGCGTGTTGGGCATTTCACTTAATTACAACAAACGCATAACCGCATTCGAAAGCAATGAGGTTGAAAGAGAGTAACTGTGTGTGTGTGTGCGAGTGTGTCTGTATGTGTTTGCGTGCGAGTGTTAGTGTTGGAAAGGAAAAGTTTTTCGCGTAAACGTAATTAAAATGTCAAAAGTGCGGAAGTTTATTTTGCCTTGGAATAAACAAGTCGAGATGGCATGATGTTGGCTGCTCCCCACTGTACGGTGCTGTTTTATGGGACACCGAATCAAGTATATATGTAGTTTATAAAAGTTTTCGAAGTGGAATTTATGGTTTTTGTAATTGAAATGCAAGCAAGAATTTAGGAAATATACTTTTGATGAGGCAGACAAAAACTTAAATGGCATGCTTACATGCAGGCGAGTATCGATGGTTTTCGAGGACCTTAGCGATTGATGGGAGACCTCTTGTTGGTATTCAAATGCTGCAAAGAATGGAGACCCGTCACATTTATTTGGATCGGAAAGTGAATGAGTTGCTAAGAAAGCATCTATTTTGCCAAATATAAGGGTAAAAAAAATTGCACCTTAATAATTTCAAATTTTGAGAGTAACCGAAATCCTCCTTAATTTTTCAATTACTCTCGAAGATCGAGTGGTTTTGGAAACATCAAACTTCGACATTTTTTCTCCCACCAATTTTTATCCCTACATTGGGGCTTGTCCACATCGATTTTCATAATGACAGCTTAATTTTTTCCTGGGTCGTCTGTAGGAAGGCCTTTAAATTTGCTTCATTTGGAGCAGTACTGCCCGGCGAGGTACTCTTTCATACAGACGTAGTGCCTGGTTTCCAATAGTGCAGGAATCGAAGCTCATGAATTTTCCCTATAGGAAATCTGACATACAAAAGTGTTGCCTCTTGCTCTTCCTTTGTTTTTGGGTTTCATGCTCAACGTCTGTTTAACTGAGCGAATTCATTCAGTAATCTATTACAAAGAACGAAACAATAACTTACGATCTGTTTTTGCGTACACGTTAAAAATGAATGAATGACTATGCAGAAAATATTTTTTTTTTTTTCATATTATATATTTGGCCAAAATAAATGCTTGATATAAGGCTAAATAACGAAAGGGGAGAGAAACAAGAAAAGGCATTATGACAGATTTCAAAGTGTATTGCCAGTTGACGCTTCAAATATTTCTTTCAGTGCATATGAGTCCCTCAAGCTCACAAACATGTGAAAAATTTGAAAAACTGTTCAAGCGGTAATTCTGGGTAGCACTGAATTATTGTCATAAAAAAGGATAAATATTTAGTAATGAGATACTCAAAGACCTTCTATCTACAAAACCTTTAAAAGAGACACAACTCGAAAAATGTTCCATTACTTACATGAGAACTAAGTATGTACGTTATCGTGGAGATCTAAGCGGGCGAAGGAGCTTTTCATGGAATCGAAAATATATTTGAACGACTTTAAAATTTAAACCTTTTTATTAAACGCTTTACAAGACGTCAATGCGCCCCGCTGACTGCGATTGCAATAGGCATCCCCAACGTGAAATAAAAAATAAAATAAAAATTAAAAAAGAAATAAGGAAAAGCAATTTCGGTAATGGCTTGCACGAAACGCGTTTTACGCTTTGTTAAATTAGAATATAAGAAAGGAAGGTAAACGCGGAACACCTGCTGGCAGGAATTTTGTGGCATTTCGTCTAACGTCAGTCATGCATTCGCAGCAAAGATTTTTTGAAATTTACGAAAGATTGAATTTTTGCCACGTCATGACAAGGAACCCAGGTACGATTTCGCCTTCTCTCTTTAACCTTTATATAACCTTTTCGTCGTGACAACAAAAGAAAAAAAAAAAATACAAATGACTTTAAAGCAGTGATTGCCACCGGAATGCCCGCGGGCAACGCACTTGTGTAAGTGCGCCTATGCGTGTGAAGTCCGAAGCTGAAAACGAACATCAGTTGTTGTCAAATGTCGAGTGAGCAGTATTGTCGTCAAGTACATGCTTATATCTTACACCCTGAAACTTATAATATTGATTTCTTGCAAATTCTATTTCATTAAATTCAGTCATATGAATATCTAACATATTATGTGAAAACTGTCGAACAAGAAGGGTGTATTCGCTTGCCTTTTATTTTATGCTTACACCCTGAAAAAGACATAGCAGCAATATAATATTGATTTTAATGCATAAATTTTTTATATGGAAGAACGTAGCTATAAAGAAATATTAAAAATTTTTATATACTGCATTTTCACGAGAATTGGAGCTATTTGTTATAAAAAAAAATTAAAAATTTTGAAATTTCTTGAATTTTTTAAAAGTAGAAGTATGTATATATTTTCGAAAGTGAAAAAATTTCTAATATAATGTCTAAATTCTCTTAGTTCCCTGGAAATCAGTAAAAAATTTCAATTTATATTATCTCACTGAAATATGTGGTTCGCATTTTTTATTTGACTGGAGATTTTCGCGCAGTGCATGCACATCGTTACATTAAAATACGAAGCAGAAGTATCGTTTTGTGGGTTTGGCAATCACTGCTTTAAAGCATTTTCTGTGTTGTCGAAGTTTTTCTCACCCCCTTCCCCCTTTGAAAAGAAAAGTTCAAATCTAAAGCTATTATTTGGCAATTGGCAGTCTTTAACTATGCTAGCACGTATCTTGTATTTTATTGTGATAAAACCATTCGCAAGCATTGAAGGAGAATCATCGAAAAAAAAAAGGAAATCAGTACATCAATGCAGGACGAAATTGATTTTTTCGATCGTCCATAAACTGCAGATGAGTCATAACATCTCTTTAGCCTTTAACGATTTTATAACGAGAGCACGTTGCTGCGCTTAAATATAATGATGCAATAAAATCATAACTGCAAGAGCAACCGAAAGAATCAAAGGAGAATCATAGAAAATCGAAAATGTGCAAGGACGAAAATAAAAGCATAAAAACACAAAAATTATTGTACGATGTCAGCAGAAAAATTTCCTGCGATTTATTGCCATAGAACGCATTACTTCTGGAACAAATAAAATTTCGAGGGAAATTGGTATTGGTATTTTCACTCTTGGCGAGGGTAATATCCTCAGGGGAGCTTTTAAGCCAACAAAAACTTTTCTTTTTGCATGACAAAATGGGTGTTTTTTCTTCTTTATTTTTATATACCTATAAAAGAAATTACAATTCAAAGGCATTGTGACGGTTTGAAAAGAATGAATAAACAAAATAAGTTTTCGCTCCCTCGCCACCTCACCCTTTTCTTGACGTTTCTTTTCTTCTTTTGTGCGGATGGACGAAAAATTGGAGCTGCTCGAGAAATCAAAAAGTTTCAAGGAGTTAATCACAAAAGAAAGACGACGCTTCAGACAGTTGACAGCTTCTTATGTTCCTCGTAATAAATTATGAGCGAGTATTCGTCAAACATTTATAAAAGCGCCATTTGGCATCTCTGCTGGGAAATCAGGTTTATTGCTGTTAAAATGTGGAAATTTTCAAAAAGCTTCCTCTTATAGGGATCTATTTCATTTAAAGGAAATCCCACAGCAGCAAAGACATCGTTGGCATGAGAAAGGGGTTGAAAATAAGTTTGAATTGTTGTGCTTGAGGTGATTTATGAGAAGTTTTATCAAAGTAAAAGGCCTTATCTTCAAAAATCCAAGCTTTGAGCCACGATTCGGCGTGCCTAGAACTCTTTTGGAAATTTTGAGTTCGATTTCCTTCGACGTCTCAAACTAAATTCGGAACTAAGTTCAATCATCTTAATAACGATTGATACTTAATTAGTTTGGGTTTAATCAGAATTGGAAGTAACGCAGAAAAACATATTGGGGAAAATTATGTATTCCAATCGCTTCTCTCGCTTATCAAATGTTGAATGATATCATTTGAGGTTTTTTTTTTTTCACCCCTCCATAAATATTCTGAGCCACAGCACACCATTTCTCCATTGGTATTCAGTAGAGAATAGGAAAAAGAAAAAAAAACCCATAGCTTAACACATACTCTCTTAAATTTATATTACGCTTTCGATGATGATGTGCCGGGTAAGACTTTGTGGAATTTTAACCGCAAGCGTTCACCCTCATACACACTTCGTTCAAATCGTTTCCCGCGTTCCAAAGGAAATAACGTGAGAAAATTCTTCCTATTCTAACCCTCGAGAACTTTTTAATAAAAAAAAAATAAAAAAAAAATTACATAATTTTAGCGTTTTCAGTAACTTGGAGGACAGCATTTGTTTTTTATATACATCCCTATTCTAAATGAATATTCCCTGGGAATTTTCTCCCGAGAAATTTTTCTCCGCGGAAAAAGGAAGTCTTCTAATCATAAATGAAGAAAATAATATGATGACGCGTCTCCTTAAAAATTTTCTGCATTTTCGCTCCCTTTATAATGCCTTCTGAGTGTTAGTGTTAAGAATGGGAGAGTTATTCTCACATCCCCAGGGAAACATGCCCCGGAAATATTTAAATTCGGGCTGATAACAATTTTTAAAGCTGTAATTGAATTCATCCAACTTCAAGAAGAATGGTCTCAAAGTCCAAACATATACGAAAATTGATTTAATTTTGTATTTTTCAGCAATCCAAAGGGGGTTTCCATGAATAAATCTCACTGTAAAACCCTTTGAATGGCGGAAAATATTTTATGAAAATTTGTGAATGTATGAAAATCAATTCAAACGTCTTCTCGAAGAAGTGTAAAAAGATAGTTTGCCCCAAAATCCCAAAGCAGCCTCCACTTGAGTTAATCGTAAACAATGTGCTCATATTGCCCGTTAAAAGGAAGCATTTCACTTTACCTGACAGCCGAATGCTGAGGTTTTTTTTTTTACTGTTCGATAATTTCATCTTTTAAGGCACACAAATTCCCTGGAGTATTATTGGAGCTATTATCATATTTATGGAGTTCCCGTTTTGGATGTTGGCAATCCTTATTTGTTGAAATGGAATAGAGGATAGCTTAATATAAAAATCAATACAAAAAACAGTAAGATGTCCAATCGAAGAATTCATAAAAACTTCGGAACCTCCAATTGGCATCAATGAAACAAAGAAAGAAATTGAATGACTGAATAAGAAGTGTCTGAATTTTCGAGTTAATGTTTTTTTGTGAATTTAAATTTTATATCCTTGGACTTCATTTTCCCTTTGAGTCAATTAAATACACCATCCCAATGGGCACACGATTTCTTAGAGCAATATCTATACTCATTTAAAGCCGCCAGAAAAGCACACACTTCGACTCGATATGGCCGCCGCCTACAAATTCCATCTCATTTGCGCGATTCTACGTGCCCCGGCAAGATAGCACAAGCATATTACGATAGATGGTATCCATAAGTTGTCCTGCCATTTACTTCGTATTTATTCCATTCGAAAGCTGCTCTTTCTATGTCAGTTGTCACCTTCTTTGCGTTAACAATAAAATCCGATTAGTGCCTTAGAAAAGTTTCTGTTTAATGGCGAGGCTTTGTCATGAACTTTATTTGCTGTCTTTCCGTTGCGCGCTCTCTGCGCCCGTCGCGACGCTCTGCCCTTATGCGTGCTAGTTAAGTGCGCATCGTCCGCCGAGGAAGCCAAATGGCTTGTGGCATTTCAACGCATCTTAAGAAACTTGACAATGCTTCTTTGAATGTCGCTAAAATATTTATTCTTGTTATAGAATTTTCTTTTTTTTTGTTGAAGCTTAATTCGTAGAATTCAAGGCATTCGAGATAAGCTCAATCACCCACTACATAAAATTAAATATGGAAAAAAGTCATTTAACCTCATATAAATAATTCTTGTTTTTTGTGCATTTCTCTCTGACTAAGCCCGAAAAATTCCACCAGCTATAGCCCGGATTCGTTGGCTTTCGCTTAGCTTCTCGAAAGTTCAAATTTATTTTAACGCAGCTGAGCCAAAATATTTTTATAACATTTTGCTTTTCTACTTCGCTGAATGTATGCGGTTTAGAAACAATTGTGGTCGCCCAAGGCTTATCCAAATGTATTTTTTCTTTGTTATCTTTTTTTTTTTTCTTTTTGAATTTGAGAACCTCGGTGCGCGCTATTAATCAACGAGCTGCACGAATATCCATGCGCACATACGTTCATAAAACGTTTAAATGAAATAGTTGAAAAAGGCAAAAATGGTTTGCACAAGCTCCGTTGCAGTATTTGGGGTGGCCTGACCATATGCATATTTGTATGCGCACATCCAAGCGCACGAGAAAAGTAGTGAAAGCGATTTGTCTCTTTATTTTCATACAATTTTTTAATTTTTATTTTTTGAAAGTTTGGTGAGTTTTTGTTACGAAATCATAGGATTTAACTGACATTTAACGATGAGTTAATTGCTTTTTAAATGAATCCTAATGACTCGGGTGTGTGTGTCGACAGCTTTCAAACAGTTAACATTTTTGGTAATTTCGAAGGTTGTGGCTTAAAGCTGCGGTTTAACTTTTTGGAGCTGAAGCGTTATTTTCTATTTTTTGTTTTTGGTTTTGTTTAATAATCCATTTTACCCTGAACTTTCACATCATTTGGCAAGTATTCGTACTTCCTGTTTTCTGCTTTCGAGTTGATTTTTTTTTTTTTTTTTAGAAAATCCATCAAGCCTCAAAATAAAGCTTTGCTTATAACATAGAGGCCATGTTCAAACTACATTCGTCCGTCGATATAAAAAACCGTCAAAAATCAATTAATACGTTAAAGCTCTTACAGCGATTCTTCCAGTGCTTTTACATATCAGGCGTACGAGTATATTAGAGCGTTTCAGACGTGAAATCTCAATCGAAAGATAATGTAAATCGAAAAATTTCGAATTGAATTTTCGTCAAAAAACCCTTAAAGAGAGCTACAAAATTTAAATTAGTTTTTGTTAAATTTAAGATTTGATGGTTTTTCCGGGAAGAGTTCGATGTTTTACGGACCAATTGATTCATAATATGCATATAAATTTGTTTTTGTAATTGACTGAAATTTTGCCTTATGAACAAAAATTTGAATTTTTGCCTTAAATACATTTGGGCGACCTCTAAAACTCAATTAAAAAATTTTTAAATGATTCCCAAATTTTTCGATTTACATTATCTTTCGTTTGAGACCCCGCCGTCTACGAAATTCAACACTTTTTTTCACGTCTGAAACGCCCTAATGTACAGGTAGCCAATAGATAAGCCTGAAAGTATGCAACGTGTTTTCGTTATATGTAATGTTTTTGAGAAAATAATGGGACATGGCCTTAGAACTATAAGAGTTAATTATATATATTACATATATTACAAATAAATTCGTGTTCTTTCACGTTGCAGCATTAATTTTAACCATTTACATAAAAAATTTAGAAATTATGAAGCCTTCTTTTTTTGACGTCCAATTTTTTTCAAATATATCTCAATTAGTGACGATTAATTGGCCTATAAAATCAGTAAATTTTTTAGTTCGTTTACACTAAAACATAGCTTATATACTTTCCCGTCTGATAGTCTTGAAAAATTATTGCTTATGTAGGCAAAGCCGTTATGAAAAACTCATAAAAGCAGACCTGTTTGGGACAATCTGCGCACCGCAACCTCTAAATATTTTCCAAAAAATCTGAAACAATAGGGGTATTTCACAAAGGCGTTTAAAAACGTTGGAAAGTCGGAAATCGTAAAAATGCGACTTCTCAAAAAATTTTTTATACTTTTTTTGTATCTTCCTTAACTTTTTAAGCAGTTAAATTTTTCCGATTTTCCGACTTTCCTATATTTCCGACGCCTTTGTGAATACCCCTAATTCTTTATAATAGTTTCACACATAGACTTTCAAAAAACCACGTTTCAAAAATATACTTTTTTTGGGACACTGTAATATCCATAGAATACTGTATAGGAGCATTTCCATGGTGGCGCACGTGACAATCGTACGGCTATAATAATAAAAAAAAAATAAACGGATCCATATTTTTTTTTTAAAACTGATTTCAGAAATGTATAAAGGAGGAAAAAAAAAACAAGTTCTGCACACTCAAAAATTTCGAATGTTCTTCGGGTATCCTGGGACATATGTATAATCCAAATAACAGTTTTAGATGGGACACATATGTCTCAATACAAACAAGTAAGAAAGCTAAAGTCGGTCAAGCCCGACTTTGAAATACCCAGCGTTCCCACATTATTGGCACTCTATTAAACGAAAAATCTCCATTTGTGAACGTGGCAGTGGGCGGGCCACATAAACTTTTTTCCTACACCTTTCATTCGCCTTGGTCAACCTATGTTGCGAATTTGAAGCTTCTACGCCTTTTACTTCACAAGTTACGATAAACCCTTATTTGTGGGCTTATTTGTGGGTTTATTTGTGGGCGTGGCTCGAAGAGGGCGACGTCCATTTTTTTCCAGGATATGTAATTTTTGGTAGTTTACCAGCGCACCAAATATCAATGAAATGTGTTGAGTGGTTCGCAAATTACAAGCATTTTACTGAAAACACATTATATTCATTTGTGGGCGTGGCAGTGGGCGGATGTCTCCCATTTTGACTTAGGATCATACTCGGATCCCGATATACCTGTTTGCCAAATTTCGACTTGATTGGTTCAGCCGTTTCGGAGGAGATCCGACAACGGGCGGACGGCCAGACGGACATGTTTAAATCGATTCAGTTTTTGATTCTGATCATTTATATATAAGTGTCTATATCTCCGGAGCAAAGACTATATAGCTATTAAGATGTCGCACTTCATACAAAAAAATTTCCCTTCGAAAATTTGCCGTGGCTTTTTCAATAAAGCCACGTGGGAGCTTTTTTGAAGAAAAAGCCACTTTCTGAGAGTAAAAATAGCTCCCAGCAAAAGAATTCTAGCAGTCGGAAAAATTCAGATTTTTTACTTTTGCGTTCGCGAAGAAACAGAAATGATTCAGTATGAAACTGAATTCGAAACAGGACTGAGCTATGTCCTTTTGCCCATTTTTGTATTTATACCCGACACACTCTGTGTCGAGGGTATATTGCGTTTGTGTGGTTGTGTGTAACACCCAGAACCAGTCGAGATAGACCATACAAAATATATATAGAAATGATCAGCGTCGCCAGGAGATTCGATTTAGTCATGTCCAGGGCTAATCAAAATATTTATGAAAAAACTTCAAAATATTTATTTAATAATTAAGAAAAAACACTCAAAATATTTGCGATAAATATTTACGATAAAAATTTATTTCAAAGGTATTTTCCATATATTATTGGTTTAAGTAAACTTATTGCAATAAATTATGAGGTGTTTTCGAAGATTTTCAAAAATGAATGAACGTCGGCTATTTTCTAAGACTCGTTTATAATCAGAGAAAGATCTTTCAACATCACAGCTGACGACTGGTGCGTATTTAAATGCTTGCAACTCGTTTGGCGTTAATTCATCAATATATTTATCTGGCTCATTGAATTTATGACCACTTAATATCATTGAAATTTTTCGCAACGTAGCAAATCCACTATTTTTGTGGACAACAGAATCATATTTTTTCAAAAATTCTGTTCGTTTCACAATACGTGCAAAATTTGGACGGACTGAGTCAAATGTTTCGATTGCTTCGGCTAATAAGACACCCTTAGATTGAATTTTTGTAATAGTGACAGTTAAACATTCAAAGTTGCATTTGATGAATGCCAAATCCCGCTTCAAATTAGGTTTAACAATTGTTGTCTTTGCATTTTCAATGCTTTGTGCTTCTTCCCCGTCACATCCATCCAAAAATTCTTGAATTTTCTGGAAATATGTTGCGTAATATAAAGCAGCCTCTATCCATGTACCCCAACGAGTGTGTATTGGTTGTGGTGGGAGCGGTACATCTGGAAACATGGTCTGGAATTGTAGTTTTCTGCGCGGAGTCTGTGCATGATAGAAAAATATAAAAGTAAAGAATAATTTTCTCTTCAAAATAAAATAAATCGAAAAATAATAAATTTGCATTCACCTTTCGGAATATCTTTTTCACGTTTGAAATCAAATCATTGACTTCTTTGAATTGGCTGCGAATAAGCTCGGCAACCCGATGAAGACCGTGTGCAAGACATGTTACGTGAATCAATTTTGGGTAGATAACCTTTAAAGCATTTAACGCACAAACCATGTAAGGTGCTGCATCTGTGACAGCCAACAATATTTTTTTCTTGTCGACATCTGAAATTTAATCCATTATTAGTTGAACGAATTGACCGAATTAAATGTGTATAAATCACTAACTTAATTCGTTTATCGATTCATCAAAAAAAGTAGCAATCGTATTGCTATTTGTAGCATCCAAAAGCTTCGAAGCGAATAAATAGCAGCGATCTGGTTCATCAAGAACACCGAAAACAAAATTTGCAACAAACCGTTGTTCCACATCAGTTGTCTCATCGAGAGAGACCCACACATATTTTCCGGCTGCAATTTTTTTCATTTTTTCGATACTTTCATCGAACAATTGAGGAACGCATTTTCGACGTAATGTTGTTTCATTTGGTGCACCATATTTTGTGTATTTTCCAATAAACTCAATCATACTTGGATTGGTGATCTTATGCAATGCAATGTTCGATTTCAAAAATGCCCTGATCAAATCCATTGAAAATTCACTTGCAGCTGGTGATGGTAAAATTGATAAAAGCTGCTGTGTTTTGTTGTTTTCATTTTTAATTTTTCGATGAAAATTAGACACATGCTTTCCTGTATTAACATGCTGATTCACTTGACATGCTTGCGTGGCATTTACTTTTTCATCACAAATTAAACAGAATAAAACTTTTGCGTCAAACTTGAATGTATTAGGATGAGCCGGGGACATTCGTTGAAAAAAGGAATTCAATGGTTCTTTTACTTTTGGCATTATGCACATTTTATGTTAAATCCACTTATAAAACGCAACAAGTTCAAAAAGTGAACTGATTGACCAAATAGCTCTTATCAAAGTACCACTTTAGACTGAATATTAAAAGCCTATGCGAGCAATGTGTAACGCTGTAACACAAAGTTGTTTATCCAAAGCCTACTATGACTTTGAAACGCGCGCAAGAGCAAAGTGTTTTGGATTTTCCAAAGCCTACTATGGCTTTGAAAGGCGCGCAAGAACAAAGTGTTTTGGATTTTCCAAAGCCTACTAAGACTTTGAAACGCGCGCAAGAGCAAAAATTTTTGAAAACAAATCGTCACAGCGTTATGAATTATGTTTATCTGATTGGAAAGCATGCTTATTACGAGTATTACGAGTATATCTACTGCATATTCGTATATAAAATGAAATTTTAGCCGAAATATTTACGGAAAATCAAAATTTGCTGATACAGTAGAATCTCGCAAAAGTTAATCGATTTGTCCCAGGGTAATCAACTTTTCCGAATTATTAACTTTTCCAAATTTTTTCAAAATCGAAAAAAATTAAAGAAATAGCGACTAATCATAAAAATCTATTTTTCAAACATAACATGCTTATTTTATTTAAATCTTTTGATTTAACCATATTTATATATATTTTACATACACAAGATCTACTCGCACACAACTCCTATTTCACAATAAGGTTGCACGCTTAGATAGAATTTGTCACTTTTAAGTGCTATCGTTATGATTTGCGTTGCTTCTTTTGTTTTTCTTCGCTATTCCACGTAATACACATGAAATAGGGTTGATTTAAGGAAAAAAAGGAAAAGAAAAAAATATTACGCTCAGAAAATTAACTCCAAAATTAACTTTTTAGAACGCTACGTGGGCGCTGAAATTCGATTAACTTAACCAAGCGTTTAACTCATTCGAGCGGTAACTTTTCGAGATTCTACTGTATATTTATTTTTGCCCAGAAGAGCGAAATATTTAAATAAATATTTAATATTTAAATAAAAATTTTTGATCAGCCCTGGTCATGTCCGTCTGTCTGTCCGTCTGCCTGTCCGTCTGTCTGTATACAGTTAAGATAAGGAGTTGAGCTATCTGGACAAAATTTGGCATGCGTGCTCACGGCGACATGAGCAAGAACAAGTTCGAGAATGGACCCGATCAGACCATTTTTAGGGGTACCTCCAGGTACTAGGGTCTATTACGAAAATCACAAAAACTGCTCTAAAATCGAAGTTTTTCAACATATTTTGATGAAATTTGATATTTGAACACGTTTCAAGGCAAGTAATACGATTTCCAAAAGTTTTAAAAGTGGGCGTGGCAGAAGAGCGTTTTTTGAAAACACCCGAAATTCAAATGGGACTTGAACAAAATTTGACACTTATGCTTCCTTTGTAGCCATAAAGATCCTCCCAAAAAATGTCCTTGATCGGTCCATTAGTAAGGGTACCTCCAGTACTAGGGTCTGTCACAAAAATCCCAAAACTGCCTCAAAATCGGAATTTTTCGAAATATTTCAATGAAACTTAGAATTTGAGTGTAGATATATTTAAGCCTCCGATTAGAATTGCAAAAAAAATGGAAAAGTGGGCGTGGAAAAGGGGCGGTTTTCGTAAAGAAATTGAACAAAAGTCGGTATATGGGTCCCCTAATGGCCTTAAAAACCTCTTGAATATTCTTACTTAGTGGTCCTGTTTTTTGGGCGTGGTTCAAAATTTATTTAAACATGTGTGTCTGTGTCGGGTATTTTATTGTCAGGCTCGCCTGACTATAACACCCTTACTTGTTTATCTTAGTTTTAAAAAACCAATTATAATATAAATAAAAGTATATTTTTTGTTAATAACGATATTCAATTAGGCTTGCAGAATCAGCAGATAATTTTTAACTAATTCCAAATAGCTGGGTTTGATTGCTTTTTTGGATGATTATTGTTGTTGAAATAATTAAGTACTATAAGGGCAATAGTTAGAGTAAAATTAAAACTGTTTAGAGTAATTAAAAAGGTTAAAACATAACAAAATCAACTTGTGCCTCAGTTTTCCAGAAATGAGATCAAACTATAAGCACCTTCCTTCTAAAAAACAAGCCCAAAAAATTGCTTTTAGCAACCTTTGCATTTTCGTTTCCGGTAGACTTTTCTGTGGAAATGCCTATATTAGATAAAAGATGATAAAATATTATTTGGGCATTTGTTAGTGTTAATGGAGTTCGAAAGCCATAAAGAAAAATTCCAAATATACACATAATTTATCTCAAGTTGATTTAACAGAAAGTCGTCCTTTTCGAGAACTCACTATTTTTATCCATGAGCATAAGAGTAGTAGAGGTAAAAAAGAATTAAAAACTCAACCCTTAGGAATTTCCAAACAATTTTAAGTAAAAATACATGTCAAAAAAGGTTATTGTTTTGTTCCTAAAGAGCACTTGAAGTGTTGACCCTTTTTTGTGTAAAATGTTCATACATTACAGCACATAGATGTGCAAGATTTATTTTGCTTAACGAAAATAAAAGAAGGGGTTCTCTCAAATCACTAAGAGGTATGCTTTTCACCTCAAAATCGTATATTCTAACTCATTATCACCTTAAATTTAGGTCATGTGTATCCTTTCTGAATTCTATTGTAAGGATAAGTTATGGCAAGTGATCCTTTCCTTTGTTCCTTTTTTTTATATTTTTGTTGTTTAATATTTACTCAAAAAGTTAATACGCTTCCAGGAGTTTCATGCTTCATAGTGCGTTTTATAACTCTAATGCTTTCGGAGGAATATTTCCACTTTCCACCGTCTTTTTTCCTTTTGTTAGAGCGCACTCATTTTTTAAGTCAACACATGTGCTCCGCTGGAACTTATGCAAACAAAAATGGAAAACTCTCGACTTATACAGTCGGATATTAAACGTATGTATGCATGTGTGTATGTATGTGTGTTTGTATGCCAGTCCGAATAGGGGGGAACTAAGCACGAATTCGTGTAATTTCTCATCCAGGGCAAAGATGTCAAGGCTGCTCTCGAAAGTTTTTCAATGTTGGAAACTGGCGCAGTGCTTTTATTTCCGAAAAGTTTTCTGCGATTCGTTAAGTTTTCGCTTTCGAAAAGTTGAAATTTTCCTATGATCTTCTTTTCCATTGAATTGGGTTTTCTTTTCTCATTTTCGTCCGTTCGTTTTTCTCGTCCTTTTTTTTTTTTGGCGGCTTTGTCCACGAAATGAAAATGAACTATGCCTTGAGATGAACACAATATTTGTTTTTTTTTTTTTTTTGCCTTTTCCTTACCATGATGCATTGTTGTGTGCCGTTACGACCTACGGCACGTCGCAGTCCTATAATTTCCGAACATTGCAGTGAGTCAGGAAGTTAGTGTCGTCAACATCAACGCCGTTATTGTTGCGGCGCTTCCTGCGCGCACAAAAGCGAAAGTTTCATATCTCGTTGTACTAATCTTAACGCCATAGTTGACAAAAGTTGCTTCGTACTTTGTGCTCCGTTTATGCAATAAATCCATCCGCTTTAGGTTTTTCTTTTACTTCTTGAAAAATGACTAAAACTTTAGCTCGTTAAAGTGGATTTTCTAGTCTATTTTTTTTCTATCTCTATCTCTATCACTACCTCTATTTCCCTCAATCCTTTTGTCTTGCCAATGCTTGGCGTTGTTAAATCCTCTGGCTGCCTCTACTCCACCCGAAGTCCTAAGTAAACTCGTCAACTCGTCTTTCCTGCTACACAAGTTTTCCTCCGTTTTCTCGTTTTTTCTTCAGTTTTTCTTCGTTTTGTTTTATTTTTTTGTGTTGTTTCAATTCAACGCAATTCAACGGGGTAAAATGAAATGTTGATGTAACTTTTTCCTTTTAGCCACAAGAGTATAACACTTTCTATCCTTCGCGGCATCGTGTGGTTTTATGTCGCAAGCATGAATTTAAAATCACGGCAAGTGATACTGCTTGAAGATTTGCAAACAAAAAGCGAGAAAGCAAAAGCATAAAAAATATAAGAGAAAATTGTAATATCGCACTAAGCTAAGGATCCCACATCATCACGCGTCGACTTACCAAATATGTACTTCTCTCTTCAATGGCAAAACACTCTCCGAAAAAAAAAAAAAAAAAAAAAAAATTTTTCCATTTGAAGATGTTTTTAAAAACCAAATGTTTGAAATTTATGGTATAAGGCCTTCAGCCTTCTTTTTTTGTTGAAGAAAAAAGACGGTTTGTTTTAAAAAATAACAATGTTGGAAAAAGGCCGAAAATTTTTTAAATGGAAAAACCCAAAAATTTTTTTCCCATTTTCTAACACAAAAATTTTAAAAAAATTTTTTGGTACTTGGAAAATTTTGGTTAACAGGGGTAATTAGTGTATGTGGCTTCATGTTTTTGAAGTAACGAAACCCCAAGAATTTTAATTAAATTCTTAAAAAAAAGGAAGTTTTATTTGAGTGCAGCAGATTTTTATGTCCTCTGTTAATTGGAGCAAGCCTTTAATGTACTCAATATATTTGTTAAAATATGTTCTTATGAATACAAATTATTACAGCAGTTTTTGAGTCTTCCGGTCTGTCTTAGCCTTTCCGATAATGCGACATACGGATATGTTGCAGAAGTCAGCTGCAAAATCGTCTAGAATTTAAATTGGTCCTAAAATCATGACGTTTTGATTCCCTTTCTCATTTCAAGACAACATTTCGCACAACCTCTTCTAAGGTGACACAATTCAAAATTTCGTCAATTTTGAGTTAACATATGGAACTTGATCATAGTTCACCTCTCTACCTGCACGGAAAATTTTATTCCGTTTTGGTTATTATAAAAAGCCGAAATATCTCGTCAATGCCTTTCTTCTTGCTTTGATTGACACAGCGACGCATTTTGTTTTTTGCGTTTCCTGAAAAATGAGAAATTTTGAGTTGTGTCACCTTAGAAGAGGGTGTGCGATATGTGTGTTTGTATGGCTCCGATATAGAATTATTGAACAGAAATGCTGCGAAAACGATTTTAAGGGTACATGAAATTTTAAATTTTTTGACGAAATCGATTTCTCTCATATAACGGACAATTTCACACACACTCCTGAGTTCCCTTGGATGTGTTCCAGGAAAACTTAACATTCATCAATTTCGGATGAGGTGTCTTCGTTGTCCCATTATACATTACAGTATCATTTGAATTGTGAAGAAGACCATCATTTGAGATTTACCTCAGAATCGGATGCCCTAATCACTAAAAAGGCATTTTCGTAGTTAATGGGCTCTACGCAGATATGCACGAAGTAAATTTCCTATACTAAACACATGCAAAAAAAAACGAAGAAGTACTTTGAGTTACTTCTGATACTTCAACGAACACGCAGATTAAAAGCAATCGAACATGCAGGGTTGCATTTAAACCATACATTTTCTAAATATCTGTCGACCTGTCATTGAAATTTCAACTCTGATATCCTTTCTTCACAAGAACGAGCTCTATACTTCCTGCGTAGAGCCCATAAAGAACTAACTCGAAGAAATTCTTTCCAATTAAACTTCAAAATGTTTTGGATTCCTTGATGTCTTTTTCTGGTTCAAACCTTTGGGATATAAATCGCTTCAAATAGAAAAAACCCCATTATTTTCCAAACTTCAATTACGGCTTCCTTTTTTTTTTGTAGAAAAAGGTTTTTGGTAAGGGTTTATTCCCAGGCTTGTTAAACCGAAATGAAAAAACCTTCCTTAAAAACCGAAATTTAAAACCGAATTTTTTTTTAACCGAAATTTAAGAACCCCAAAAAAGAAAATTTTAAATTTTTGGGAAACCTTTGGAAAAACAGGTTTCCTGAAATAATTTCCAAACCCATTTTCCAAAATTTCCTTTTTTAATGGTAAATTTGTGAATAAACCTTTAACCGGAATCAACCCCCGTAACCCAACCATTTAAAATTTACAACCGAAAAGGAAAAACCATTATTTTTACTTTTGGGTTCAAACAGGTTTAACATTTTAAATTTCATTTCATGGCCACCTTTGTGGAAAAAATTCATCGTTGAAGGGTACCATTAAATACTGGGAAAAATTCTTTCAGTTTTAAGGTAAATTTAAATTTAAAAGGTTTTAAGGGCCGTTAATCGTTGTCTTTTTGGGCGTGGAGGTTGGCGTAGGGTTGGATGCGTGCTTGACTCACAATCCGAAGGCCTCGAGTTCGATTCCTGCCCTGAGGGATATTTTTAATTCAATTTAATTTAAAATTGAGAGGAGAACTTGCCTTAAATTGGGAAAGAAAAGTTGTCAGCAATTTAAACAATGTATAGTAAAAAGAAGAGGTACTTCGCTAAAAAAAAAAGAAGAAAAAAATACTCATCTTAATACTCAATGCTCATAAAAAATGTTCATCTCAGTTTAGATATTTAACGGTTCAGGTGCGTTTAAAGTCCATATTTAAGTAGTCCAGATTTTGTTTGTATTCGAACGACATTTGAAAATTTAAAAATTTTTGGGTTGGCTTTGCAATTGGATAATATCTTCAATTTTTTACGCGATTCTTAAAACCTTTGAAAAACCACAGCCGGAACGAAACGAAACCATAATCGAAACCAAAATAATTTAAAAACCGAAACCATAACCTTGTTGTGAGTCAACACTTGACTCACGAGCATTTAACATTTTTACCGTTGGTCACCTCAAAAGTGCAGCATTACGAAACAGCAACAAACTCATGAGCAAGCTAAACGTCCAGCCCAAGCAACGCACAACAACAACAAAGACAACCTCACCGAAACTGTAACTCGAGCACTTTTGGCACACGACGGGAACGGTGAATGGGCACAACAACAACAACAGCAGAATCGTAAGCCAACGTCGTAAGCGAAATTCAATACAAGGAAATTCGTGAAGAACAATTGTAACACCTGTTTGGGTTTAGAATGCAAGTCGGCAAATTGAAGCCGAGCACAACAACAACAACAGCAACTTGATGGTACGCGCAGGTCAGCGTAAAACTTACGAAATAGTTCCAGAAGCTTCGACCTACAACTACGCAATATTCGACTAGCATTGATTGGGAAATCGACTATGCAGCATCGACACTTTTGTATTATAAAAGCCAACGATCAAGAATGAGAAAAGACACTTAGCGAGAAGCAGTTTGCGAGATCTCAACTCTTACGTATGTACTCACCAGCGGCAACAGCGGAAGAGTGTGGATCTTAGTGTTGTAAGGATTTAGGGAAGTTTCGAGTGTCAGTTAGGAGTAAATATAAGGTAATAACTTGTGAATAGACAATAAGGACTCTAGCCTAATAAAAGATTCAAAACGATCTATTTGGTGTCCTTTTATTTTGTTTATTTGCACAGAAGTATTCAGACGTTGTATTCAATCGGGAATACAGCAGAAAATACTATAACATTGGCGCAGCCGGTATTCGACTGACTTTCAGTTGGAGACGAACCAAGGCTCAAAACTTGTAATAAGAGAAATACATCTGCCCGGTAGAAAGTGTGGAATAACGAATGCAAAGCTAACGCGGAACCTTGGAGGTTTTAAAAGGTGGTTAACATCATCCGAATTAGAAAAGCTCGTGTCCATAATCTTACCGACTCAGACATTAAGAAAAATTTTTTTTCTTTTCTCACAAATTACATTTTTTAAATAAAAGAGTCACAAATAAAAAAATTTTTTTTTTACATCTGCCCGGTAGGAAGTGTGGAATAACGAATGCAAAGCTAACGCGGAACCTTGGAGGTTTTAAAAAGGTGGTTAACATCATCCGAATTAGCAAAAGCTCGTGTCCATAATATCTACCGACTCAGACATTAAGAAAAATTTTTTTTTTTCCTTCTCTCGCAAATTACATTTTTTTTAAATAAAAGAGTCACAAATTAATACCTTTAAAGTGAAAAGTAAAATTCAACGGTAGCAGAAAGTCACAGAAGGAAGAACCAATATGCAGCAATCAACTATAAAAAGGGTGAGTACAAAAAATTTAAAACAATATTTTATCGCAGAGTCCTTTTTGTTTTGAATTGCATTTCATACGGACTTGTGTCGTATTCATATTAAAAAATTTTGAAGCAACAGCTTAAGCAAATTCTAATCAGATCACCCTAACGTCAATAGTAACGATGGAAAATCAACATCAAGCTGATGAAGTAATGGAGAAGGTCGTAAACCTAGTGCCATGTTTTTCTGGCCAAGACCACCCAGAATTAAAATCTGAAGTAGAAAAATTTATCACAGGTTTAGATTTACTAAAAAGCATAGCACAAAATATGGATACGCAGGACATTATAAAATGCGTGAAACAGAGATTATCAGGATTAGCTTACATAAAGGCTAGCCAGAACAGTTTTAATAGTATAGATAAACTTGGGGATTTTATAAAGAAAAATTTCTTAAAACATAGAAGTTTAGAAGCGATTAGATTTGAGATTGAAAGCGCTGCTGAATTTTCGCATGAAATAGCGTCAACATTTGGGGAAAGGATAGAGTCCTTGCTAAAAGAGGCCGAACATTTGATTAGGGAGTCATGGAATGCATCTGAGGCAGTATCAGCACTTAGCGAGTACCAAAAACTGGCTAAAAATAAATTCATTTTCGGAGTAAAGGATCAGTATTTGCAACTCCGTCTAGAAGGACATAGGGATAAGCCTCTCTCGTTTTTGATTAAAATAGCAGAAGACTCAGAAAACATTTATGTGGAAAATAGAAATTTAAATCAATTTTTTAACAATTCGCAAACAATTAGTTGCTCTTTTTGTAATGTGGCGGGCCATACACGAGATATTTGCCAGCAGAGGAGAAATACCCCTTACTGCATTATTTGCCTTGAATATGGCCATGAGCAAAATGCAAATTGCAGTAAAAATAGAACAGAGCCAGGACTTGATCCAATAACCTGCACATATTGTTGGAAGGAAGGTCATTTAGAAATCGAATGTTTTGGCAGGATAAGAAACCTATTTTGCAATATATGTCAAGTGAGAGGTCACGAAACCAAAAAATTTTGTAAGAGTAGGCGAGATGAAAATAATATGCAAGAAGATCAACACCTGAATAAGTACCATTTAGAAAACGAACGCAGCTCAAAATAGGGCAGAAAATTTTAATTACAATCAGTCCTACAACCACCAATTTTCACCAATATGGGTTAAATAGTTTCATAAATAATTGTCCTCAAGGTAATTATAATGATATACAGTGCTACAATTGCTCTCAATTTGGGCACACAGCGAGATTTTGTAATGATAATATCCTGGGAAACGCCCAGCGGCCCGGTCAAGGCCCGTAGACCGGAATGCCCAATTAAAATGCACAGTTAAGAGGCCAAAACAAATCAAGTTTAAAGAAGGAGTACAATCCCAGAAGAAAAGCGATAGCCATGAAAAGAATGTTATAAAGTTGAAAGAATTATATTTAAACAAAATATTCTTTGATGAAATAGAAGAAAGCGAACATTTTAAGAGTCCTATCAGAATAGAAAGCAATAAGGAAATTGCGTTGAAAAATAAAGTATTAGAAAGAAGAAGAGTGCATTTAAGCGAAGCAATAGAAACACAGCTTCATAAAATTAATAATACTGCCCAAATAACAGAAGATCATGAGGAAAATAATGAAGATAATGTGACAAAATTAGTTACTCATTGCCGAAAGTACAATAGTAATATCGAAACTGTAGAGCCGGTGTCAGACGACACGTTTATAGTGCTTCCATGCGGACAGGCTATAAATGAAAAAATTACATTGTTAGTGGACACAGGTTCAGATACAAGTTTGATTACACTAGAAGCGTTTGGTGGGAAAGCTGAGAGTATTGGAAAAGAAAAGAGACAGCAGGAGAATTTTTTTAACAGACATGAGAAGGGGAAGCATTCCAGAATTAATAATATTAATAAAGATATCTCTTTCTGCAACAATGATAGACAAATTGTATCACTACCATTTCTTGTTTCCAACTTTAGTAATAGGATTTGTACTGAGGAGACAGTCACGATCCAAGCTAATGAAGCAAGAGTAGAAGAAATTTGTGCAAAAAGATTGTCAGGAGAGTTAGTAGTGCATAAAAAAGATATTATGCCAGATTTGATAAGAAAATCGCCCAAGATTATTGGCGGAAAAGGAGTTGTACCTATTTTGAAAATCAGTGAGGTTGAAGTGAATAAAGAGTCAGGTAGTGA
This sequence comes from Chlorops oryzae, assembly GCA_020466095.1. NCBI lineage: Eukaryota > Metazoa > Arthropoda > Insecta > Diptera > Chloropidae > Chlorops > Chlorops oryzae. Next base: position 35,035,394 of record CM035807.1, on the reverse strand, counting down.
AGAAGATTATAAACTCGACGAAGAAGTCGATAGAAATCGTTATGGGAATTTATTGAAGAAGAAAGATGTTTTTTATTTAAAGAAGAAAATTTAAAGGAGATTTTTAAAGACAACCCACTGAGTAGGCCACACAATTCCGCAGTAAAGGCACTAGATTTACCCTGGTCGGGATATCAAGAAAGAGTTAAAAAATATGAAGCGAACGATTTAATTAAAAAAATGTCACCTAACTTCAATAATCAAAGAGCTATTAGAGAAGTATTCAAGAAGTTCTTTAATACAGTAAAAGCGACCTATATTAGTTTTGTTAAAACAGTTTTTCTCATACAAAAAATTTTAGAATGGAAAGGCGTGAACCGCCACATAAAGTCATATATGAGCGATGGTGAAATTTCAGTTTTTAAAACGAATCCTTTAGACAAAATATTTGCATACAATTTTAAAGTGGCTTAAAGAGTTCCTGAATGTAAAATAGCAATTGAAAAACACAGATTTCATCACGTAAGGTGAGGTCTAACCGTTTTTAAACTTAATTATGACAAGTATTTTCTTTTTAACATCGCTTAAGGCGATGTTTAAATAAGAATTTCCTAGCGAAACATATTAAAAACCCAGAAATCTGATAAACTATTTTAAAGGCATACAGTCACGCATATTTAGAGCAAGCCCCGGTATTCGTTTTGATTTAAATAAAATCTTTGAAATTAAAAGCACTAATAAGCAGAAAATAAAATTAAATGAATTGAGCAATCAAATTCGGCAATGCATAAGCTCAATGAAGCAACGCATTATGACAATTAAAACCAAACCAAAACGTTCCAAAAGAACGAAAAGTAAAAAGTATAGCAAAACAGTAGGGACTCGAGCACAGTAATTTGTATATTTGTTTATTTTCAAGAGAAGCTTAGGCACAAGATGACGCTCAGTGGAAATAAAACTGGCGATGACTGTAAACAATTTGGTCCGACCAGAAGAACAAGAAGGGAAAATAATAACAAAAGAGAAAATAAGTTGGTAAGTATAAACAACCATATACATATATTTATTAAATATTTGTATATGCAGTCGAAAAAGAAAAAAATTTTTTTTTTATTAAAATCAATACCTTGAAAAGATAGGTATTTTTGTTACATAACACATCCCTTGTTAAAAAAAAAAAAAATATATATATAATACAAATATTTTATATAAAAACGCATCTCAATATAAAGAAAAATAAAAAAAAAATGTATGGAACAGTTAAAAAAAAAAAATGAGAAAAGAAAAATGTTGAAAAAATTAAAGAAAAAAAAAAAAAAAAAAAAAAAATTAATAAATAAAAAAAAAAATAGAAAGAGAAAGAGAAAAAAAAGATTTTATTGAAAGCTAGAATTAAAAATGTATACGAAATAAAAATGTCAAAAATGAACGTATCAACGTAAAATATGATAGTTTGGTTGATACATATTTGAATAAGAAATCGAATAATAATAATTAAGTAAAGTATGCGGAAAGGGATTATATTAAAAAACAAATTTTAAATAGATAAAAAAGATGGATCGAGTAAAACAACAGTAATGAAACACCTAAAGAAATTGAAACTGGCGAAAATTAAATTTAATAAGACTTTTTGAAAAAACAAAGCAAACTTGTAAGCATAAAAGAAATCTTGAAATTGAAATTTAAAGTGATTATGTACTGAAAATTTTAAAGTAGAAAAAACAATTCTGCCATTCGATTAGAAAATTTGACGAATTGAAAAGAACAGAAACAAGAAAATTAAACAAGGTCTATAAAATAAGAAATATTTGATTTTATAAAGGATGATTTTTTGATTTAAGAGATATAAACAAGAAAAGTAAACAATGTCTTTAATATAAGATTTTATGATATCTGACACTCTTTTAATATAACACTAAGATCGAACAACTCAAATAAGCAGTACATCAGCAGCGCATCAGCAGTACATCATTTCCTAAGATTACACAAAACGATCATCAACACACCAGAGCACCTAGAAGTCGCGTGCAACCACATTTACAAGTTATAGTCTACAACGACTCCTTTAAAAAAGGGGGAGGGAATGCTCAGAGCAGTGCAGCAACTTCAACATGTTTAACGTCGCGATGCTCACGACTCCTTTAAAAGGGGGAGGGATGTTGTGAGTCAACACTTGACTCACGAGCATTTAACATTTTTACCGTTGGTCACCTCAAAAGTGCAGCATTACGAAACAGCAACAAACTCATGAGCAAGCTAAACGTCCAGCCCAAGCAACGCACAACAACAACAAAGACAACCTCACCGAAACTGTAACTCGAGCACTTTTGGCACACGACGGGAACGGTGAATGGGCACAACAACAACAACAGCAGAATCGTAAGCCAACGTCGTAAGCGAATTTCAATACAAGGAAATTCGTGAAGAACAATTGTAACACCTGTTTGGGTTTAGAATGCAAGTCGGCAAATTGAAGCCGAGCACAACAACAACAACAGCAACTTGATGGTACGCGCAGGTCAGCGTAAAACTTACGAAATAGTTCCAGAAGCTTCGACCTACAACTACGCAATATTCGACTAGCATTGATTGGGAAATCGACTATGCAGCATCGACACTTTTGTATTATAAAAAGCCACGATCAAGAATGAGAAAAGACACTTAGCGAGAAGCAGTTTGCGAGATCTCAACTCTTACGTATGTACTCACCAGCGGCAACAGCGGAAGAGTGTGGATCTTAGTGTTGTAAGGATTTAGGGAAGTTTCGAGTGTCAGTTAGGAGTAAATATAAGGTAATAACTTGTGAATAGACAATAAGGACTCTAGCCTAATAAAAGATTCAAAACGATCTATTTGGTGTCCTTTTATTTTGTTTATTGCACAGAAGTATTCAGACGTTGTATTCAATCGGAAACAGCAGAAAATACTATAACAACCTGAACGATTGTTTCAGTTACAAGTCCTGATTTATACCGGGCTTTAAAGTTTCGACTTTGCATATTCTGGCACGACCGTAGTATGAGTAATATCATATTAACGCGTAATTTATATTACGTATACGCTCGATAAATTCGTCATTGAACTCAATCAAATTCATATACATACATTTTGTATCGTCGAACAAAATTGAATGTAGGATCAAATGCTTCTTTCTTCGATAAAAAAACACAATACCGAACAAAAGAATATTGATTTTTCTACCCTTCAATTACGCGTGTGAAAAATAACCGTATGCCCTTTGTAAATGAACCCATGAAAATTAACTAGATATCGACTGTTTTATATAAACCCATAAATGATTGTATCATACAATTTGTTCGAATTTGTTTCAATGGCCAAATGTGTTTTTACCCACATGAAAAGCTATCAGCAATCCAGATCAGGGTTTCAATTAGTAAAAAACGTCATTGTTATTGCATGCCTGATACATTAAAGCAACCGACACATAAATATATGTATGCCTAAAGCACTTCAGTTCATCATGAACAAAATTATTCACAAATGTTAGTATACGTTATTTAGGTATAATTATTATGTACACAAATTATTGTTTTTTCTTTGTAATGACGCAAGTCAATCGTCGTTAAAACGCTTTATTGACATAAATTACATTTTAAATAAGGGCATCCATCAAAGAATGAAAAAATCAAAAAGAAAAGAAAGAAAAATTTCAAGCACTTTATTTATTTTGCATCAATTAGAGTGCAACTTTATGTCCATAATTAGAATTTATTTCCTCTAATACACAATAATCCAGTTAGTTAAATCGTTAAGACTTATTTTCCTCTTTGCTTTTGCTATTCAATGCTATTGCTATTGCGCAATGTGCTTCATTACCTTGATCCACTGTTGTTTTCAATTTTTTTTCTTTTCCACTATTATTCTTGTTGAATCGCTGCACGTCCGACGCTTATTTGATCACGATTTGTGTGCAGTTGTTCGACGAAATTAGCTCAATGGGCAATAAAGTAGAAAGCGAAGACCTCGCGCTTGTATTTGGCGTGATGAACCTACTAACTAGCTTTTCCTATTATAGGTTTACTAAGTCCCAATAAGCTTGAAAGTGTGATTAGATACAGAGATATGGCATGAACGAGGCCATTGAGCAAGATTATTGATTGGTGCCCCTTAAATTGAGTGCATTTATTTTTAGACTTAGAATAAAACTTAAGTGCAAAGGGCCATGTCCTTGGAACAAATGGTACAAGATTTATTTTTTGAATTTAACTCACTCCATTCAAGTTTCTTCTTAGAATTGAGTTGTACGAAAATTTTCTTTTTTATTATTTAAATATGCTTCTGCCTTTACTATCTCTTGCGGTGTTGAAAATGATAAAAGTCGTATGGAGAAATACTGTTAAGGGTTGTTGAAACAAACATGCAATCTAAAAGCTCCACTAAGAGGATCACAAAAGCTTTCCAAAAAGGAAATCGTAGCAATGAGGATGCTACAATTGAACAGGAAGAACGAATTTTCGTTTCTGATTGATTCATGTTGAAGAACTATTTTGACTCAATTTAAGCTTTGATTTGTACAAAAGAGTAAGACAAAAAAATGAAAAAGTATTAACCTAGAGAAAAGATCTCAAAGAAAATCAAAAGTCCTCATTATTTGCTCAAACATTACTCAAGGCTCAACAATGCTTCACAAGAATGAAAGAGAGCAAAAGAGTTCTTTTTTTTTTTGTCTTATGAACAATGGTAAATTGGACCGCATTTTTACCAAAACCATCATAATCTCTAGACGTGCATAAAAAATGAGAAGACGAATGCTATTTTTTACCGTTTCGAGAAGCCATTGTAAATAAAAGAGAGCACACTCTTCAAGATTCTTGCAAAAAAATCCAAAAGCAGCAAAATAAATATTGAGTCAAAGCAATGTCAAAAGGAATTTATGTTTAGTTGGCAGTGAGTTTCTGTTGTGATGGAAAAAAAAAGAATAGAACAATGCCAGCTTTGGCCTATATTTAAAGTAGAAATTTATGTTTTATTGACATTTAAAGTCAAACAATGTTAGTCTCAATCGAGTACGTCGCCTGCGAGTAAGAAACTCAAATACACTCGACTGGGTGCCTTTTCATGCAAGTAAATGCTTGCCTATACAGTTTTTTACAATTTAATCACGGCACACATTGTACGCAATCAAAAATGTATGGCAAAGTTAACACACAACACGAAGAGTACTGAAATTGAGTAAAAATATTGGGGCTTTAGTTTATTTATGTATGAACTTTACAAATCAAAATGCCGCCCCTTGTGCTAAGAACATTTCAAAAGCCATAAATCGATTTTGCATTTCGAATCATATTTCGATCGTAGCAACATAGATACATACCTACATCCATACACATGAGATTATTTTATATGGCCCATGAAGTTTCAAATCTAGCAAGAAAACCACTTACGTATACCAATAGACGTATGTATGAGTATGTATGTGCGCATGCAGAACCACTTAACCAAATCAGAAAATCCGAAAACCTTCTCGCCTCATACTTCTTTATCAATGTCATGGAATATAAAATGCCAGTGAGTGCGCTTACAACAATCAGCGTCTGCCAAAAGCACACGAATCCACTTAAAAACATAAGCAGCCTTCCTAAAAACACAAGCAGCACACATACCCCATGCCACACATACATCTCGGCATAAATAACCCATAGACGCCCACAAGCGCTTTGTTATAAACCGAAAGCAACGCAACCATAATTCAGACACTCGCAGTTGGCACACATTTCCAGTTTTGAGTGTTTTCTATATGTGATTTTGATTTCATTTCTTTAAAATGAACGAGTACACCAACCTTCGCCAGCGATCCTGGATTCAAGTTGAATTAATGCGTGGGAATCGTAAATAAAGGAAAATAAGTTATTGCTCATATATCTTGGTTTACGGAAAATCGCTTTTGGTACTTTCTTAGGCTTGAAAAAGTTTCTCATTCGATTATGTTTTGCAATAAAAAGTCGGAAACATTTTTAAATTAAGTTCCCAGAAATATTTGAGAAATACAAAATTTTCGATTTATGATGGGTACTATTTTTTTCATCCGCGTAGACCATAAAACAAATGCACAGAAGTGATAAGCGTCCGCGTAGACCATAAAACAAATGCACAGAAGTGATCAGCGTCCATGCAGCCATGCTAGTTAGGATTAAGGTAAACATACACTTTTCCTATCCAAGGCATGACGAAAATTGGAGAAGTTTCATAGAGATCTTAGTCGGAGTGACTTCGAAAGAAAGCCCGATTTGAACTTTTTAAGTATATTCCCAATAAAAGCAATGCAAATTACATACTTACATACATTACATTTCACAAAATAACGCTGCATACTTTAAGGTTTCGGTTTGTTATTTTCTTTGCTAATTTTTCTTTTACTCCCTCACTTATTAAATAATAACTTTGCCAGTTATGCATATATTTTGAAAATTGATATCTCATTTTGCTGGGTAATGAACCACCCTTAAATAAAAAGTACAACTTCAATCTTCTTCAAATTGAAGTTTAAAATGCCAATGAAATGAAAATATCATGAAATTAAAAAAAAAAATGTATGGTGTTTAAGGTTTAAAGGTCTACAGAATTTTATTTTTTTAATTGATCCTAAGAACATGTAATTAAAAGTCTTAAAGGATTAACTTTTCTTAACTTGAGGGATAATTTGGGTGATGCATTGTCGAATTCTGCTCCAAAAAGCAAAAAAATGTATTTTCAAAAACTATTATAAAAAAAATGAATGAATTAAGAATGTTTTAAAAAATGCTTTCGTGTTAGAAGTCCATGGAAAAATGGATTGAAATCGCCCGAGATATTTAAAATAATTTTATTTTAAAGAATTTAGTATAAATTTTGCACTAATTCAGAATGTGGGACTATTTTTATTATCACTTATTCAGATCGGCGTAATACAGTTACTCTAATCATCCTTTTTCCAGCAGAAAGTTTCATTAAAAGAGGAAAAGCATTATTTTTTGATTATGCTTTGAAATTAGATTTTAGAAAATTACCTTCCTGTTACGTGCATTCCTTTTATTATTTAATCATGTCGATCTATCATTTATTCAGGATTATTTTCATACAAAATAAATCCGCCAGCGGCTCGAACTAGTAACCAAAATAACGGAAGTCTACTTATGTAACTTTTATTCCAAATACAGCGCCCTTTTGAATTTTTCATCTGTTTAATGAAGCGAGCTTGTTTACTTCCGGCATAATGGAAATCGCTTTGAAAAAAGAAAATGATGGAAAAGGTTGGAAAATTTTCCGTTCAATAGAAGAGTTCATTCAAAGGGGATTTTACTGACTGAAAACAAAGCCGAAGATTGAAAGAATTAAAAAGAAAAACGAAACCAAATTTTCAATGTAATGCTACGAAAAATTTCTATAATTGAGGAAATAGAGCGAGCTTGGGGCTTTAAATATCGGCTTTGATACACTTAGGGCCGTTTTCTCATCCTACTTTTAAGCTCTATCTGCCAGTTAAATTTCAATTTCTTTGACTTATTAATCAAATTTGTATGAAATTATCTTCAGGATAATTAAACTTACAGATAAAAATAGATGAGAAAACGGCCCTTAACAGGATAAAAATTTTGAAGCTGTAGAAATTATTTTTAAATGGAAGAAAGTAGAGCGTTTTCCTTATTGGCATATGATTTACCTACAAACCTAGATGATAACTTCGATAACTTCAATTAAATTCTTCACCAAAACGATTTGAAACGAATAACAATCATACATAGCTAAGCAACGAAGGAGGATAGATTTTTATGACAGCTAGTCACATATATTCCGGTTTTTGTGGTCACACGCTCTCGAACGCAGGTGTTCCAGGGATATATCTACATTTTCTTTTCGAACGCTCAAGGCACACATGTGTCGACAAGACATGTTTACGTGAGTATGAAATTGTTTTGCGTTTTCCTTTTCCTGTTCTATTTCTGTCTTATTGAATTTTATGACATTGTATGTCATGTTCCTTGCCACCTTTGGCAGTTGATTTGACAGAATGAGGGAGCTTAATTTCTCTCATTGGACGATGCCATAAGTATATCTGGTCAATTTTGTATATGATGTCAATTGTGATTGAAGAGATTGAAGATGTAGGGCAGTTTTGGAAATAGTACTTGAAGGGAAATAAGAAAATGAAGGACATTTTCTAGCATTGCTTTTGGAAAACTTGACTTTCTCGAAGTCAAAAGAAGATTTTTTCGTTCATATGGGATCCCATTAAGAGCAAAATTTCTTTTTGACATTTGTCACGAAATGGGGATAATTTTTCCAGAGATGGAATTAAGAAAACTATAAAACGATTTCTAAAAGAATATTTATTTATTTAAACGTTATTTAAGGAATTTCGATTTGCTTCATTTGGAACCAAGATTATCAACTTCTGCCCACATAGATATTCAATCCCTTGAATTCACGCCAAACTACCCACAAAATGCTGGAAAACTGGAGAACCAACTACTTATGCGAGATCTTAACTATACCAAATACGTGTCTCGTGTACAAACAAATGAGAATCCGTTTCCGACTTTTACCCAGCCGGAAATGTCCCGTTGAAACAATCAATGATTTCAGCATGACATAGAGCCACGACTCCTCCTGATTATACACCATTGGCAGTCATAAGAGTATATGTCACGAGTTGGTCATCGGAAGTGGAGTAGATCTACTCCGTCGTATCGATACCTCTTTCGATGACAGTGCCATTGAAGTTGCGATGAATAAAATTTCCTCTCGATGACATTGCCATTGCAATTGCGATAAAAAGCTCCTTCTCTCGATGGCAATGCCATTGTAATTGATAAGTACTCAAATATTCCCCTTGATATCCTTGGTGAAAAAATTAATGAATTGGTCATTTATGAGAAAATTTCCGGCTGGGTAAACATATATGTAACTCTGTATGCGTGTTGTGTGGGCATGTGTGTATTAGTTGCCAAATCAAGTACGAACATAGTTGCCGCATCAGAAGTCAAGTCAAGTATGCGAACGCGTCTCTCTGTCTAGACTCTAGGCGCCAATTTAAAATCAATGCTCGAACCAATTCCATGCAAACAAGTTCGTTTTTCATTTTCGCTGCGAATCGACTGCTCCAGGGTAAAATTTTGTTCAACATTTTATCTGATTCAATTCTAAATGTTGAACAGTTTTATAGCTGAGTATGTTCAGCTGAAAAACAAGAAAGCTATTAAAAATTAATTGATTAACTTGTGGAAAACAAAATAATTAGGTTAGTCGGGAACGGTTTAATAGACTCGCCCCGCTTTTAAATACTATTGTTTTGGGTAAGAAATTATTTTAAATTAAAATGTTTTACTCCTTTTAAGTCACAAATAATCCATCAGGGAAATTTAAAACATAATATAAATGGGATTTAATAGAAATTTCTCTTTCTTCGGGAAGAGAAAAAAATTTAAGACATTAAAACAACAACCCTTTGTCAAAGTAAAAGATCACATAATCTTATCAACATTATGCCAAATTTTATTTTCTTACCCTCTTTTGTTTTTGCGCTTGTTTGTGCTCATTCTTATCAGTTGACGTCATATATCTTGAAAATTGCCTAATAATTTTTAAGTCCATAAAATGTCAAACGAATTGTGCGAGAAATAAGATAAAAAGGTGTGAGTGCGCAAGAAAAAAAAAAAATAATGGACAAGTCAAAATGAAATTAGCATAAAAGAAAATGAGAAAAAGGTCGACGATACCCTGGGTTCGTCCTTTCCATCAAGGGATGATGTTGTTATTTTACTTTGGACGCGCTTTCTCCAAGTTAAAGGATATTTTAAAGTATTTTCGATTTTTCAATTTTTGTTTTAGATTAATCAAGCTTGTAGGAAAAGAGGTACTACGAAAGAAGAATACTTGCATCCAATAGCCCCTAAAAGTATGCAGCACATTTCATTGCACCTCTCAGAAGATGAGTCATTTTAATTGGCTTTTGAAAGTCTTCGAAAAGATTATGAAATGAAGATCCTCACATCATTGAATACATTAATTAACATGAAAATCGAGCCAAAACTCTTCATCTACATTAATTTAGAAGAAAAAAACATTTCCTGTCTTCATCAAAGCCTGGGTTACGGAACTGTTGCTAACTGAATAAGCTTCATTTCACTATTCTGGTCTCCATTGGCTTTTCAAAACATAACCTTATAAACTTCAACATTTCATCCTGGCCGCAACTGTGCCGAATACCTCAAGCACTTCGTTGCATCCTTTCTTGCCGGCAGCTGTTTGTTCAGGCGTGAAATGCTCAATTTGGAGCGAAAGTTTCCTCGTCTTTTCGATATTTGCAATGTGCTTTTGAATTTTGTTATTCTGAAAAACTTCAAACCCAACGTCAATAAAGCCGTTATAAATCCATTTTGATTTATTTGCAAACACAAAAGCTGTACGCTTTCAATGCAGCGAGTAATAAAAATATTCAAGCTTATTGCTGAAAATTTTGCAAAATTTTTCTTCGTTTTTTGTTTGTAAATAACGTTGGAATGATTGTGTTTTTATTTCCTTTCACTCTTTCACTCACTCCCTCACTCTCTCTTTTGTTTGCATTGCAGAATTTTTTGTTGGATCTGAATAACAACAGAAGCACCGCACTGCGAATGCCCAAGGGCGAAAAAGTTGCAAATTAGCGTGGAGTTACCACACAACAGTAACAGGAAGAACTATTAAAACCAGCGAGACTCGAAACTAATTAAGCAACTGCTATAAAAAGATCGACAGGAAGTAAGGAAAAAAGGAGGAAGCAACAAAAATGGCGGCATTTATAGCGAAACAAATGGTTGGCAATCAACTCAGTGCCGTAAAAGGTGAGTTTAAACGATTTAAAAACTTAAGCAACGTAATTGAATAAATTTTTCCTTTTTTTTATTTTTTTAAATGTAATTTATTGGGTGAAAATCTTCTTCATTTTTGAAATAGTTAATGTATGATGTCTTAAGAAAATGTTGAATTATTTGTTTCATCATGGTGATGGGTCTACGTTAACTTCACTCAGCTTCACTCTTAAAAAGTGAAAATAATTTGGCCTTTTAACTAGAACGATTCAATGAAAGAAACTAAATTGTTTGAAAATAAAACCAAATCTTTCATCGGTTGCGGGCTATGCGCATAAAGAGGGTCTCGAACAACAACTTAACCTTTTTTTTGATCTTTCTTATTGAATGTTTGTTTGTTGTTACATTTGGTTTGAGTACATTTCACGCCTTTTGAGACAAACAATCATTTTGAGTGAAAATAACATTTCATTTTGAGTAATATTTCATTTTAACTTCCATATCATTTCTTAAATTTACTTTTAAATAAAACAGCTGCCATCGTAGACAAATAGCTTCCCATTTAAGACAGTTAACTTTGAAGCTTCAAATGAACTTCCTTCGAAAACACAAATAAAAAAAAATTGACATTTTAAATTGCTCAACTGAAGAGATTTAAATCAGAATTCGCCAATTGCCGTGTTGAGTTACCAGTAAAGCAACGCATTTCTATTCCACTTCCAGTGTGAAATCACTTCAAAGAAATCATACTCAAAGATGAATCGACTTCATGGAAATCAGATTATCAAGTTCTATGACATCCTCTCAGGAAGTTTTGATTCGCTCTGATTTAGTTCTAAGATTTCAATCCTAAACAAACGAAATTGCTGCGAAAATTAGCTCCCAACCCATAATCAAAACTAAAAAAAATTAACACCCTAAAATAAAGAACAAAGAATCCTCCCACTCTGTCAGTATTCCAACTTCAAAGATTCGCTTGAGGGTGCTTGAAAATAAAACGAGATTACCATGAAATATATTCGAAGTGTTTTAACTTCCTGCACTTAAGATTAACACGTTCCCTGGACATCGACGTCACATTGCGTACCACGTTGGAGATGAAGATAGCTTTGCAGCATCCACAATTAACGAGATGAAGGCTTCGATTGCAATCCAATTGACATTGTCACATTCGGCGAGTAATGATAATTGATTTGATTGACTCAGATACGGTTGAGTGCCGCGCGTGCAGACAGATAGACATGCATTTCCGTGCCAATGTTGATGTAGTGGGTACTTAAGCTCAATTATTTATACAACGAAAACGTTTTAGTTTTAGTCCAAGTGCTATTCAACTCACAATTAATTTCATCGAATTAAAACAAGATGATATAGTCATACGCGAAAAAAGAGGAGTTTACAAATTTCACACAGAACTACATGATTTTAATTCATTAAATCAAATTAAATTAAATCAAATAAAATAAAATAAAATAAATTAAAATAAAATAAAAAAAAAAAATAAAGTAAAATTAAATCAAATCAAATCAAATTAAATTAAATTACATTTTTCACTATAAGCGAAAAATGAGAGACCAAAAAACCCAAATAATAATTCAAAAATGAAATATGGAGATGGTCAAAAATAACAATTAACAATAAGGCGGGCACGCCAATGGTGTATATATATGCACAATTTAGCCGACCTACCTCACATCGCTGAGGTGGTCAGAGCGGCTAAGGTGTTGGTTAAAGATACCTGATGACGAACCTGTAAGCTAGGTTCGAAACCGGTCGTATCGGCTTTCCACACTTCTCGGCAATTTATGAAAAATAAATTTTTTCAATTGCCAAAAATTACATTTTTCACTATAAGCGAAAAATGAGAGACCAAAAATCCCAAATAATAATTAAATTAAATTAATTAAATTAAATTAAATTAAATTAAATTAAATTAAATTAAATTAAATTAAATTAAATTAAATTAAATTAAATTAAATTAAATTAAATTAAATTAAATTAAATTAAATTAAATTAAATTAAATTAAATTAAATTAAATTAAAATTAAATTAAATTAAATTAAATAAATAAATTAAATTAAATTAAATTAATAAATTAAATTAAATTAAATTAAATTAAATTAAATTAAATTAAATTAAATTAAATTAAATTAAATTAAATTAAATTAAATTAAATTAAATTAAATTAAATTAAATTAAATTAAATTAAATTAAATTAAATTAAATTAAATTAAATTAAATTAAATTAAATTAAATTAAATTAAATTAAATTAAATTAAATTAAATTAAATTAAATATTAAATTAAATTAAATTAAATTAAATTAAATTAAATTAAATTAAATTAAATTAAATTAAATTAAATTAAATTAAATTAAAATTAAATTAAATTAAATTAAATTAAATTAATAATTAAATTAAATTAAATTAAATTAAATTAAATTAAAATTAAATTAAATTAAATTAAATTAAATTAAATTAAATTAAATTAAATTAAATTAAATTAAATTAAATTAAATTAAATTAAATTAAATTAAATTTAAATTAAATTATTAAATTAAATTAAATTAAATTAAATTAAATTAAATTAAATTAAATTAAATTAAATTAAATTAAATTAAATTAAATTAAATTAAATTAAATTAAATTAAATTAATTATTAAATTAAATTAAATTAAATTAAATTAATTAAATTAAATTAAATTAATTTAAATTAAATTTAAATTAAATTAAATTAATTAATTGAAATGAATTTTTATTTAATTTAATTTTACTTAAATTAAATTAAAATTAAAATGAAATGAATTTTTATTTAATTTAATTTTACTTAAATAAGTTCAATTAAAATAAATTCATTTATGAACAAAACTTCATTAAAAATTTCGAAGGACACTTCAATCCTCATTTAATAGTCCTAAATAATTCAATTAAATCTCATTAGAGTGCATTGAAAAATGACATTCAAGTTTTAAAAATTTATTCAATCGACAATCCCCCCCCTTCCCCCTTTAAATAACCGAATATAGAATCTCATGAAAGGAGATTTTTAAACGTCTTATAATCAAGACTGACAGCTAACCTTGCGAAAGAATCGCAAAAGTTGTCGAAGAAATTTTAAATGACATGCAAGGTTAATTAAAAACGAACATAAAATTGCACTTTAACACTCAGCGCGATTTGGAAGGACCATTAGCCCCGAGAGCACACTCACAACGATACGTCACAGAATAAATAAATTGAAAAAAAAATTTTTAAGTAAAAAATAAAAAAACTTTTTTGTAGAAAAGACTCTTTAATTCCATTGAATTGCTCTTTAAATGGCGAATTAAGCCAACTGTTAGCGAACGAACGATAAAGCACTTTAAGAAGCAAATTTAGAGAATGACAGTTACTGACGGCGAATTGGAAAAATGGTAAAAAATCGATGCTGGCAAATGGCCAAAATGAAACTATACTTTCCCTCTTTTTTTGCGTTTTGCTTTTCTGCCCTCCTGCCGCCTACCCCTCGTGCTACGGGCTGAAACCATGAACGCAACGATAAATCTTCCCATTACGTTAAGGCTCTGCATGCATGGGTCAGTCGGAACAAGCGTGAAAACAAAAACAACAACAAGAAAAGTTCAAAAACGCCTTCATTTACCCCAATAAACAAATAATTCGATGAGGAAAATGTGGAGGAAACAAAGGCGAAGCCCCGCATTTGAAAAGGCTAAAGAAATGCAATAATGCACTGTCGAGGAGTTTTTCTTGCTCACCTTTTTGCATGGAAAGCGTATAAATTTATTGGACAGTAAATGTTAAAGCACTTACCACATCTAAGAGGAATCACCGGCAGGTCTTGTGTATGTTCGGTTGTTTGTTTACAATTCAAATCTCTTGCAGGGGAAAGTTCAAATACATACATACATAGGTATGGATGTGTGTAGCTGTGCCTTATGGGTGTTTAGATGGTCGTCTTCAGTATATGTGTTAACACGTTTTTCCCTTACTTTTTCACGTTATTGCCTTCATTGAACTAGAAAATTTATTGATTTTCCATGGAAATGCGTTTTTCTTCCACAAATGGTAATGGTTTTTTTTCTTTATCGTGTGATAAACTTACATAGACGCGTGGCTTCAGACTAATCAGATGAATCCCAATCCTAATGATGACTTAATTTTCTAACGTTCGCCTGACATACTGTATCCCTTAAGATTAATCCTTGATTTGACATTTTGTCAATCGTTTCTTAAATAACCTTCGGAATTCCATTTAGCGGAACAACCTTGAGGGAAATGAAAGCGACAACGTAAAATTCGAGAGGAGCAAAGAATTATACCACGTTAAAGCACATCGACTCCACGACTACCCTACGGACGCCTCGAGAGACCTCTAAAAAGCTTACTCATAAGTTTAAAGTCTTTCCTAAGAAAACAGGTCTCGCCTCTGTCTTTAGGAGCAATATCCTTTAAAAAAAAAATCTTACAAGAAAAATTCAAAAGGATGATGGTACTCGTATGAAATGAAGTGAACATTTCTTCGAAATTGTGCTCGAAATAATGAAATTCAAATTTAAAACAAGTAAGAAAGCTAAAGTCGGTCAAGCCCGACTTTGAAATACCCAGCGTCCCGACGTTATGAGCGCACTATGTTCTGCTTCTCTATTTATGGGCGTGGCAGTGGGAGGGCCACATAAAATTTTTTCCTACACCTTTCATTCGCCTTGCTGAACCTATGTTGCGAATTTGAAGCTTCTACTCCTTTTATGTCACAAGTTACGATAAGTCCTTATTTGTGGGCTTATTTGTGGGCGTGGCTCACGGAGGGCGGCGTCCATTTTTTTCCAGGATATGTCCCTTTTCGTAGTTTACCAGTACACCAAATATCAATGGAATGTGTTGAGTGGTTCGCAAGTTACAAGCATTTAACTGAAAACACATTATATTCATTTGTGGGCGTGGCAGTGGGCGGATGTCTCCCATTTTTACTTAGGATCATACTCGGATCCCGATATACCTGTGTGCCAAATTTTGACTTGATTGGTTCAGCCGTTTCGGAGGAGATCCGACCACGCACGGACGGACGGACGGACGGACGGACAGACGGACATGTCTAAATCGATAAAGTTTTTGATCCTGATCATTTCTATATATATATGTCTATATCTCCGGAGCTTAGTTCTCCCTGTTACAAGATTCGCACAAAACTAATATACCCCGCTTACGCTGGGTATAAAAATTTCAATAATAAAATTACTTTGAAAAATAAGATTACTTTTCGTCGAAATGGTTCAAGGACCGACCCCCTCCTAAAAAAAAATAAAAGCAAAACTTTTGAAAAGGTCACAACAGGTAATGAAAGAGCGAAAATTGAAATTACTAAAAGAAAAAGGTTGCTCTTGATCATCACTTTCTACTGCTTCTTGTTCGTTTTATGTCTAGACTCAAGACCATTTTCATTTCATCACCATAACTTTGAGTAAAAAGGGAAATATAAATACATTTTTTTTTCTTCACTTTGATATGAAAAACTCTCTAAATGAAGCATTACACCATAAAGATTTATTACGAGAACTGTAAAATGTTTTTGGAACAAAAAAAAAAAAAAAAAAATGAAGCTATGAAGCAAAAAGCGATACACAGAACGAAAAGGAGTATTGAAAAGTATTTTAAAGGCAAAAGTTTATTTAAAAGTGAAGTTGGTCATGTTTTACTCATTCCTACCAACCACCAGTTAAGCTCTAAGTTAAGTTAAGTAAAGTAAAGTTTGAATAAGGAACATGGAAAGCAACTCAGCTGTGCAAAATTGAGTGCAACATTTTCTAGTTGAAATGATGATTTAAAAAGCACTTTTTGATGCAGTCGTGCAGAAATTTTTGCTTCCGATAAGAGAGAGCGAAAATAAGCATTTAAAATGTGGAGAAAAAAAAATAAATAAAAGGGAGAAATATTGTATGGCGTGAAATGGCAACGATTGGATAAGCAGAAGCTGAAGCATAATAAGACGGAACTAAATAAATGCACAACAGCAGCATTTTGTATCGCGCCACAAAGCCGCAGCCAACGTCAAAGTCGCAGTCGGCAGCGACGGCGGCGTCGTTATCCTTGTGAATATTTGCTATCCTTGCGCGATATGCAAATTTAGGTGGCAGTATTATGATGAAAAAAAAACGATACATTATTCATTAAAAAACAAGTAAATGAATTTAGTCAGTTAATCAAAGGGAAACCCAAGTTGGAGGGGGAAAATAAGGAAAATAGCTTGTAGAAGTTTCGAATTGTGGAATTGTGAAAAGTGAAGAAAAATCAACATCGGAATGTAGTGAGCAAGAGTTTCAATTTCCAGCAATTTGTACAAAAGAAATATACAAAGTTAAGTGCGAAATTCGAAATTTTACAAGCTCTTGCAACTGCACGACTGTGCTGTGCTGTCAAGAGAATACCACTCAACAATAAGTCGTGATAAAATGCATGATCCCTCAAAGGATTGCGTTCGGGTGAAGAGCGGGGGTGCAAAAATAAACGCGGAAAAATTGAATGCACTTTAGGTATGCAAAGCAGCTGTTGGATTGTCAGCAGCAGGAGAAAGAGTGACTTTTCCTTTTTTCCGGTTTTTCTTTTTCTTTTTTTGTTTATTATTTTATTGAATTCATATACAATTGGCGTTGTTAAGGACTCGACTCCCTCCGAAGTCTGCAAGAAGAATGAGGAAAACTGAGACAAATGGTTGATTATGTCACACAATCGAAACTGCAGGACTTAAATATGCGAAATTTCATATAATACATTGAGAGAGAATTTCATTTCATATCCTTTAAAGTTCGATTTATTATTAATATTCTTTTTTCATCATCAAGGACATTTCAGTGGCGTGTGTTTGAATGCTGATAAGCGCCTTTTGTATTAAACAACAGGCTTTGAAAAAATTTTTTTTAAAAATATTTTTCTCAACAAATTGAATTCATTTTTACCTCCCGATTATTTAATATTAATATCTTTTTGTCATTTGTATTCACAATTTAACGCGATAGACAATTTTCTCGTACCTACAGTAATATCATCTTTTTTATTTCTTCACTATGAATCCAATGCAATGCATTTTCCAAACGATTTGAATTAATGAACTGTAAATATGCTTTACTTGTGCCACAAAAAAAATAGGTAGAATTATAAAGGAATGGTAAAGTTGAATGCGAAGCGATAACGATTGAAGACCCAAAGAGTAGTTGATTGAACCAGAATTTTGGCAAACCTAGTAACCTTAAAGTGAATGCAAAGTTTCATCATTGCTTAAACACTCGTAAGCCTAGTTGAAATGAATAAAGTTTTGAAAAGAACTCGAATAGTGATCACGTGTAAAAATTAGTCAACAAATGTAGTGAAACTTATGATTGAAGCATTTTTGTGTGCGCAGATTGATTCGTAAAAGACGAAGCATTTAAGCATTTTGTGAAACTCAATAAGACTATACCAGTAACGATTTGAAATATTTTGTATGGCTAAAAATATCCTGACTGTGTAGACAAACTGGCATTATAGCGGAACTTATAACTGTAAACCATCCCCGAATAGCTACGTTAAATTTAGAAATACTACCATTCGAATTGTATCATATGGTAGTAAGCAAGGTTCGGAAACGAGGGAGAGTTTCGTTCGTTTAGTACCGTGACAGTATTAATCATCTTACAGATTATGCACATGTAGAAGCTCTTTAACCGTTCAACTGGCTGGCTGTTAAGTATCGGAATGGGTTCATAAAATAAATAAAATCATTATGAATCATCCCAATGCTTAGTTGAAGGTCAATGTCCAGCTTTGACAAGATATTAAAGGAATACAAATAAAAATTACACCTTATAGCACTCCTATTCGGCTGATCATAATTCCAATATCTTGATTTATATATGTCCTGGACTCAAATTGGTTCGTTAAAGAATAAAGCTTTGATAAAATTGAAAAGCCTAGGATGCACCATGTGTCTATTTATCAGTAAAACAAACCTTTGTTTTTTTTCATTTCTTGATTACGGCCTACTTAATAATAAGGATTTGCACTATAACGCGTCATCTTCAATTAAGGCAAGTTTTCATCACGGCATAATAATTTCCCGAATAACGACAAAATTAAATCCTTTATTCGATTCATATTCAATTTACTCAACAAAATTGAGGCGCGTGATAGATTGTGCAGTAATGTATTGTTGAAGCTCGTAAAGCAACGTATGTTCGCATGAACTTGATCGGCTCCCGTATTGATGGCAAGCTTTCCAAGACTTCGCAAAAGCTAGCAATGTTTTGCGACTTGGTTTCAATTTATGTTACACGCATATATCAATTGGGCTCCTTTACGATGGACAATAGAAGCATTGTTTTTTACGTTGTTCACTATCGAAATAGAACGAAATAAAACTCTTTCGGATGCAATTGTAGTTGATGGTAATGTCAGCTCTTGTTGATCTCTTAAGCAGAATTTAAAAAAAACAATTAAGAATAGCATAAAGTCGGTCATATGCTTCCAGATCTTTGAAAATACCCAGGCTCCGACATTATTTTAGAGCACTATGTTTTGCTTTACAAATTTGTGGGCGTGGCAGTGGTGGCAACTTAAATTTTTACCCTAACCTTTCATATACGCCTTTAATATGGTGAATTTCACTATGCCTCTCTTCGAATTAAGACAGCTTTCATACGCCTTATGTACTTCCGACTAGTACGAAAAAATAACCTTTTTGATGGCAGTAGTGCAAGTTAAGCGAGGCCAAGAAGTAATGTTCTTGGCCGTACAGCTGTCATTCGCACTTGAAGTCGAACCTCATGATTGCGAATTCAAGACTTCTACAAGCCTTTATAACTATCCAAATCGTTAGTGGGCTGAGCATTGGCGGGTCCACAAAAAAATTATTCCTACACCTTTGCATTCCCTTGGTGACACTATAGATTGCATTATTTGATGTCTACGCCTTTTACTTCGAATTAGAAATACTTCTTCGTAATTTGTGAGGGTGGCACCTGGGTGGCCCTACATAAATTTTTTAGTATCCTAACCTTTCATATTAGCCTTGGTCAACCTAAATGGTTTCAATTTGAAACTCTAACGCCTTTTCAACTAAGGACATTTTACGATAACCCTTATTTCTTGTTGACAAAAATTAAATTTTCGGGCTTTTGAGGAGGCGCGTCATATTTTGTCAGGATATGAATCCCTTTTCATAGATTTTCCAGAACCAAATATCAATTTAATTGTTGAGCTGGTTCGCAATTACAAGCATATTTATTGAAAACATTCCAAAAAAATCATTTATGGGCGTAGTAGCGGATGTTCAAAAAAAATTTTTAACGTTAGGAATGGCATACTCTGTGACTCCCAAAAAATACCATGTGTGACCATGAATTTCGTACTTGTATTTGGTCCACTGTTTCGCAAGAGAAAGTCTGACAGTGATACGATCGGAATGTCTGAAGACGGACAGAGAGATTCGAACGGAACGAACAGAGACATGTTTTAAATCGATTAGTTTTTGATCCTATCATTTCTATATAAATGTTTTACTCAGAGCCTATTTCCCCCTTTACAATTTTGATTCTGCTCAAAACTAATATACCCGTTACGTGTGTATAAATATGCGAAAAATAACTCGATGGTTGTAAGTCAGTTAGTTTGACATTTTAACTGTCACAATACATAGTAAACATTCAAGTGGTCCATTCTAAGCGACATTCCACTTAAGGTGACCTCACCTTACTAAAAAAATTTGTGGAACAACAAAATTGAATTACAACTCCCAAAAAAAAAAAAAAAATTATTTATGCGGAAGCGTTTTTTTATACCCGACACACTCTGTGTCGAAGGTATATTGACATTTGTGTGATTGTGTGTAACACCCAGAACCAGTCGAGATAGACCATACAAACTATATATAGAAATGATCAGCGTCACCAGGAGATTCGATTTAGACATTTCCGTCCGTCTGTCTGTCCGTCTGTCTGTCCGTCTGTCTGTCCGTCTGTCTGTCCGTCTCTGTCCGTCTGTCGTCGTCTGTCTGTCCGTCTGTCTGTCCGTCTGTTTGTATACAGTTTTCTTATCGAAGGAGATGAGCTATCTTGACAAAATTTGGTATGCGTGCTCACGGCGACATGAGTAAGGACAAGTTCGAGAATGGACCCGATCGGACCATTTTTAGGGTACCTCCAGTACTAGGGTCTGTCACAAAAATCTCAAAACTGCCCCAAAATCGACTTTTTCGAAATATTTCAATGAAACGTAGAATTTGAGCGTAAATTTAAGCCTCCGATTAAAAGAATTGGAAAAGTGGGCGTGGCAAAGGGGCGGTTTTCATAAATAAATTAAAAAAAGTTGGTATATGGGGCCCCTTATGGCCTTGAACACCTCTTGATATTAAAAATTATTCGAACATGTGTATCTGTGTCGGGTATTCTATTGTCAGGCTCGCCTGACTATAACACCCTTACTTGTTTGTAACTCAATTTTGCCGAATAAATTGTTATTTTATTTTACCTACAAAAGTCATATTGAAAATATTTTTTTGAAAAATCCATCATAGAATATATGTATGTATGTATATGCTACATTTACATTTTTACCGCCGAAATCGAGTTCGGGGGTAGCGAATGTGGCAATGGCATAAAATTTTCATTGCATATTTTTCTGCGCGATTAAGCACGCGCATACCTCGTTTGATTGCTATTTTTCTAAATACCGTCGAAATTTTTTCTCGATTTATTTTTTTTGTGTGTGTTTTGAAATGCCAATTGTTTGGCAATTCAGTTCGCGTTTTTCTGACATTTTTCGTAAAAGATTTTTCCCTTTTTTTTTTACCAATTTTTATGCCATTTTCAGCCATGAACAAGCTTTTCCCTTTTGTCATATTTTAAAAGCATTTCCCGTTGAAGTCACTTTATATTTTCATGCTTTTTGTAGCTTTCATTTCGTTTTCATTTTCGTTGTTGCTGTCATTGTTGTTGTTCTTCTTGTTGTTATTGTCACTTGCAGTCCCAATAATTTCGGAGTTCTTTTTTCCATCCGTTTTTGAAGATATGCTGAATGCCTAAGTGTAGTAAGCATAGCGCTTACTATGGCTGTTTAAAATGGCTGGCGATGCCATTTTATTTCCCCTTAGCTTTCCACTTACAATAATATCGACGACAAAGCGCATAATTTTTCGTTCCATTAAACTGTCAGTCATGAGAGTTGGTATTCCGAATGCAATGAGGAACATTCGCGCTCGAGTGCTTCTTCAAAATTGAAAATTGCGATGGAAGCGGAATGTATTCGATTGTGAGAAGGACAAGAAAATTTAATTTGAATAAAATAATATTGGCAAAAAATAGTGGAAAGAGTTTTTAATGCACTCTTGCGAATATAGGGGTATTACTTAAAAACCAATCTGCTGTGGTCGAAATGAACAGTACAAAATTTTAATATTCGCTGAATTTTGGCAAGAGTCCAAAGAACCTAAATGAGGGGATATATTTTGTAGTAGCAAAATTAGACAGTTTAGTTCCAATTCACCAAAAACGGTCCTGCCTTTGAGTAATTATGGAATTTAGTGGGACAAGGACAACTCGATGGCAGATGAAAAATAATATTAATCAATTGTATATAACATAAATGCACCTAATATTACCACACGAAAAAACCATTTTGGTGCATATCAATCACAGACACACCCGCGAAGTATGCAACATTTTTTTAATATTGGAATTTTTAAGGATGTTGCGTGAGGACTATAATAAAACTGAATCTTGACATAAAACTCTATTTTGGTGTATTTCTGCTAAGTGGTATCATTTCTGTAACAAACAAAAATGTATTATAAAAAAATATCTTTCCACCGGAGCATGTATTGATTGTAGCAAAATCGTCTGAAAACTTTTTTTTATGAAATTTCCTGATGATTTTTCAATATTTGGGGGTTTGAATTGTTATTTGTCCTTACTAATGTCAGAGATGTGATTTTTTAAAAATTTCTTTAAAAAAACTGGTTTACCAAGGATATTCAAGATAGAGACCATAGAAGATAGAGAGCCAATAATCGACGCAAATTAAATGTTTTGCATTGATCTGTGTTTAAAGTGCTACACCCTTCAAATTTGAGAAGAATATTTTGCGAGTACCTCCGGAGTAGCCCTAGCTTTTTCCAAGAGAATATTTCTTTCACAGTTAAAATAAATAAGCTTAAATCCTTAATGCGATCAGAGGACGAAATAACAAAACAAACAATTAATTGCATTCAATTCTTCTTTATATGCATAATTCCATCAAAAGTTTTACAATGCGAGAAAATTGTTGCAATTTATTGTATCTCGTATGACAAAGATCAATATTTAATTGGAGCTCCCGCTTCCTTAAGTGTAATGCCAGCAAACAATTTCAGAGTAAATCCCCAATTTCTCACGCGTCCATCGACCACGATTGCTACTGACTGCCATCACACTAGGTCTTGCGGTAAATTGTATTAATTTTATCCGGTGGCCATATTAATATCCTGTATGCAATTTCATCACACACAAGTGGACGCTCGTTTAATCCAATTTGCCTTAAATGCTTTTAATTTGCGAGCGCTTCGGGGGAAAGCGAAAGAAAAATATTTTGGAATGCGGTATAGCATTGATGGCCCTAATTAATCAACTTGACGAAAGGTACTGCAAAAATTATGAAAGGACAAAACGAAGAAAAGAGCGAAAGAAGCGAATGTAGTGAAAGAAGTAAAAGAATGGCAAATTATAATTTTGTTATTGCATTACATTAACTTTTCTTTGAGTGTTTCCCTTCACATCTCGCATTTTCGTTTTTCTCCGTTCAATTTTTTAATCAATTTTAGTGCTTTTAGCTTTCGCTTTGAGTGCGTAATTTGAATAATTTCTGTTTCCGTAAAAGCGCACTTCAAGTTCCGGTTTTAAGTCAATCAAGTGCCTTTCTTCATTCACTCGCTGATTCATTCACTTTTTCCTTCCTACAGCAAATTTCTAGGTCCGTCGTAAGTATGTCTTCTCAGATTCTATTTTCTTTTTTCGGTTTTTTCTTTCTTTCATACTTTCCCCGTTGTAATTTCTCGCGTTTGACTTATGTAATGAGCACTTGAGAAACCGACATCAATAGGCACTTTTATTGGGAAAGTTCTCATTGCTTTTTGTCGCCTCTTTCGCTATTTCCATTTTATGTTGGCCTCATCATGTAAATGAGTGAGAAGCTTTGAGTAAAGTGACCTTTTCAAATGTGTCTGGCCTTTCATTTTGAATGACGTGCTGTACTGTCAGGCTACGTAAGTATGGAAATTTTCTCTGGCTCAATTTCAATTTCAGGATTTCAAATAGAATTTTCACCTCTCCCTCCTCTCCCTCTATATCGTATTTGTACCTACTTATGTGAGCGATATGAATTTTCGAAGATTTGGGTAAAGGAAAAATATAAATCGAACTGGCTTTTTTTTTCTCTCCTTCGTTTTCTGAAGACATCTTTCGACATTTCTTTGGAACTTTCGAATGGAAATTGGAAGGAAATTTTCACATCGCATTCGAGAAAATAATCGTTGAACAAAATAAGTTTCATCATGAAAACGCATTTCAACCACATTCGAATGCTGCACAGCTGCTGACAAGGCTATTTACGTGGTTGTCTCGGTTAGCTTTCACGTCTTAGCTGCGTAGATTCTCAACTATCCGGAATGGAATCGTCCCATTGTCATGGAGGATCCATCATGCAAACATATTAAAGCGTGCTGAATGAGAACAACTTAAAAAAATTATCTCACTGCAGCTGAGCACGTTTGCAAGATAGTTTTTCACACAGATCCTCTTTTGCGCCCCATCCTTTCTAGTCTGAGTTAACAAAGGATTAGATGCACAGAAACAGAAAATAAATGGAATTCATTTGAATTGTGGTGGTCGCCATTTATTTCAACGAACAATATTCACGTTCATGCTCGCAATGGGAGTTCCAAAGGAAAAGAAAAAAACTTATTTTATTTAAGTATTTTGCAATGAAATTATTTTCACAATTTCAACTTTATGCACTCAATAGGCTTAACTCTCCAAGTTGAATGTGAATATGTGTAATTATATTCTATAAAAGTCATAAAAAGAAATTCCTGCAATTTCCTACAACCACACGAAGGTTTCCATATATACTTACATACGTACGATTCGAAGCAATCAGACAACTTTTCCGAATCGGAGAAACCTTAAACTTATCAAAGTTGAAATCTTTTAAATTCTTTAACGAAGATTTCCATTAAAATTTCTTATCTGTAACAGTCATGTGCGGCACCAGTTGGATTCTTTAATAGAATATTCAAAATGACATTATACAATTCAGCAAGGCTGTCAAGAGTACGAAGGATTGAAAGTTTTAGTTAAGCAGAAAAATGTCTTTTCAATTTGTTGAGGACTCTTTGAGTTCATTGCGAAGAATTTTTATTTCTATTCGTATTTGTATTTTCAAATAATGGCTTCATTAAATTCGTTTATTGAATCGTAGCATTCAGCTTAAATGGCTATTGAGTCTCAAATTAGTCAAGCATTTGTGTCTATTTCAAAGCAAGTGAGAGGAACATATAGAAAAAACTCTTCTGTTGCTACTTGAACGGAGTAGGTACTTATTTTTTTGGATTCTTCGATCTTATACGAATGTATGAAAAACAGTCAATCCTGGGTAAACGAAATCTCGAGGGGACGTCATCTCTTTTTCCCTAATAGTGGTTTCTCACTTAGCCAAGTTTCTTGATTAAAAAAGTACAGTATATTTTATCATTTCCTCACTTATTTAAATTGTAGAGATGATACTTAAAGGCAAACCCAGTAGATATATATTTGCTTAAGGTCAAAGGCATCAATGATTTCATGTGAGCATTTAGGTGAAGTAGTTCCGCATTACTTCTTTAAGACAATGTCATTGTAGAAGGGTTCTATTGATAAGCTTATTTTTTATTGGAATCAGAGTTAAAAAGGGATATTTTCTTGACGTAAAACGATTGTAGATAGACAATCTGAGTGACTCTTTTTTTCCAATCAGTGATTAGAAGGTATATGCGTTAAAAAGTGATTGTGATATTGTGAAATATGGATTTTTCAGGGCCTCACTTAAAGAGCGCTTTGACAAACAGGCACAATTACTCAGTATTAAATGGGTATTACTATTATCTTTTGTCTTAGTTTGCTCTTGAGCTTATGACTGTAGTTTTAAGAGAGCCAAGTATTGACAAGTGAGTCCTCCAAGCGAGAAATCGTTTTTACAATACGTACATATTTTTGGAAAATATTTTTTTTTTGCTCTCCTTTTAATAAAACCTATCCTTGCAGTAGCATTGCAATCAATTTAAAGTCCCTGATTGGCTTATAAAAGACAATATTCCGAGAGCAATGCTCACTAAGCCGCAAAATCAATATAGAATTAAATGCAAAAAAAATATATATATATGTATATAAAAAAAACTTAAGCAAATAGTGGAATCAATTTTCTGTATATAAATCCCCAACTAACTGACCACATCACAAAAATATGAGCGCTCATATAAGGAGCCACTCGAAGCTCGTATGAGGAGACATTTATACTTGTTAAAAATGGAGCGTACGGAAATATGAGCATTTCAAGATTTTTCCTCTTTTTTCCTCTACTTGTCTTACTGTCAACCGGGCATGCCGCGGCAAACTGATGTTAATCCTCGATACATATGCCATATGCGGCGGACAAAAAAAAAAGAAAAAAAATAACTCGAACATGAAAATACTATTAGCGTTGATGGCATCAGTCAGAAAGAATAAAAAGGGAAAGAAAAACGAAAAACATGACGCGGCGAAGAAATATCTATCGCATGCGAGAAAAATCATTCCTATGGGCAATAAAAGACTGTAGAAGGAGAGCAAAAAAAGTAAAATAAATAATCTTTGAGTGAAGGTACTCGTATATCACGGAATTAGAAGAGACTTTATTAAAAACTGCTGCAATGCTGTACGCTGTATACTTTATGGAAGCACCTCAATGGAATTTCCTGCCAAAATTGAAAAGAGGAATTCTACGAATTTTTAAAAATCCATTTGAAAAATTTTTCATTTTTCATCACAGCCTCCAAACACACACACTCACACACAACACATAAAGCGTATCTACAAATTGGAAGGCGGATTTGAATTTTATTGGATGTAAAGTACTTCACGTTCCAAGTTCTTTGAGCGGCAAAGTTTTAACTCAATTTACACATCAAAAATTTACATACGGTTGAAAGAAAAGTCTTGACATATTGCTGAGAGCTATAGAGAAGTATTCTTCACCCTCTTTGCTTCTCATTAAAATCGGATTTTGCTAGAAGAGCTGTTTGAAAAATGATCAAAAGGTATGCATTCACATATTGCGATTTTCTCTACATCAATCAGTACAGCACAAAAAATTGTTTTCCTTTATCCTATAAAATTGTACAATCGGGTCAATCTTTGTGAGAAAAATTAATATTTTTTATATGATACTCCCGATAAGTCCTTAAATTAATTCAAATTGAGATCAAGTGAATTCAAATATGTAAAAAAATTACTTTTCTTTTCTTGCTACAAACACAAAGTATTCTTGAATTGAAAAAAAATGAAATGGATCTTCATCATATCCTTAAGCCTAATTGCATACATTACACTAGAAATATCACTTCATATATCCTTCTTTGCAACACACTTTCAACGAGCTATCACTGTGCAGTTTATAAAGGGCTTCATCGTTTGTCTCTCTCTCTCTCTTCTCTATCTCTTTTATCTCTATCCCTCTCTCACAACTCGACTTAACACGTAATCCTTACAAAAGACTGCTAACGCATCCAAGAACACACCAGCATGTTGAGTATCCTTCGTCTAAGTTAGTTTCCTAAGCGTGTTATGTACGAACATGAAGCTTTTAATCCTTACCATACCCAGGTAATCATATTGCCAAATGTCTTCTTCTTAGGAAAAACACTTTTTGAACAAAAATAAAAATAGAAAAGAGAGAAAAGAATTTTTGAAAAAAGAGGGAAATGAAATGAAATGAAAAGAAACAAGGTCTCACATTGCTGGAAAACATCATAAAGGAATGGCTTGAGGACAATTCTTAGCCTTTATGACGAATTGAAATTCGCACAAAGGATAACGTAAATGGCATATCTTTAAGCCTGTTTCAAAGCCTTTAGTTTGAGAAACGTGTCTGTTAGCGGGGCGCCCTCGATGTGTGTAACTCGAAACACCTTGAAATGGATGTGAATAAGCCTTTGTGAGCTCGTTTATTGCTTCAATTGAATTTCATTTTCAAAACAGCGAAAGAAAAACTTAATAAATAAAAATGAAAATAAAAATAAAATTGCGGAAATATTTGAGCAATTCAATTTGAATTTTATTTTCTAAATATTTTTTCTTTTAATCAAATGTCCAGAAAGTTTTTGCTTTGATTTGGAAATGTGAAAAAATTCATAAGCTTTTTTTCTTCGGATGTTTGGGAGTCCGTTTCTAGAAACGTTCGTTTCTATTCAATTTTATAGCAGTCTCCTCTCTTGCCTGCCTCTTGTTGCTCGCCGTAAGCACTTTGGCATTTATGACTTTTCGAGTAATTGTGACTCTTTTGCCGTATTTTTCCTTTTCTCTCCTTTTTATAAATGTATTTTTCGTCAATGCTTTTGATGCCATCTGCTGCCATCGCTTTTCTGGCACACTCTATTTTATGTCTTTTCAATACTCCAGTGTGTTTTTTCTTCTTGTTCTTGTTTCTCATAACCTTTGGTTTGGTAAAGTCCTTCGGTGTGCCAGCAATAAAATTGGCGCCATAATACTCGAATTTCTCTGGAGCAACCACGTTTGTCAACCACTTTTGCTTTTCACGCTTTCGTGTTTACGTCCGTGTGACGCAATAAAGAAAATTTTCTAATTTAAAGTAAAAAAAAAACCCAAAAGCGAAAAAATTCTTGAGCTTTTTTTTAGGTCAATGGGGGATTTTCAATTTGCGCTTCATTTTAGTGCTCTTCAATTCGTTTGACTTTTTCTGAACAAAATTTTTCTATTTCCACTTGAACGGAATTATTCGAGAGCTCTTCAAAAGAATAGTGGAACGTATGGTTTTTTATTTATTTATTTAGTTTTTTTTTTTTGTTCCTTAAAAAAGCTTGTGGCTTGAAAAGTTTGCACTGAGTGTTAGTTGACCAGAGATATCGATATTTCGTTTAAGAGTGGCTTTCGGACAGACTGACCGCAGTCTCGAAGCTTTAAGAAACTCGAATAAGCTTTGAGAAGCTTACAGTCCTTGGAATCATTAAATATTGGAATTGCGGATTTGCGAAGCTCTTTTAAAGAAAAGATTATTGAAAATTCTTGTATTTAACGAATGAATTTGCTCTATTATTCAGAGCAGAAGCAGACCGTTTCCTCGGGTCGAGCGCTTATAAGTGTTCCATTCGTAATTTCATATCATGGCATCTTCAAGAAGTTTCTTAAATAATCAATGATGTCCTTCGAACCCGATTCAAAATAAGAGGCACAAGAAAGGCATTAAAAATATATTCATATATGAATGCAAAAAACTGAAGGGGTTAATTTTATGTGAACCCATTAATGCAAGCAATTGCGGTGTGATTTTTACACACATATTCTCAATAGATTAAACTATCAAAATACAACCACACTTCCATAACTCGAACCACCATTATTCAAAGAAATAGTTCGAGTTGTAGAGACATCGAGTTAGGGAAACGAAATTGTATACAAAATATACACGGTACAGTTCGAATTATAGAAAATTTGAGTTTTAGAAGTTCGAGTTATTTAAGTTTGACTGTAGGGGTTGACAAAAGGGGTTATATAAGTATAACCCCTTAAGCATCGTCGCTCAATCCTGACTTTAAAGAGCTTGAGTTTTCCTTCTTGAACTTGTCTTTCAGTCTTTTGAAGACAGACGTTCCTCATCGAATGAAAATAAAGCCTGTACATTTTTCCCTATTTTTATCATTTCCTTTTCGATTTTTCAATTTAAAGCATAAAATATTTCCAAAACCAAAGATAAATATCAATCTGACCGGCGGGCATGTTAGTGTATAGGAAAAGGACACATGTCCTCATTACAGTACTGTACAAAGAGTAAATGTTGTTTCCACATTTCGATGGTTGAATGAACAAGATAATTTGTTAAGCAATATGTTCAGCCTGTTATGCAATCAATATTAAATGACCATTTCTTTGTAAATACACAATAATGCTAATAAAGCCGAATATACATTATTAACGGAAACGTTCGGAGAGATATGTATGTGCGTTGCTGCAGAACAGAACACGTTTTTATGGAGCATTAACATGCCCATGCGTATGTTCAATCGAAGTTATATTCTCCTTTTCACTTTACTTAATTGCAAAAATTATATTCCACTTAAACAATGTGTGTGTGTGCATCATACACGGAATGTTTACATTTAATGAGTTTTCTAATTAAACCATTTTAATGTTGATTCTTGGACAACAATTCGTTAATTATTATGTTTTGTCATCAAACGAATAAGAAACAATTGCAAAAAGTGTAATACCGAAATTAATTTGAGCATTTGTAGATAACTCTAAAAATACCTCTTGATTTTCATAAAGCTTTCTTTTGATGAAAGGTAATATTCAGGGGAATTTTTCAAAACATTTTTTATTAACTATCAATTGTCAGTTGGTTCATATTCTTCTCTAAATTAGTTTTTGAGATATACAATTTTTGAGAAAGGGCTTACTGAAAAGGTTATTTCAATGGTAGGTATTTCAAGGACTCAGCGCTATAGAAATTAAAAATCGGTTTCCACAGTGTTTTTATGCACCTATGTAAAAATCAATAAAAGTTCTAAGCCCTGATTGCCATCCTGAGCTTTCATTTTTATGTTCAAAGAAGTTTCTCCAGATTATCTTCATGAGGAGTTCGCAGCAATTTTGGCACATATTTTTAACTTATCGGATCAGACGCTTTGCCGGCGTTTAAAGACATAAGGTGATTGTGAATTTTGATCAATTGAACTAAAAATGTATCGCAATCGATGGTTTTGAGGGACCCAATGATTTATAAATGAAGTCAAGTTGAGTGCAAGTTTCAAGGGAAAATTTTAATCAAACTAAAAGTTTAAACATTCTCTTAACGCATGGAAATGTCTCTTCCCCTCAACTTTGAATCATTTTGTTGAAGTTCCTTGAATAAGGTCCATTTGAAAACCGCACATTGGAAAATTGATATCTTCATTACCATGAAATAAAAGGTCACAACAGCAGAAAATTAAGGCTATAAAATCAAAACCGCACTTTTGATTTAACGACTTTTGTAATAAAGCCAATTTTACGAATTCGTACACCCCAAGGGCTTTTTCTTGTGTGCATTTAATTACGAGCAATAGTTCTGTACATAACGAAAAGATTTTCTAATAACACGAATGTTTGTAGAAAAACCACAGAGAACAAAGCGCACTCAAAACCCAAAAAAGCCAATAAAAGGGAGAAAAAATTCCTATATATTTACATAGCTACATATGAATGTGTTGTGTATATATAATATATGAGCTCGAAGGTCCTGCCGTATCCAATCAAAAGCAAAATTTTCTCTGAGTTTTACTTCCATTTCATGAAATATTTGCACTTAAACCGCAAAATGAATTTGTTTACAAATTGCATTTGAAGCAGTCGTATAAGGACCTCAAGCAAGCACGACGACACGAAGGAAATGTACAAACGAAGACACCCGGCATATTGTAAATACTTACTCTTGCTCTGTGCTGGGATAAATGACATAAATTTGGGTTAGTTGAGGCCTAATGCTGGACCGTAATATATTCAGCTGAAAAGAGAAAAAATATTGAAATGACTATTCAAGTATACCACCGAGGAAAAAATGGTAATAAAAAAAATAAAAATAAAACAGCCCCGGAAAAAGGATAGAAGCGCCCTCCATTCACAGCTTCCGAAGAAATAATATTCTGTACAGTTTTCCACAGCCGCGTTAACTAGACAAGTAAACAATCACGTGCGTTACTTGCACAGAATGTGTTCGAATGTGGTCTTCCATGGAGAAAAACCCACTGTCATAAAAATACACATAAATGGAAGATGATTTATAGTTAACGTTTAGAAGCAAAAGCCTTGGCCACAGACAAGCTCTAAAGAAATCTTTAAAGATTCTGTATACAGTCTTAGACAAAGAAAATCGCATGATAAAATACGAGCTAAGTGCTGGAGAGTATAAAACAAAAATTTACCGAGGATCTTCTGGCAGCACTAAGTGCATTAGACGTAGTTCCACTGTAATTATGTCTCATAAAACAGGATAAAACCAGCATGACCCATTAATAAAGATAGCTACTTCGAAAAATAGACTACACTCGCTTTGAGCTTTTAATGTCCAGTAAGCAAATCTCTTAAGCATTTATTGCCAGCCTGCTCTTATAGTCGAGCATATGGACTGAAATGAGGATTCAGTATTGGAATCATATGATAGCATTTAAACTCGCCAATCTGGGTGAGCTTCTTAACATACTATCTTAAGCTTATTCCATCTGATATTCTCGAGCACGTTTTGAACTTAATTCTTCATAAGTAGCTTTAGGCACTTTAACCAAAGAGGTTGCAATTCTCTCTGTATTTTTTTGAAGCTTCATGGTGCTAGTTAAAGGCTAAATGACCGAAATGAGAGAATTGCAACTCTTCCATTAAACCATCTGCATATAACCACTTCTATCACTCTAGAAAATCCTTCGATGAAAAATAAATAATTAAATAATTTTTCATTTTGAAGCCCATATGTTATTCCATTATTATTTAATTATCGGCAAAGAGCTCTCTCCTATAAAATAATTAGTTTTATTAACTGAATGCTCAAATGACATTCAAGGAATTCGGCATGGCTTTCAACTTCGAGCCATTTAAAGGGGCAATATATTGCGTATTTAAACAATAATGATCCTTGTCCTTTAATTATTTTGTCATCATTATAAAAGGAAATTCATTAAACAATCGGCTTATGTTCGCATCTAATCAAAAATAATAAAATTGAATTTTTCCACAGAATTTGCAAATTGAAATTTTAGTACTTTTTTTGATCAAAATACAAAGGATTAAATTGGATAAATGGACTGAATTCATTAAAAAGTGTCAAATATTTTAAAAATTCAATTTGGTCGGGGAATAATAAAAAAGCTTTACAGAATATAAAAAGAATTCAATTGAGTCAATAAAGATTATAAAATTGATTAAAAAAAAAACATTAGGCAGAATTTCCATGTATATAAATAAATAAAAAATAATAGAGCTCTCTTTCGTGTTATTAAAGTAAAGTTTTTATTTCTAAGGACATGTAAATACGAATCGAGACCTTTTTTTTAATATCCAGCTTAATCAAAGAAAAAAATTCTTAATCCTATTATCCCTAATATTGTGAGAAATTCCTAATTGTAACAGGTTCAAGCTTTTTAAATCAGTGCTGCCCAACACGACCATTTTGCCAATTTAGTCAAATTTTTCAAATGTATGTGGGCTTGAGCGAGAAAAGCACTAAAAAAAATGTTAGAAGCATGAACTAGCAATACTACTTTGAAATCTAGCATAATGCGTTTTCATGTTTCTTTAATTATTTTGTTATTTAGTCGCATGCCATGCGTTGAAGTACAAAAAATTGATATTCAGAAAAAATCAAAAATTTTCTGCATATTCAATATTTTTTGACGTGTACGCAAAGAGAGAGCGTGAGCTGTGTGACCTGAAAAAAAAGCAACAACAGTCAGCAATATGAAAGATTATTTCGCTAGCAGCATTGTTTTAAATGCTCCATAAAAGTCCTTATAAGTTCTTTTTGATGATGGATTGAATTGACTCTTAGAATAGATTGAACTTGGGTCTCAAAAGAATTGATCAAAGTTTGATGATTATAAATTTTATTATAAATCAATGTCCTTTAAATTTGAAAATTAAGTTTTTGTACAAAAGATTCTGGTTCATTGGTGCCCCTCAGGATCAGCTGGGTCAAAACTTTCAAAATTAATGGGCGAGCTCCCACGATTTGAAGTACATGCAACTCGTCGAATTATTGAATGTAGAGTTATCGGCCCTCTACAGGAAAAGCAGTAACCTTCATACACCAGTATCCTTCGTGTATGAATACTCTGAATAAAACTATTTCCCGCTGTAAAGCGCCAGAAATTTTGTAACTTTTTCATGTCTTCATTGAATTTTAAATATTTTGGCAAAGAACCGCCTCGATAATAGCGTTTGTATCGAGGAATGAATGTTATAAAAATTCTAACATTATTTCTCATTTTGCTGCTTCTCCTTAAAGTCGAAATGAAATCTTAAACATTTATTGTATTTACCTGCCACAAGCTATTTTGGGCATAACCAATTATTCTAATGAAGAAGAGCATGAACCAGCAATAGGAAAGCTTTTTGCCATGAAATATACAATGTTTATAACTAGGCAACATCCTTTATGAATTCCGAATTAATGAAAGAATACTTTTCCAAATCAATAAATCGAAAACAAATATTTGCCATTTATTCTTGAAGAAAAGATAAATATCAATTTTCTTGCGTCCAAATGCCAAACAAAATGAAACGGTGTGTGAAATTTCTGTTGAAATTATTCGATTTTCTTTCCCTCGGGGAAGTCCATAAATAGTACAATAAATGAATTTCCTCAAAATTTTCATAAATATTTACTCAAAGTAAATAAATTTGTGCCATATAAATTACGCGTGAGCTTAATTTTGATGCTATGAAATCCACTCCGAATAATTACGAAACTCTCATCCTTCTCACAGCGGCGCCGTCGTCGTCCTCGTGCTCGTCCTTGTCATCATCGTAGTCGTTCTCATGCAAATGATTTTCCCGTAAGGTAATGGAGCACAGAACAGTAAAGTTAAAGGACTATGGCAAAGCGCAAAATGCTTTAATACCTAAGCAGTTAAGCTATGTGCTCGTACTATTCCCTTCAACGTGTCCTTGCGTTAGTTAGAACTGTTTTGACATGTTGTTCGTTGTTCTGCCGGTCACAATGGCTGTACTGTTGTTCGTGACGTTGATGTTGATGTTGCCGTTGTAGCTGTAGCTGTAGCTGTCGGTATCGTTGTCGACGTTGTTCCTGTCGCAGTCAGTCAGTGATGAGCTGGTGGTATTCATTTATTTTTGCTGCAGGGCATCCAAACATTAACAGCAATCGTCGACAATGCCACTTCGCAAAGAGAAAATTTTCGACAAGTTTGTTGACTTTGACTGCGGTAAAAGTTCCATTGATTGGCGGGCGGCTCGACTGTTTGTTCGCCCGCTCGTTCGTTCGTTCGTTCGTTCGTTCAAAGCTTCTTTGCATACATATTTCAACAAATGCTGCTTGATTGCTTGTCATAATAAATACCCATCATCGTCGTTTTGTTTTCATTTAGCGTTGCTGTCGTCGCTCTCGAAAGCCATTGTCGTCATTATCGTTGTAAATGTTGTTGTCTTTTTTGTTTCTGGTTGTATGCACGTTGTCACTTTTGCCTACAATTCTATGGAACTCTCCATACTCCACGGTAGGCTCTCATACCACTCATACATGCATTGAATGTTGAATACCATCACCACACCTGCCACACTTGCCATATGTTGTTTCCGTTTTTCAATACCATTTGCTTTCTGCACACAATTAAGTCTTTGAGACGACGAAACCAAAAAGCTAGATATAGACAAATATTCTGATAAAATATTTGCTTTGTTTGCGCAAAAACTGATTAAAAAGCATCAAACCAAGTCGTTGGAACTGTTGTGAGAATCAAATGTGAAGCATTCGGAATTCAAATGGAATTTATTTATGGAATCGATATTAAATTTCTCATCAAAAAATTCTTTTTACATTTTGATGGATTGATGAAATAATTGGATATTACGTTTGAAATTTTTGAAATATGTATTTAAAATTCTGAAGGGTGCGGGCCGTTCGATCGAAATTTGGTCATAAAAGATGCCCACTTTTCGAATTTTCAGTTAAAGCAAAGGCATAAGAATCAATATGAGCATACGAAATTGTGTGGAAATATTTTTACAGAATCGTCGTTTTTGAATACTTCAGAATAGTTAGTACACTCAGGACTCTAAAAATAGATGCTACTAACGAAAACGCCCAAATTCAGGGTCTGATCAGGCACACAATTGCATTTATATTGACAATTTGAATGTCCTCCTCGCGAGCTTCATCAATTTAGATCAGTGCTCTAAATTTCCTGTTATCCTTATTAGATTTTTTTGGAATCATATTATCACAGCCATATTTTCAATGTAAAAATTCTATGATAGAAAATATAAGGTGTATTTTTATGAAAAGGGTTTATTGTAAGGACTAATTAGAAACTTTTCAAAAGATCCAAATTTCAGCCATGATACACACGAAACAGAAACCCGGTCAATAATTCTTTCTACTCTTGAACTACTGCCCTTGAATAGTGACAAAAATACCACAACTTCTCCCTTTTAATTTGCCAACCAATGCCTTATATAGTTCTTTTTGAACATTGAGCATGTCATTGACAGAGATCCACTCCGACATTTAACTGCTCCAGGAGTAGACCTCCTGTGGTCAATATTTTTAAGCTAGACTTTTTCGAGACAACATGTCGCTACTGAATGTCTAGTCAATTCTAAAATAAAAAATATTCAATTTTAACTAGTCATATTCCGGGAAACCTAAACGTATTCCTTTTCGGGTAAGTTGAATTTTTTATAAACTATTTTTTTTATGTATAATTTATTTAAAGTCTATGAAATGAAATTGTTACAGACTTCTTAGAACTAATAACACTGTGCTCGAATTATGGTCCTTTTTGCGACACATGGAGACAGATCTTGTAAGCATATTGGGGCGCTGAATTAGTCCATCAACCGTTTTTCGGATTGGCTCATTTTGAATATCGCGTCTAAAAATTTATGATTACTTCATTAAAATATATACAATAATTTAGTTCATTTTGTATATATTAATGCCAGAATTGTGACCATAGCTTAAGTATACTTGTATTGAGTAGAATGCTGGCAAACTTCGCTGCAATCGCAACGTAATTGGTAATTTTATAAGTAGAGCTTCAAAATTATAGCATTTATAGATTAAAAGTATACTTTATGGAGTAAAATTTTGTTCAACTCGCATAAATTAAGATTTAAATAGATTTTTACTTCAATAAGAATTTTTATGAAGGTAGAAAAGCCGTTTGAAGTTCAACTTCACAAGACTTATTCACAAATGTTGGTAAGAAAAGTTTTTCCCCCATAAAGTATGCTAAATTTGTAAATGCATTGTTTACAGCTCTATTTATAAGTGCTTATTTCAATTTTAATCTATCACATTTATTTAAAAAAAAAATTGAAGCATACTTTTAGGGGAAGTGAAACTGTTGACATTCGATTTTTTTAAAATATATTTTTTAAATTTAAAGAAACAGTTATCAAAAAGAGCTGCGGAAAATTTGTAGTCAGAACAAGTAAACACAAAATAAAGGCTACGAGTTACGAGTTGGTATAGACAGTACTTTGGTTTGGGTGTTTTCCACGATGTCAACTGGGCTCCATCTTTCATTTGTGATTTTATTGTGATTTTGCTTCACAGAAATTTCTTTTCCTCGAACTTGTTTCGATGGTCATTTTATAGAGTGAACGCCTGCTACAAGATACAAAGTAATTGGGGTGGTGTGGAGTTCATCCGGCAAAATGACTCAAGAAAAAATCCGAAATTAAAAAAAAAAATTTTGCGCTTCAATTTTTTTGGGGTTTGAACTTCAGTGCTCTCGATTCCTAGCCTTGTGCTTTCCCATTATGCCGTCTTGTCAAATATAAAAAAGGAATCCCAAAATCTAAATTAATTTTTGGGGAAACTAAAATGTTTTAAGTAAAAACAAAATTATGCTTGCATACTTTTGGGATTAACCTTTAAACGCGAAATCTCCGTTAACTGAGCCAATCCCAATAAATCAATATCACTATTGTATTCAGGGCACTTTACTTAGTATTTCTAGATATAAACGCGGTCTATCGGGTTTTTGAACTAGCACAGTGTAATTATAAATAAAAACTAAGGAATATACATCCGATAGCAGCTATAATAAACTAGTTAGAGTACTAAAAATCCCTTGAATTGTCAAAATCAATAGAAGAATTTAGTAGGAAAACGTTAAAAAGAGTTAAAGCTCTGTAAATTGGTGCATAGAAAGCATAATTGGTACGTCTTAAGCCGAGATAGAAAAAGTCTGGGTTTCTTAAAAGTCTAGCAGGCACATTAAAATCAATAAGTCGAAGGAGAGACAGAAAGTCAATCCTATAATTAATAATGTCCGCGATAAATAGTAGCGAAATTAACTAATTCGGGTAAAGCGCCTTTGGAAACTTTCAATACGAGCAATATGTGTGGAGTAGAAAGGGTTCCATACCATGGCCGCGTATTCAAGTTTAGAACGGACAAGCGAAATGTAAAACATTTTAAAAGTGTAGGGATCCGAAAAGTTTCGAGTATTACGACGAATAAAAGCTAGCATTTTATAAGCATTTGGAATGTGATCATTTAAATGATGTGTAAAAGTGAATTTATTACAGCAGGGTTAAGACATCGATCACAATGGTCAGTTTTTCGGAGCATTATTTTCAATCAACTGATTTGATGAGGAAAATAGTCAAAGAACTAAATAAAAGCGAATGATATGTAGGAATTTTCGTGGGACATTGATTTTTTCAATGGTCTATCCCGAGTTGCTCTTAATTCAATACATTGCCATTGAGATAAATCATCGCTTTACGCAACCAGCTTCAAGTGTAAAAAATAAAACATATCCACACCCACCCCCATCACACTCGTCATTGCACTCATTTAATGAAATCGCGTATTTACAGGTCCACCATTTAAAGACTATAACAATAAGGGTGTTATAGTCAGGCAAGCCTGACAATAGAATACCCGACACAGACACACATATTCAAATAATTTTTAATATCAGAAGTTGTTTAAGGCCATGGGGCCCCATATACCGCATTTTTTTAAATTTCTTTATAAAAACCGCCCCTTTGCCAGCCATTTTTCCATTTTTGGAAATCTAATCGAGGCTTAAATTACCGCAAATCAATAGAAAATTTGGAAAAACGTAAATGCAGTTTGTCATGTGAAACGGGCATAGAAACATGAATTGGTACGCTTAATATGACCAATCAGAAAAAGTCATGGGTTCAAAGAGTACTAAGTGCAATTTAAATCGTTCAAGTCCATAGGAGCAGAGTCAGGAACTATAATTAATAATCCGAAAAATACGAATTACTAATTGTGTAAACACATTAACTTGTGCCATACGAAATATGTTGTCAAATGCCATACCATGGCCGATTCAAATATCTGAAGGACAACGTCGATTTTAAGCAGTTTTATGTGATATTTCGTAACGACCATAAGCAACTTGTTACCTAACAAATGTCGATCGCATTAAACTCGAACTTAAAGTGTCTTATTACAGCAGTGTTAGCATCGCATACAAATTATTTTGAGCATTAGTTTTCATCAACTATTCGATAAGAATAACTGTATACAGACAGACTAAGACAGACGGACATGAAGACAGGACATTTTCGTCGGACATGACGGAATGGCTAAATCACTCGAGTGCGCTGATCATTCTAATACATTATTGAGTAAATGATCGTTTCGAACTGGTTCGTGTTAAACATATCCCACCACCCCCATCAACTGTCATTGACTCTTAATAACCTCGTATTACAGGTCTGTTCGGACTATAAAAACACTGGCGAGCTTAAGCTACCGCTTAACATTCCAAGCTAACAATTCAAATCCGAATCACGACTTCCCACACACACCAGTGACCTCTGCTAATTCGCAAATTATACACTCAAATCTCTCATTGCACGCTCATAAAAACTATCAAGGATAATAAGAAAAAGCTGCACGAAGAGGATACAAAAAATCAAATAAAAAACATAAAACTCGTCAGCTCAAACCCGAAAAAACGTATTGAATGGAAACCAATATGCTTCAGTAGGTCCCCGAGTTTAAGTGAGGACACGTGCACCATTTTTTTGTTTCATTTTCTTTTTTTGTGCCTACAGTCATGTGGCGCGAACATTTGATGTTGCCGTAACAACCAACGCAACCACAACGGATTAACGTTCAAACAAATGATGTCGGAGCGATAAACTCGTGACTTCAATCGTTTATTCTCAGCAGAAGCTGTGATTAATTATGCGTCCATTGGAATTTTTTACGTCTATTCCTTTTTTCCCTTCGTACGAGAATGTAGTGAGAGGATTAAGATTTTACTGATGGAGTTGGAAAAGGTGTCCCCTTCACTTTTTTTGCTTTCGTTTTTGTTTGGTTGCGTGTATACGTTGTATTTACAGGATCACTAAACAGTCTAGCCAGCTGTTGACAAATACAAATGATATAAAAATTCAGGCTAATATAATGACGTGGTTAGTAATTAGTTTAAAAAACAAATGGGATATAGAATGAGCTTATGTATAAGGTTAGCTATATAATCACTTCATGGGCACCACTTCGAGCCTCAGCGAGCATAGCTTGGCTCTCATATTTTCACAAAAGTGAAACAATAACTTTTGATTTTCACTCTGCCACTTGTTTTTAGTATATCATATTGTTTACTTATGGGTATGAGGTTGCGCTTGTGTGTGTTACACGTTAGTGTGAGTGATAAATGAGCGACCTGAATTCCACACAACATTCATTATTATTATTCCGAGATGAATTACTTTGGAAGGCGAGTTAAAGCGAACACATTAATATCATTAAGCCAGAATTAACTCACTCCCGAACACTCAGGCACACACACATATATTTATATGAATTTATAAGCTGTCTTATTTTGTGTCTATCTAATGCTTTTCTATAATTTATTACATTAAATA
The DNA here is from genome assembly GCA_020466095.1 of Chlorops oryzae. Lineage (NCBI taxonomy): Eukaryota > Metazoa > Arthropoda > Insecta > Diptera > Chloropidae > Chlorops > Chlorops oryzae. Next base: position 34,994,754 of record CM035807.1, on the reverse strand, counting down.
TTCAAGTTTGTTCCAAAGGAAAAATCTTTTTTTTTTCTTCCCCCTTTTGCCTTCTGATTTTTTCTTTAATGCGAACGCATTAACTTTGAGTTCTTTTTATATGGATATAATGAGGTGGTTTGATGATTATTTACATTATCGCATGGTAATTGACACATCAAGATTAATTATCCCACCCTGCTGATATATGAAATTCAAATGAAATCCTATGTACGCCCTAAGATATACTTCTAATATTTCATAAATTCCTCAACAGTTATTGTCAGGGCTCCGATTTTGTTGACTTTTATAAATTTAAAGCATACTTTATGGAACAAATGGACAAATTTTGTTCAACTCATATAAAGTTTTAATCGATTTTGAACTCCAGTATTAATTTTTTTGACCTTATGAAAGCGGTTTGAAGTTCAACTTCGCTAAAATTTGCTGAAATACGTTGTTTAGAAAACATTTTCCCCCGTAAAGTATGCTTTAAATTTATTAAAGTTAACAAAATCCGAGCCGTTGTTATTGTTATCCGTTTAAAGCAGTGTTGTGCAAGCCCTATGATCTCCATAAGCAAGGATTTTTTGGCATTTGTATTAGTATCACACGGATAGTGTACGATACAAATTCACGTTGCCCCTAGCAACACCCCATGATTGATATTTTAAGTACTTTTGTCCTTTTTTAAAGTACACATTTTCCATTCAATTATCGTTGTTATCAACAGATTTTCATGACGGAAATTATTGACTTTTCTTAACTTTTTCGCATCGTTTTAATTAAGAACGTAATGTTTTTGAAGTTCAAATAAATAATTTGTATCTATCTATTATCGAAACATATTTTTTATTATGAAACTGATATGAAAAAAAAGTAGGGCCAAAATGTATGAAAAATGAATATTTTTTAGACTATTTAGGATTTTTTGAAAATATTAAAATTTCAACCATGCAACAGACTTTTACTTTGAAAGCAAATAAACCGAAATGCTTCATTCATTGTAAAAATGCTTTATTTTGTATGTGTTAGTTATGCACATCACTGGTTTAAAGCAATACTTAGCTTTTTTCCTATGTTAAAATTAAGGAAAAGAAAAAAAAACTTCAAGGCATAAAATTTTTCTCACACCTTCTCGTTTCAATCTAATATAATCAGAAATTAATTGAAGAGCTCTAGATGTCCTAATAACTTTGAATTTCCTGTATATGTGGTCATAAGTTTTTTCGTCCACGAGCTTATCCATTCTTTAATATTCAATGCACGAGCTACCCGAACTTGACGTTCAAAATATTTAATAACCCACAAATAGCTATCGAAATTGAATGTCATTCAGGACAATAAAAGCCATTACAATACAAAACAGTCACTCCTTACTGTGTGTTTTGTGTGTGTGGGTGAGAGTGTGTGTGAGTTGTGCAAAAAAGAAGGTTAAACTCTCAAGATTATGAGTGGGCAAAAACAACGCACAACTGCTACTGGCTTAAAGCAATTAAGCACAAATGGCAAACCAAAAGAAAAACAAAAAAGGAAAGCCAAGGAAAAAAGGAGAATATTTTGACACAAAATCGTGCTTGCTTCGATGTTATGAGAAAAAGTGGGAGGACCTCACGACAGCAGTCTGGCACATGAGTGCCTGTCTTTAATAGTGGAAAGTCGAAGGAAGTACACTCACTCAATTGATAAGGGCTAGTAAAGGCTACCACGATATTCGTTTTTTTTTTTTATGGCAATGAACAACAGCAAAAACCCCACAATCTCGAGTGCATTGAATGGGTAAGAACGATTCCGAGCAGCTGTACAAGCATAAGAATCATCATTAGAAGCATAAGAAGCACTAACATGCCGGAGTTGAAAGCGCAAACCAAAGAGAATGGAAACTCGAATGCTTTTTTCCCATTTGCAAAACTGATTTCTTCTGGCACTTTTCGAGCACGATCAATTTCAATGCGCTGTCATGATTTAATGGAAATCGTTCGTTTGGTGCAAAAACAAAAAAAACAGAAAAACTACGCAAAAGTTCATGATGCCTTCGAACTAAGAACTTTTCGCGAGAGAACAAAGATTTTTTTTTTTTGACTAAACTTCACCTTATCGCGTTTAAGTTGGACATAATTAAAATGCATTGATTTTATATCTTCCTTGAGGAAAAACTCGAATTTAAAGAATCAGAAGTGAACTGAAGTCGTGAGGGGCCATATTCTCGCAGTGTTCTTAACTTGCCACAAAATTTAAGGGCCATTTTTTATCTTCCAAAGTCCTTCGGAAAAGGTCCCAGCTAGGTCGATAGAGCAGTGCCGTAGCAATTCTGTTTTGCGTGGGGGGTCAACATTATTTTTTCAATTTGCGTGGGGGGAAAAATTGTTTTTTTCAATTTTAACGTCTATTTTAATTAAAACCACATTACATGCACGCTTTCAATGCATGTTGTTTCGATTGTCATTTATTTTTTCTCCTTTTTTAATGTTTTTCATGGGCAAAAACAAAAATGCGTGGGGGGAAAGCCCCCTCTTTCCCCTATGGTTCCTACGGCACTGCGATAGAGTGCCCTTAAATTATATTGAAAACTCTTCGCTTTACTTGTTGCCCAGTGGAATTAACCCTAGAGTCCTAACGTGTTTTTACATACGGCAATCCTAACGTTCGTCGAATCGACGAAGCCCAATTTAAATTCGTGTTATTTCGTCAAAAAATGCAGCGCATAAATCTTTAGTCCCATTTTTACTTTAATTGGACTTTATTTAAAACAAAATTCATTACCATTTCAGTTGTTTTAGTCTTTGAGTTTATTTTTGAGCAGTTTAATCTTCAGTCCTTTTTTCGAAAAACCACACAATAGTCAAAAGTGTTCGTCGAATCGACAAAGGTAAGGACTCTAGGGTTAAACAAGCACTATTAATCCAAGGATACATACTAATTTTTGACCTAATAGCACCATAAACAGCGAGGGATACATACATACGCTCACTCAAATCCACAAATTATATTTGTGTTTGGTTTTACTTATAATCACAAGAAATTAGAGGAAAATAGTTGATTGCGAATCGTTTCCGACATTTTCCGAAACGAAATTGTTCTATGATCAAATAATTATTTCTTTTTTATTGATGCTCTTATTGAGCCTAGCGGTTTCGTTTCCGTTCCTTTGTTGGAATTTGTATAATTACTTTTTGATGGATGGATTCATTGATTGATAAGCTTTTAAAAGTAGGAAATGATTTCTGATAGCAGGACATGATTTCATCGGATTTTGTTTCAAAAAGAAATCAATCAGCTCAAAATTAGCTGGTAAATTATACAGAATGAGTAAATATCCAAAACAATTATCCTAGAATTATGCTATACTTTTTTTTTAAAGGTGTGAAACAGTTGAAAGCCTTATTATGTGGGGCCTCCACCGAGCACCAAAATCATTGCAATGACAGAGGGGTATTTATTTCGGTGCTTTGATACCGTTTCGGCGAAGTTATCTAGGTCTTCATCTGCCGTGATACAGTACGGAAAGACCTGCTCTTCTTGCAGTTGATTCATTACTCCTGTCAGGATTGATTTTATCAATCTGCATTTGTTATAGATATATATTTTCAATATTACACACTTTACTATGCACTATGCCTATTGAAGACGATGAACTTGAATGCCCAAAAACGTGCGACTCAAAGTCTTGTTCGTCGCAAACTTTGAACAAATATTTTAACATTTGATTGGAAAAACGGTCGCAATGCCAAAAAGCAAAAAAAACATTGAACAAAATATGCAAGATTGTAGTTAGGTACTTCAAATTCCTTTGCACGTCATTTTTTGAATCAGTGAATTTCAACAATCTGGAAGACTTATCGAAAGGGTTTGTTTGTTGAACGCAAAATAGCGTAGAAAATCAAAATCTGAGCGCAATCAATGAATGAGTGTAAATATTTGATATTCAATAACTGTAAAAAGTCAACAAGAAATTGAAATGGAAAAGGTCAAATAGCAAGTAGACTTATGTTAACTTAACGATACATGACAACATGACTGAAGCAAGCGTAAACACACAAAACGTCCACGCAACCGTTCACTTCGACTCGCTCTCTTACTCGCTCTCTCACTCACTCACTCACTCACTCACTCATTCACTCAAGCTGCCAGGATAGAACCGTAGAAACGAGCCCTGTACATACATAAATAATGAAAACACCTTCTACAAGCTCATAAATAACAAATTTATTGCCGCTAGACCACAGAACAAACCACCAACACGGAATACATTTACCACGATATGGCGTTGAAAATATCACACAGAATCTTGCGTATTCCCAGGAAAATTCAAAAATGAAAACTTCACTTGAACTCTTGCTTAAGATTTTCTTTTTATTTGCTTCTATTTTGATTTGCTTTTTCGCTGTGTTTATTTAAAACAATTTTTTTTTTCTTGGAGGACGAAGTCAGAGCAGCGAAGCAGGAAAGCAGCCAACGTGGGATGAGTGAGCAAATAAAGTGCAATCTTGTTTGCTTCATTGGCGTTGGGAATTAGTTGAAAATATATCCTAGACGCAATATATTTTTTGATTTATTAACATTGAGCGCAACTTGAGGAAAATTTATTGTGAGCGAACATGCAAACAAATATTCAGCGTCATTTAAAAAAAACAGAAAAAAAAAATAAAATAGAAGCAATTTAATTAAAGTGACTTTCAACTGAATGAAGCAACTTAAACTCCATTGAATGGAATCATCAAAAAAACAGAACCAGAGAGCCGGTGAAGGAGCAGAGCGAGCTAGCGAACAGATTCAATTATGATTACAGCAATTTCCTTTAATATGGGGACAGAAAACGTTTTGCCTTCTAAGTATGCAATGCCTATTCCATTTAATTTGATGGCGCTTGTCGCCTTAGCACCAAGAAGGAAATCACCAAATGTACCAAGAGCATCACACTTTGTTCTGCTCCCTTAACTTTATTTCTATTGCCATTTAAAATCCGTTCTCGCAAATCTTTGTTCAATGAAGCGTAGCATAAAATAATTTTTATTTTATTTTTGCATTTACCATTCTCCATTTCTTTTTTTATTTTCTTTTTTTTTCTGCAATGGCTTTTATATTAACACTTACGATGCTTTCGCCCACACGAAGCCAAAGCAGGCACATCAAATTCGATACACACTACGCTAGGGTGCTACTCTCGAAGGTGTGACCTTATTGCTTATTGCTTCCAACTACGCCAATTTGAGGATAAAGAAAATTATGGAAAAGAAATTTTGCGAAAATAAAATGGTTCCATTTTTTTTTTTCAATTTTTGCGACGGTTTTACTCAGAAGCTAAATTGAAAATTAAATCAGTAAAAAAGTAAATTCGGTTTTATGAAAATGTAATGATTTTAATGCGAATCGAGGATGAAAGGAATGCTACGATACATTTGGGCAGAAATTCACAAATTGCTGAGTAAGTTTTAGGGCAATAAAATTTCTTTTTATGACTTCAAAATAGGATCTTTTGAAGATGAGGAAAAGCGTTTTCAACCCACTATCCTTTGAAGTCAAATCCAAAGGAATTAAGTTCTTAAGTCATTTGTTGGTGCTCTTTTTTGAAAGCAAAGAGTCAGAAATGGAGAAGGGAGTTCAGTTTTCGATTTTAGACTATAAAAGCTGATGAAGGACAAAAGTATAGTCGACAGCTAATGGATATTGAAGGCAGATTGAAGGCGCTTCAGAGAGAGTTCACTGCATTCTAAGTAGACTTTAGTATTCTAGAAATAAAGACTTATTGATGGCTCCCCTTAAGATCCAGGGAGAGATTAAGCTTTCTTTTCTTAGTATCATCACCTTCACAAAGTTATATAGAGTAGACCTTCGAAAAAGGAATTAATATGTTCGTCATGGAAAAGCAGGAAGCGCTGAGAAATTCCTAAAATTCGTACGACGGTTTTTATACAGATCACTCTGTCCGGCTGCTGAAGAATGGTGTCAATCAACTAATCTTAGAGGAAGATAAGCATAATATGATGGAAAACTTCTTCCTCCACAGAGTATATAGGCCTTCTCCCTCTACCCACTATCGTGACAATGGGAAGAATGTGTTCTCTTTTACTGATCAACAGCCAAGACCAAATCTACTTTGATCTAGATTCATAATGACTCAACATACCAGTTCCCGGATTCGACCTTGTTTAAACATTTCCTTTTCCAATTGGGTTTGAACCTACAAAACGCGATGATATCTCATAAACAAAGAGATGATTAAAAACGCCAGAGCAAGGCAAGAAATTTATTATTTTTTAAAAGCGGACAAACCACACTTCAGGCTTTTTTTTATCGTGCTGAATCAACCAAAAAAATTACATTTTAAAAAGAGATTTTACATATATATATACAAACATAATGTGTTGAATACTTTCATAAAGATATTGCTTTATGTTTTCCCCATTCTTTCAGCTGGCTTGTTGCAACATGTCTGATCATGTTTCAGAGTGCGTTCATGTGAAAAACAGATAAAATTATTGAAAAATATATTTGCGAAAACGAACATTTTCCATATGCGACACAAATTTTTTTATATAAATTAATCCTTCGATATTGTGTGTGAGTTATAAAAAAATATATATCTATGTATGTACTATGGTGGAAAAGTGACCTTTCACATACTCAACCCCCATACAACCCACACATATAAATAAAGGACATATATTTTTTCATATTTACATAATAAACTCTTTTCCGGAATTTCTTTTTGCGTTTTTTGGGGCTTTTTTTGCAATCCGGCTTCGCTGTCATCGCGCAATTCGTTTCAGCGAACAAAAATTGCAAGTAATTTTTTATGTCATGTAATGAGGTTTCAGGGAAATATTCTTGGAGAAGCAGAGGCCACAAGAGAGGAAGGAAAGTGTTAAATAATGAAAAATAAATTCAGGTCAACCGATAACAATAACATTAAATGTAATAAATATCAAAGTAAATTGAAACGCCCAAAAGCTTTTAAGGACGATCCACTCAGAAAGAATTTGCTATTAATTTTTATTGAAAAGTCTCTTGTTTTAAGAGAAAAACTCTGATTAAATTATTAATTAATATTATGCAGCTTTTGTTTATTAACTAATTAAAAAAAGCCTTCAACTCTTGTTCTCTTATTGCATGCTTATGGCAATATACATAAATGTAAATTGTGATGTTGCTTCTCAAAACATATCATTGCTGTGAATAATTATAATTATTATTGTAAAGAGCTCATTTTAATTAAAATAATTTTTTTTTTTTGACCCAGTGTTTTTCTTTCTACCCATCAAGGCGTTAGGTAAACATAAATATAATTTTTTTCGTTTATTGAAATGATAACCTATATTAATAGCTCGTAGATGTGGGGGTTCACTGAAAATAAAAACTACGCAAATATAACGAAAAGGTGCGTACATTGTACGAAAATCTTTCGTAAACCAAACTACGAAAAATTTCCGTAGTGTTTTTCATAAATTTTATTTTCAGTGTTCTGTGCCACCATGATTAAAGAAGAAACAAATAGTACAGAAGCTGTAATTCTCTCAATTGATAAAATTAGAACCACAAAGCGATTTTGCATTTAAAATATTTATTCTGGGGATTTTGCGATGGTCTAGCAGCAAAAAATGAGAGAATTACAATCTTTAATACCCGAATTCCACACAAAAATTTTCTGTCGAAATTAACGACGAAGTAGTTGCGAAAGCCAATGGAGGGAGAAGAGATTTCCCTTCCTCTCACATTGCTTACCACAAACCTCAAAAATTTCAAAGGAACACTTTGCCTGTGGAAATCAGGAATAAGCTAACAACAATCTCTTTGATATTGCATATTTTTAGGGGCCTGCATTCCACTCATTCAACATGTTGTAAAATGAATGAGTTGAAGTGGTCTTCTCTTAAGTCTTTTCTTATTTTAGCTGTAATTTACCTTCTTGAATCTTCCTTATAACCAAATATCAAAGCTAAATTATCGTTTTTTTTGAATATTTTTAGGTTAGTGGAAACAACTTCCTTATCGAAACGGGAAAAATTTTCCAAATATTCAATTAAATAAAATCAAAAAACAATCAAACTAAAATCACTTTAATCCAGCTGACTTAAAGCTGACAAGTATTTGGAATTTCCCTTAAAATTTGCAATTCAACACTCCGAAACAACTAGCAAGAGGGGAAAATTAAAGGCTCATGTATTTCTATAAAAATTCATTTAAAAAATAAAAAGAGACTTTAAAATAAATTGAGCTTAAATGTAATTCGATACTCATCAACCGCCACAATTATGGGAAAAAGTTATTTGGTTCTCATAGGAATATGCAAATCTGGAGTTTAAAAATATTTCCAGAATACATTAATTGCACCCAAAAAAGTATCGCGTGTCCACAAAAACGAAGGAAAAACTCAATGATAGAACACATCTATTCTTGTCAGATTTAATGAACACATTTTTATGTTTGGAGAGCATCACAATTGCGAAATAGAACATACGTAGAAACGCGAAAAGTCAGTCTTCCCTGGAGTAATATATGCCCAACATCCTGGCTTATTTGGTGGTCCAAAGGAAAAACATTCGAATACTCATGAGTCATGACCCTTAACAAAAGCGAGACTCTACTTTCAGTTGGCTACAGTAGGTCAACTCTTGGACTACACAAGTACAACAAATTCGATTGAATATGGAGAAAGAGAATTTGAGGGCTAGTCGGCGACTAGCTGGAGACTAGCTAGACGCACTGCAGGGTTATTTAAAAAATTTGAAATATTGGTTTTTCTAGATTTTTCATTACCGAATCACTCAATTACACGCGAATTCGTGTCGAGTGTACACAAAAGTTAAGTAAAAGCGCAACCGGAAGCGGAAGTGTAACTTCAAAATGAATATTGACAAGGCATACTCGTGCATGCATGATAAATTCTTTATGAACCGAATACGCCATTTTTGCTAATGAGGTTTTTTATTTGTTTTTTTTTTTTTGGAAAACAAAAACCTAATACTTTTTACACAAACAACAGAGTTAATGAATATGAGATGCATGAGTTTGCATAAATTCACTTTGAAAGTATGTAACCCTTTGTCGGTTGCGGGCTGCATGAACCTAGATGCATACACACATACACGAATATGAATATGTATGCAATGGAAGTCCTTAATATATTTCACTTCTGAATAAACTAACTGCTGAGAAGGTAAATGAAAGAAAAAACTTTTTCCTTTATGTGTTCCCACTGACGATGATGATACAAAATTTGCTCACAGCGTTAATGAATAGCGTTGAAGGAAGAGCTCACTTTGTTTTATGTAAATTTACCTAAAAGTAACAATGGAAGGATGTAAATAATACATACGCATGCCGACTTATGTTTTGGCATAAGCTTCTTTAATTACATTAAGCGAAGGAAGCATTCATGCATATGCATATGTGTGGTCGTGGTGGCGTGTATTCGTGTGTGTGTGTGAGCGGCATACACAAGTGCCTGGGATGTTAATTGTTATACCCGTAAAGGATTCACTTATCATACTCCGTAAACAAAGGATACGCCCAAGTACTTGACTAAAGTATCTTAAGCAAAATCTTGAGGAAATTAAAATCTTTCCTAAACGTTTCAAGCGCCATTTCTCAAGTATAAACAAAATGCCAACAAGATTTTTCTCCAGGATGTGCTTTAATTAGGCTTAATGCTGGGATTTTCATGGCTTAAAATATCTACATAGTACATACTGGTAATACCACAACGTAAAAAAAAGATAAAGTTAAGCTGCAATTCCCTCGGCTAAGAGCTACAATCTAGGGACGACTGTTTATCAATGTATATAAGAAAGTAAGTAGGTACCTCCTGTCCACTAACGGGCCACTGTTTCTGTCGAGCAAAGTAAACAAATCATAATCAATCACAAAAACGAAGGGCAACTTTCACAATTAACATTAAAAGTCAGTTTGGACCCGTAGGAAGTCCTTGAAAAGCTTGGAATAGTAATACATACTTAGAATGTCATCAAAATCCCCAGAAAAGCTTGGAAATGAGATTCGTCCAAAAGTTACATTAATTATATTCCTGCTTGACAGTAGATGTCAAACTCAATTGACTTGACGTGAGATATGTATGTATGTGTGTAAATATGTATGTACGTTCTGGGCCCCGAAGGACAGTAAACGATGTTAATGGCTGCTTTGTGGTTAGCCAAAAGTTGGATATTTTTCGAAATTCATTTGGATTTTGATGGAAAATTTCATATCATTCCATTTTATGGCAATTTCCTGCTAAACACTTTCGATGAAGCTCCAATCGAAGATGTAAAAAGCATATTGAGTAACAAATTTTACATACAAAAGTATGCACGTTTGAGCCTGAGGCAGAAATATCGAAATATTTGACCGCAATGACTTTTTTGTGGTTCATTTTTTTTTTTGTTTTTTGTGAAAGGAATCGTTTTTCTTACTTCAGCCTTAAACCGCAACAAAACTTTCTTCTCCTGCAATAATATGGAAGCAATAATGCGCGTTACATTCGTTGTTAGATTTGGCCAGCTTTTTGCATTATATTAAAAATGATTGATGTTTCGAGAGAATAGCTTGTTACGAAGCCATTTTGGAAAACGTGTATGTTAGAATGTATGTATATTTAGGTAGCCTTTTGTGTCTGAATGTTTACGTTTGCCATAATTTTCAATGAAATGCCTTTTAAGCTTATTTATGGTTTCGTTTATACAAACACCTATATTAATATATATGTGTGTATATATATATATTTTGTATACATTTTGCCAAATCAAATTTGAGCTTATTTTGCACTTTCATATGCCAGACATGTTGTTATGCTAAATAAAGGTACATCCACATATAAATATAAGTATACACAAATATATATACTTATATATCTTATTGCAGTTCAAAGTGCCATTATGGACCTGGCAGAGGCAACTGGCTTTTCTGCTAAATGATTGATGTATGCAAATGAACGTTACATATTTCTGCTCTCGGGATTTTTCAGATACTTATTGCAGGATGATTAAGTCATATTTCTTCAATGCATAAATAATGCGAAGTAAAGTACATATACACATATATGTATTTTAATTTTAAATGCTTCAATGAGCTCATATGAGTGAGATTGTATTAATAGCCCATTTTTACCAAGGATTTTACTGATGCCCGTGCACAGTTTTATGGGCCACCCAATGTTTGTACTCAACGTGCGTTAATTTTAATTTTACATCAAGACTGCTTTCTTTTTTGTGTTTACCAGTTAGCACTATTTAAAAGACAGTTAAAAAGTGTTACGAAAGATTAAGAAAAACGTGAATGTAGAGGATGAATGGAAAAAATCTTTCTAATGTTACGTTTGACCACTGAAATGTTTTCAAGTTGAAGGTTCTCCTTTATGCAAGGAAGCTTATCAGTATGTAAGGATTTTATTTTATGTTACAGGGGGCAAAAATTTGGCTAACTTTCATAGAAACGGTTAAAAATGGTACAGAACATTAAAAGAGAAATAAAAAATTTAAATGAGAACTTAAGTGAGACAGTTTCAAAGTAGACCATTAGACTGGCAGTAGGCGAGGACTTTTTGGCTAAGAGCTTCATGTGGAGCAAATGAAGTTGCATATTTTGCTCATTTTTCAAACTTACATAAGTAATTCTTAATGATATAATGTCGGGCATCCATATATGTCCATTTTTTTAAGCCGAATTACCTTATTGGAATGATTAATAGTTCCATTACAAGATTTACATAAATGCTCGTTGACATTTTATGGCACACATCTTAGTACTCATCCTTAATATTACACTGTTTCTTTACTTGTTTACCTTCCGCTGACTTAAGATCTTAGTTGACAGACATTGAAAAACAAGAGTTGATATGCGACTCTTTGATTAAATCCAGAAGTTTCAATCATGTGCCATTCTCATAAGAATGCCTTTTCATTTCAAATTTTATCCGTTTTTTAGGTTGAAAACTTGTTTGCTACTTGAAAAATGAGAGCAATAAAAATTAAATACTTAATGACATTTCAGTAGACATTACATGAAGTTGAACTTTAATTCGGCAAAGAAATTATTTCTTCGTCCGTTTCTAGTATAAAAAAAATTTAGTGCCTAGGCCATTTTTCTAGCCGAAATTACCTTTTGGAATGATTAAAGTTCCTTGAGAGTCTACATAAATGTCTCGTTGAAAGGCACACACTCTCATATATCCTTAATATTCACTTTTTTTACTAGTTTATCCCTCCGCTGCTTATGTCTTAGTCTGACAGACATTGAAAATACAAAGTTTTGCGTACTTTTGTTAAATCCGAAGTTGCGATCCTTGTGATTCTCATAAAAATGCCTTTTATTTCAAATATTTATCCGTTTTTGGCTTGAAAACTTTTTTCTCTTGTAAGAAATGAGGCCAATAACACGTCAATCATGCATTTCAGTGGCATTTAATTGAATTAATTGGCAAAGTCTTTATATTCTCCTTCGTACGCCGTCTTCTAGTTAAAAAAAAATTATAGAGACCCGTTCTTTTAACAATTTTTGAAGAAAAAAACTGTCCGCATACTTGAGCTTTTTCGATAAAGATCATTTTTTATTAGGAAAAAAAAGCATTGCATATCCTTAGGGTGTTGTAAGTTATGATCAGGGCTCGGATATGTATGCATTTATAAATTTAAAGCATACTTTATGGGGGAAAAACTTTTCTTACCAACATTTTGCGAATAATCCTAGTGAAGTTAAACTTCAAACGGCTTTTCTACCTTCATAAAAGTTCTTATTGAAGTTAAAAATCTATTTGAATCTTAACTTTATGCGAGTTGAACAAAATTTTTACTCCATAAAGTATGCTTTAAATTTATAAATGGATATATATCCGAGCCCTGGTTATGATCCTTATATAAGTTAATTAAGACGGCAAACTAACAAAATGCATTTTAACTAGACTACATTAGGTTAGGATATGATAACTGAAAAAATATATGTTGGAATTTGAAATGAAAAGCCAGAGACGTGAGAGAGGGGCTGTCAGATTTTAACCATTTTTTGCAGACATTTGTTTCTTAGCAAATAAAACATTCTGACAAAGATTGACTTAAATCGGCTGAGTCTTAGATATAGCTGCCTTGAAAAGATACAAGTAGAGGTTCTAGGGGGGTTCCGCTTTATATCTTAATCTCCTCCATTGAGCCCTGTACAGTGTACTCTCTATTGAGCGGACTTCTTCGGGACCAAAAAAGTAAACAAAACAAGATGAAACTTTTTGAGAAACACGAATACTCGAACATTCCCAAGAAGTGTCCGTCTGAGAGAGGTGTCCGCATCCAGAGACTACTCTGTACATCAATTTTCATTATGATGAGAACGCCTCTACTATTTTTTCCCGTATTATGTATAAAGCGAACCCACTGTGCGCCTTGTCCTTCCGCGTTCCACACAGCCGAAGCTCTGTCCATCCTATTGATTTTTATTTTTTCATTTATTTCAAAAATATTTAATAATAATTTTATTTAAAATATTTTTGAAGAGATATGAAAAATATTTTCTAAATATTTAGAACTTCTAAATAAATTCAATTTTGTACTATCTCTCTTTTCATCTACTTCAATAAATAAAATTAAAAATTTTTTCATTTTCTTTTTTCTTTCAGGTAAGCCAAATATCATCCAAAACCGTGCATCTCCCTACACAGTTTTTTCTTTTTGGAATTTATTAGAGTAAGTTTGGAACAATTGCTTTATATTATGAAATTTCAATTTCACTTTATTGGCAACTCTCCCGAATGCATTGTATTGGCTCGAACAAAGAAAACAAAATACTCCAAAAAATAAAAGATAAAAAAATACCCGTAAAATACACTCACACAAATCCCTCTCAAAATTGAAAGCAATTTCACAAAAGATAACAAAAATCGCACAAAACTGCAATTCTTTCAAGTTCGGTTTGGCAAAAAAACGGATTGACTTTTTTTTTTTCAACTCTCTCTTTTCATTTTTTGTTGAAAAGAGAAATCGCAATTTTCCAAGAAAAAATGATATTAAAGGAAAATAAACATTTTGTTGCGAAATATATTTCGACTTCATTTAAAGCCACACAAGCCTTTAATCTCAATAATGGACACTCGCGTATGTATGAAATGAAAGATAAAATAAAAAACTCTTTGGTCTTAACTCGGATTAATAAAAATAAAAATAAAAAAATAAAAAATAAAAAATAAAAATTTAAAAAAAACTTGAAAATATAAAAACGGACGCTGTGTAATAATGTTTTAAGCATTATTGTCCTGCTCATTTCTTTTTAATTTGTTTGTTTCCAGCGCTTTGTGGCGTCGTTGGAACTGCTTTTTTTTTTTTTTTTTTATATACTTTTCTTTACATTTTCCACGTTCCGACAAGTTAATGCTCGCGCGCAAAGCAAAAAAGAAATGGAAAATGTGAAAAGTTACAAAAGTAAATACCCGTAAAAATTAAAATGATAAATATAATAAAAAATAAAAAAATGTAAAAAGAAAAGAGCGAAAGGACGAAACTGTAAGAAAACCGTAAAGAGAATAAAAGAAAAATATATGAAAAATATGAAAACTGAAAGAATGCGCATTTCACTGAAGAATTTGCTGCTGCTCACGCAAACGCACACAAGAATGCATAAGCCCGTATTTGCGATACACTGTTCTTTTTTAACCCACTGCTCACCACAGTCCACAACCCAAGCTATGTACATTTCAGTCAAGGCTTTACCTTTTCTCCCGTGTTGCTATAATTGAAATTTCAACGAACAAACGAACACGTCTACGCAAGCCTGAGACAATGAATTCCACAGCAAAGCACAAACCTGAACACACACACACACACATGTGCATCAGTCACATAAACATACGTATATGTCATGTTTATTTTTTGTGCCACATCCTGTCCACAGATGCGATGGTCTATTTAAATAATTGTCCTGCATATAGAGCACAAACACAAACAAACGCTTTCTACCCGCTCAAACACACATACAAAGAAGCCATATGCTCTAAAGTAGTGAAAAAAGAAACCATAGAGTGTAAATTGTCAACTTCAGCATAATCGGTTTTTCATAAGTGCTCCTTCATAGTCATTTTGCACTAGATTATTTAAAAGCGGCCATTAAAGTTTTCCATCCTTCATGCCCTCAATTCTTACAGAGATTTTCCACCGGCGAACAACAATTTTCACTTAAAAGGTCAAGAAACATATGAAAGGTTTTAGCAGACTGCGGATTCCTGAAAAGGATTTTGAAATTTTGTTGATTTTTGAAAAGGTACTATCTATAAGCACTGTTGGGAACCGTTTTTACTTTCCTATTGCGCAGTGTCCTTGAAATATCTAAGAAAATTCTTTTTCGAAAGCCCTTTTTCAAAATTTAATATCTCAAAAAGTAATCAAGATAGAAAGATGAAACAAATGGCTACTGATAGTTTCAAGGCTCAAGAATCAAAATAATTTTTCTTTTAATTTTACACTGAGAAAAAAATTTCACAAAAAGAAAAAATATTTTAATAAATTTCTTCAGTGTATTCCCGTTTCTATGCTTATTAATGGCTTGTTTTTAAAAATACCTCTAAGATTGGACTTTCACCGAAATTTTTTTTTGTCAAAATCCAAAGATAGTGCTCCTGAGATATTTACAAATACGTGACTGGTCATGAGAAATTTTTGGAATTCGGAGCTTACATATACGTGATCATTGAGAGCTCTTCACTGTCGATAGTGAACTTTTACAAAGGCTTCGTTCCACTTGGTGGAGAATTTGTATCAAAATTTATTGCCCCAAATAAACTCAATCAGCAAAGGAGGAAGCCTACGATTTTAGGTACCACAAACACACGCACATCGGTCCTTTTAAGCGGTAAATGTTTACACCGCTTTGATGTCATTACATCGAAGAATGAAAGCGACACAAATCTGTATGCTTTTAAGTAGAAAATGATTGTATCCAGGTTGCACAGAATTAAAAATTACCCAGCATATAATCGAAAAGGTTAAATGAATCGTCAATTCAATTGGTTTGCGGTTTCATGCCTCAAAATATTTTTACCCTCAGCTCTCATCGAAGCTGACTTTCAACACCATTCCATTCCAATACACACACACACACACACACGCATATACATAGAAAAATACCATTTCTAAGACATTCAATTAATTACACTTTCGCTTGACAGCACTTCAACTTGTCTTCAACAGAAATTACTTGACACTTTCCCTTAAATTACTCCAGCTCACACGGCCCTAACTCCTTGAAATACTTAGTTCCCAGAAATCCACACCTCCATACAACACATCATCGCTCACATCAATTCAACACAAACATACCTTTCAAACTGCAAATACAATTTCTTTTAATACTCCTTCAACCATTTCTATTACAAACACTGCTACAACTACTTTTAACCCTTGCTTAACAACCCCCCTATGAAATCATTAAACTTACAATATTAAATTAAGAAAGAAACTCTCTCTCTCTCTTCCTCTATTTCTACATATCGTCTGTCTAATATTTGTCTACAACTTATATAAATAAATTCTCTACTCTATCCAAACACGCTAAACAGGAGCTGCAGGCGGTAAATTGTCATTTCGAAATATTTCAATAATACTAAAAATAGCTTTGAATGAATATAAATTCCTTTAGTTTTGTAGTTATTTACAAGATAAATAAATTAAAAAAAAAAAAATTGAATATTTATTTAAATTTTTTTGAACACCATTTGCCATTTAAATCTATTTAGTATTGATTGAGCTTAACATAGTCCTAAAGCACTTTGATTTATTTCTATTTATCTTTGATTTGATTAAATATTTATTTATGCCATCGAGTCGAGATAAAAAGGTAAAACGGAAATCAAGTATTTACGCTTCTGCAACAAAAGGAATATGCTCTGTTTTAAGGCTGAACGCTGAAAGGGTTATTGAATAATTTATTTGTTAAACAATATATCTCATCAATTACGGTGTTATCGGATAACAAAATTCAATGGTCCGTGAATTTCAGATTCATGCTTTTAACCCTTCGATCTTGGGGATTTCTAAAGGGCCATTCTCATTGCGAATTCGCATGCGATGAAGAAATTTAAATTAAGAATACAAAACTTTCCAGCCGAAAAGGCATGGCCGCAGTGAAAGAACGAAGAGGCTCTTTAGTCGTTAAAAGCAATGAATAAAAATTAAAAAATAAATACAGGGTGTAACAAGTTGAAATCTCAATGAGTGACGTGAAAATCCGCTCAAAACTAGATATATATATAGACGACAAAACCTGTCCTCAAGGGGCTTATACATAAGTATTCTCTCATTAGATTAAAAAGTACAGCGTTTATGGAAATTGTATAATTCGAAGGTATAAAGTCTTTTCAGGGTTAGGAATTTTAAGGCCCAGGTAATAGGCTTTGAGCTTCCAGTTGTATGTACAAAACGAAAGCAGAGACTGCTTGAAATGCAATTAAAAATGGCGGCAGTCCTCAAGCGTTTAGGCTCCTCATGACTTTGTTGAATTTTGACTTAGACGGTGCCGCCACGGAAAATAAAAGCGAAACTTTTACTGCAGTTTCTGAAATTACATAATAAATGTGAGAAATCCCTATGCTTAATTTGTTCTGATTGGCTACAAGTAAAATTTAAATTCAATTCGAAAACTGTGGCCAAGAATTAAGTTGCGCACATACTTATGGCTATATCTTGTGAACTATTAGATATTTTGTTTTTCTGTTTATGACAAAGTCTTAGCCCTAGACTTGAATAAATATCTGCGATACTAAAAGTTCCGAAAAAACTCAATCTAGTAGCAACAAATTTCAAAAATATCATAAATCTGGCCCAAAACTCACACATCGGTACGAATTCTAGGAAAAGTTTTCAATTAAATAAGACGACAAATAAAACTTAGAACTCCCTCAGCCACTTGCACTAAACTCTATCCAGACATACTTGATAGCTTTTGGTAAAACTCAACTAGTAGCAAAAATTTTACCAGAAATCAGAAATTTTTGCTCGAAACTCGCAACTTAATTCTCAGCCACACTTTTCGAGATCAATTTTCAATTAAGTAACGAATTAGTACAAAACAGAAATTCTCCACTCTTCCAATGCTTTCAGAATGCGTGAAATTTGGTTTAATGGTGACCTCATATACATACAATCGACTGTAACTAAACGAAAATCAAAATTTCTGAAATTCGAGTTAGCTATGAATTTGTCCAAGTCATCCGTTACTTACAGGAAAATTCCATTCATTATCTACAATTTATAAAAGGCGAAAAAAATTAATGTCCTTTCCATGCTTTCACTGGAAATTTTGTTCGCGTTTTCTGAAAAATGGCAAATTTTGATTGCACTTATGACCTAGCATATGTACGTGTAACAGTTTTATCAAAGCTTCGAAATATATTACAGTTCCTATTCAAAAACACATATATAAGGCTACTTGAAAAGATCCTTCATCCACTGTTTCCAGTTTAGGAGAATCTTTAGTGAAGTCTTAGGGTAGAAAGGTGGCTAAGAAAAATTGCATGGGACTAAGCTTTTGTTTTTAGAAGATTTCAAAATTAAATATTAGGGAATTTTGGCCTTCTTCTGAGACATTCAGGGCAATATTACCCTAAAAATCTGGTAACAGTGTCTCAATCTCACAGCATGCAGAATTTGCTTATGCGTGCTATAAAAAGCGTGAATGCATTCAAACTTATAGAAAAAATTTCTTCATCGCCTTTGAACGGAAGCGTCTTTATTTGATGTCCGTAAAATTGTGAAAAAAATTATTTTATCTACTAAATTCATTTTATTTCTTGTAAAAAGTTCCTAAGTTAATGCACTAAAAAAAAAATATATTTATGATAACAAAAACGAATTTCAAAACTATGAACAAAACACAGAATGGCTGTTTGCGAAGAACTCAACTGCAACACCCTGCACCTCTTTTATGATAATACCACTTAAGCTAGCTACAAAACTTTGAAAAGCGTGTGTAAATTAACTCAAATCCTTTTTCAATATGCAACTTAAGATTAATAAAAAAAAAAATTAAAAAAAAAGAATAGAAGCGAGAAAACTACCTCATAAAATACTTCAGCTTTAACTTTTTTTATGAAATGAATATTGCGTGCTCACTTAAAACGATCAAGAAAGAAACACTGAAACGATAGCTCAGCTAAACTTGACTCTACTCTTGATCCCACACACGCTTCCGAATTTTATTTAATTTGCTTGCACTTTGCTTCACTTGACTTAACTTAACTTAACTTTTTTTATGCCTTCAGTTCATAGATCTATAAAATTTGAAACGAATTTCGTGATTGGTTTTGAAATTGGGTTTTCCTTCTCGTTTTCATTTTTATTTTTTTCTTTTTTTGAGGCAACTCTTTATGCGTTTCTAAGAGCACCATTAACCATTTCACTACTAACTGCACCTGATTAAATGCTATTTGAAACTTTTCACAAATCGGTCGTACTAAAATAAAATTCAATTAATTTATACATATTGACTTTACTTCATTCCTTCAAACTGCACGTTGTGAATATGGCTTTCTCTCTTTTTTATTCCTTCACCTAACTTAAATTATCTTTCACAGTCTCTCGTTTTTCTTTTGGCTTAATTTCTTTCTGGCGCTAGCTTCGAACTCATTAAAGTAGCGAACATTTCTTTTTTTCCTTCTTTTTTTTAAATGACAAAAAATAATGCATTTAAAAGTTTTCCTCCTTGTTTTTGCTTTCGAAATTCTTTTCAAAATGAATTTTACTCCAAAGAACAAAGAAAATTAAAATGAAAATTAAAACGAAAAAAATGAAAATGAGAAAATATTATAGAAATGTATTTTGTTAAATTATATTTTCTTATCTTTTCTTCCTTCTTTTGTATTCAAACTTAATTGCTTTTGCGAATTTTGTTGAAATGCTTTTTCTACTTCTATTTCTACTACTACTCCAACTACTTCTTCTACTACTTCCGTACAAAAACAATATGTGTGGATATATACAACTACTATACAACAACTACAAAAACTCCTCTACTACTACAACAACTAACAACAACCAACAACTAAATAAAAACAACAACAACGCCAATTACAATGAGGTAAGGTATAAATTCAAATTCTTCTTCTAAAGAATACTAAAAAATTTCTTAAATGATTTTTTTTTTTTTTGTATCTCTTAAGAGCATTTGCATTAACATAGGATCATAAATCCTTATAAGTGAAAGAGAGAAAAACAGTTGCATAAATTTGAATTTGAATTTCGAGGAAAAAAACAAAACGCTTTTTATGTATTTCGGGCGAAAATGTTGACCCGACATTCACCCGTTGAGGCCGTTTTAATTTATGCATTTTAGCCGATGTTGCTAAGCAAGATTTATTGAGAAAAACGATTGCGTAAAATGGCGCGGGAGCACCTACTTTCGGGAACGGTATACATATTCTGTTCCGGCGGAAACGCGTGTGTTGTTCAAAATAAGTGATTTAGATGGATTATTTTTCATTGGGGTGGACATGGCGATGATATGCCTGGGAAAATGACCACTCAGGCATGTGATAGAATCCGAAAACTGATGCCATCGGAATTTTAGTCAACTGAAATTTCATATATATCTCATAGACAAGGGAATAAAATAAGGCTCTGTGCAATTAAGAACCAATAGCAGTTCCGACCCGAAACCAAAATCAACAAATTCTGTAATTTCTTTATGAAATTTCGGTCGATTTTAATTCCGATTCCGTCAGATTTCGGATTTTAGCACATACAACAATTTTTTGGTCACAACTTGAGTAATTTTTTTTTTTTTTTTGAAAGCTTATGAGCATGGCTCAGATTTTGTTGCATTTATAAATTTAAAGCATACTTTATGGGGCAAAATGTTTTTTCTTACAAGTTTTTTTATAATTTCAGCGAAGTTAAACTTCAAACTGCTTTACTAACCTAAAAAAAAAATTCATATTGAAGTTAAAAATCGATTGAACCTTAATTTTATAGTGTATAAAATAATTTTTCTTAAAGTTATTTTTAATATGTTTAAATGCAAAAAATCCGAGCCCTGCTTATGAGTAGAGCAACCATAAATATTTAAATTAAGCCCTGAAAATATACATGTCATTATTTTGAAATGTTTCCGATGCTGGAAGTCTGTTGTTTTCTTCAAACCACTCCTATTTATAAGCACCTTCAGAAGACTATTACGGAATTTTCCAGATCATCTAAAAACTGGAATTAAGTTCCACAGCCAAAGAGTCATAAATGAATTTTTTATTTATTTTTTTTTTTTAATAATGACGTGAATTCTTTTAGGGCGCAATTTAAAATTTGTGGTTTCCTAGCTTAAGACTTGAGCAAAAGCAAATATTTTAATTCAGCACTAGATGTATGAATTTGATTATTTAAAACCTATTTTTCTAGTTTGTAGACTTCTCCAATGGTTCATAATAAGGTCTCAAGAAGATTCTCACAGCTTCTAAAATCCTTGCTCAAGATGCTCTTAAATAGACAAAGTCACAGTAACGAACTGATTTTTGACCATTAGAATTATTCTTAATATTATAATATATAAGCATACTTCTAGGGGCTCTATTTAAAAATTTTTTGTCCTACTTATGAGTAAACGTATTTTTAGCAGTTTGTTTTTAGAAAAAAGTTTAACGTTGTCCTACGCGGATCTTCCCAAGAAAATCTTGAAAAATATTGCTTATGGACCAGTTTTCACTAAAATTTCAAAAAACTTCAGAGAAGCAGGACTTTTGGGGAAAATTCGCATGGCGCAACCTCAAAGCCGTTTACAAAAATTCTGAAAAAATTCTTTAAAAAATACTTCAACCCCTCATATTTCTTTAAAACTTTGTTGAAAAAATTATTCATATTTTATGAATGTGCCCAGAAGGGGATAAATATTTGGTTTTATTGTTCTACAGTCTATTAATCATTTGCACAAGCACTGCTTTTATATTCGTTTTGCCATCGCTTTAGTCGAGTAAGACATTTTGGCTGTCAGTTTGGCAAACTTTGACTACACGAAATAACGGAAAATTGGTTTAAAAATTGCCAATATTTCATTACGTTTTACTTCGAATTTGTAAAGTCAAAAATAA
This sequence comes from Chlorops oryzae, assembly GCA_020466095.1. Lineage (NCBI taxonomy): Eukaryota > Metazoa > Arthropoda > Insecta > Diptera > Chloropidae > Chlorops > Chlorops oryzae. The sequence continues at coordinate 34,972,736 of CM035807.1, read as the reverse complement.
TCGTTTTTAGGCAACCCTGCGCACCCAGCATTTGAAAAGCCATTAAGTCTATCATGGAATTAAAGTCTGGCAATAATTGAAGTTCAAGGGAATTTCAATATGGAGAAAGTACACACGTACAAGAGAGCTTTCAAATAAAGTCGAGCCGAGAACCTTTGAATTAAATAAAAAACAGTGATATGGGCATTTCCAGAAAAAGTAAACTTTTTGTCGCGTCCGTATATAGCCGATTGCCATTCGGGACTGCATAGAAACTTTGAAAAAAATATACAGTGACTACCACTCAAAATGGCCCACCTGTTAAATCTTCATTTAAATGCCTATATCTTGAAAAATATAACTGTTACAACAAAATTTTTTGAGAAACATAACAAATTATTCAATTTTGAACATAAAAAACTTAACTTTATTCATTTCCAAACAAAAAACTTGGAAGTTATAACAAAAATAAAAATATTCCCGCTAATTTCATGCGCACTCAAAATGGCCCACTTTACATTAAAGCGGGCTAACTAAAAAATTTAAAAAAATTTGTGGTTTTAATATTAAGTCGGATATCCTTTTCGTTAAATAACGGATTTTAGTCGAGTTGGAACGGATTGGACTAGTTTCTTTACATTCCGCGGGTTAATTTTAACCCATACCGCTTTTAAGGCAGTTTCAAGGTATTTTATATTATTAATTAATGTTTTTGGATTTGAATCTCAATTTTTACTAAAACTCCTCTTAATGTTGAGAGTGGATGCGTATGTGGTGGGCAATCTGAAGCACTCTGGGACAATTTTTTAGTCACCATTTCTTGACGATTCCAGCAATATGCTCAGGCTCATTTGCTTAGTAGAAGTGATATGTCCCTGCTTTACCTAACTTCCGCGTGCTTTGGATTAAATATTCTATTAATAATTTCGAATAGTGGTTTTTAACCATATTTCCATCAATCAGGCATAGATTACCCACCTCAGCTGCCGAGCAAGGGGCAAGACTTAATAATAAAACCACAAATTTTTGGAAATTTTTTTAGTTAGCCCGCTTTAATGTAAAGTGGGCCATTTTGAGTGACGCATGAAATTAGCGCGAATATTTTTATTTTTGTTATAACTTCCAAGTTTTTTGTTTGAAATAAATAAAGTTAAGTTTTTTATGTTCAAAATTGAATAAATTTGTTATGTTTCTCAGACAATTTTGTTGTAACAGTTATATTTTTCAATATATAGGCATTTAAATGAAGATTTAACAGGTGGGCCATTTTGAGTGGTAGTCACTGTAAGTCCGCATAAGCGTCGCGTCCGTTTGGAAATGCCCGTATACAGATTTTGTGTAGGAATCTAGACAAAAGATTTGAATACAAACAATTTCTATATTTCTATCGATTTTCTAATTGTTTTATAATAGCCTAAAGGCTAAAGCTATTCGTTTTTAGAATGTCATTGGCCTTATGAGTAATTTTCGGTCAGTTTTGCTCTCGTCCTTGAGGTTCTTTTACCCATTTCTGGACAAAAGCACGCAATTCCTACTTTTATTGCCCAGAAAGGTCAGAAGGCCACACCCCGCTTTGCTTCCAGTGGCAACGAAATTTGCGAAAGAACAATTAACATTGTGGTTATGGTCAAATCATTATTCAAAGGAGTTAGAATTGCTTATAAAATGGCCTTTCGAGTTCCAACCGGAAGTTCAACTGCTCTAAAGTCAATTTATGTTGCAAACCAAAAGCACATTTTAGAGCCTACTTTAACCTCTCACTCTATGAATATTACTCATTTTTGTGGTTCCTTTTAAACTTAACCTCTCTACATGCAGTCCATTCGTCAAGTGAAGCCATTTCAGAGCAAGAGATACGAGTATGAAGAAGAAAATAACCCCAAACCAGCTTAAACAATCTAAACAGAAAAATATCCTTTTAATGAGAACGAATCAACAAGTTACAAAAACTGCTGACTCGCTATCTCTTCAACTCCAGATACGTTATCTAATGAGATTCACTCGAAACCATTATTATTCGCTATATCCCAAAAGAGTTACTTCCCAACCATTACATTGTCCTGACGTCAAATGCAGAGTGCGACAATTTTCATACCTCCAGGAATAGTCTCGTCTTTCATTTTCATAACTATCGAAATCCCGAAATGGGAAAGAAGCGAGCTCACAGCGCGGCATCGTTGTAATTGCCACCAATGGTTACTTTCATAATTTGTACGTTTTGTCATCCAAAGCAAACGCATTTTATCATGAATGTCGGATGTCGGTGGCAGTGATAAAAGATTGTACAACACAAAATTCAACACACTCTATGCATCATAATGCCCAGATTGATGGCGGTGGTGGCGATGGCGATGGTGGCGAAGCTGGTGGCTGGGGTTTTTGTATTGATGCTGCTGCTGCGCGCTGTCATTGTCAAATACAAAATGATACAATGCAAAATGTAATGAGCAAATTTATTTCAATGAATCTCTCTGCCCACTCTGGGTTTGAATATGGAAGAAAGAAGAGAAAAAGGAGAAAGGTCCGAAGAATAATGCCGTTTCTTCAATTCAACAAAAATAAATTAATAAATAAAAGAAGTCCTTTGTGTCTTTCGTTCGCATATTTATTCGACTTTATTAAGGATTAACGGAAAAGTGATGTGGAATTCTTTGAATTTGACAAAAGAACTTCACTGCTAACAAATTGTAGAAGGCTTTCTATGCAAAATAGTGTATTCACAAAGCTTAAACCCAAGACTTTTCAGGGCAAAAGGATTAGAAGATTGAGGAACAGAAAGCTTTGAGAAAGTATTTCTGTCCTAAGCGCAACACTATATTTATGTTAATTCATCCTTCTTAAGGAGAAGGAATATCATTCGTAGATGCAAAATAAAATCCCAAACATTTCTAGAGGAAATAAGAAACCAACATTCCACCAGCCTTTCCTAATCCCTTATGTTCCCAGCTACATTCAGACAGTCTAAGACAGACTAGCAGCCGAAAGCAGTCGAAAGATTTAATTCCAAGCCGCTTAATGAGACTTTAAGAAACGAAAGAAGGCTGTTGAAGAGATGAATTGTGGAATGAGATAAGGGATAACAAGCTAGGTGGGTTAGTGCTCTAAATAAATTTTTTTTTTTTTTTTCGTGGGTGGGGCGTGTGGAATCCATCATGGACCATCAGCAAGGACGTCGCCAGACCGGTGTGCCGGACTCCTACCGGTCAAACCACCATACCACTTCTCTTCCACAGGATTTATTCCTCCACGGGACTGTTTTTTCGCATTACTTCGGGGAGGATGCTCTCAATAAATAGGCATTATAATAGTGGGTACAGTCGAAACTCTCTATAATGAATTTCAAGGGACTGGAAAGAAAATTCCTTACGGAGAGAAATCGTTATGAGGAGAAAATAGGCACTAAAAATGTAGCGAAAAATCTTTGAGAAGTTTCGCTATAAAGAGAGCAGTTGTTTTTTTTTTCTATTTGTTTTTTTTTTAGGCTAGCTTCAAGTTTGTAAGAGGCAGTATAAGAGGAACCTTAACCTGAAATTATAATAGTGCAGTTACACAATCTCCCTTCCGTTCCTTGAATGGTTTGAACGCCTTACAAAAGCTCATCCTTGAATACCCGAATATTTTCAATCGTCCTCTCAATAAGTAGTTAATCGTTGACCAAAGCGATTTTATTTCAAACGGAACTGCGAAAAAGTTCACAAGAAATCGACTGTTTCATTGTTTAAGTACAGCTCAGCCCTTCTGAGAAACTCACATTTTTCCCTTAATCCCTTAAAGGTTCTCTTTTTCAAAGTATCTTTGTCGAAACTTTGAATTTCAAGGAAAATTCCTGTAAAAATCTAAAGTTTCTTCCATTGAAATTTTCGCCATTGGACTTACTTTTGAACAGTAAGCTTTAAAGAGCCTTGAACGAACCGTTATGCTTACGCTTTGCTTTACGATTTTATTACAATTTTTGCGTTTTTTTTTTCTTCTAAAATTTACTGTTATTGCCACCATTTTCACCACGTTGCCGAAAAGATTTACCGAAGCTACCGTCTTATCTCAAAGAAAAAGAACATAAGGAAAGGAAAAGTTCAATTTCTGCTTTAGATTTTTTCATCTTCTCGTTTTTTTTTTTTTTTTTAAATAAACAGAAGGTCATAAATTATTCGAAATTACGAAAATGGCTCTTGGCTTTGGTTCCATTTGCTCAGGTAAGCATTGAAATGCTCACTCACTCAGCTGGATTTTTTTTTTTTTTAATTCTCGTTAAAATGTAAAAATTTTTGCGTTCATCATGCTGACGTGAAGCAATGAGATACTCGACAGATAGTTATTAGTTGAGGGTTAAACGGAAAGGTTTTTTGTGCTTTGTGTGGGAGTTTCGGAAAAGAGTCTCATCACCAGTTAATTATTGCTTAGCCTCCTTTTTCCCTTATTCACACTATTCTTTCCGTTTTTAATTGGTTCAAAGAAATCGAAAGAGTCCCCAAGAACTCCCTTAGCCGGACATTCACTTGACTGGGCGTTTTCGCTGCTCCCTAAAATTTGAATTTTTTCCTTTGTCATATCCATCACACGAACGCAAATGTCTGCACATCCGGAAGTGTCACAGAATCCGCATAAAACTGATGTTTTTAAAATTACATATTTTATTGTGGTAACAGCTTCCCCTCCTCACACACACACCACACACACACACACACACTTTCCGACTCCCAACTTATTAACAAGAACAATCTAGAATATGTCATTATCCCACTTATTCAGCAAATAAAAGCGAGACGACGAGAAGGACTCACTGTCGTCGTCGTCGTCGTCATTGTCGTCTTCGTCAAACTTAATGAATGAACTAAAACTTTTCTTGCAATGATATCCAAGAAAAACTTAATTGCAAAATTCCTGAAATTTCTTCATCCTTCGAACGAGAGTACAATTCAAAAATTTCCGCTAAGTCATTCATTGTCTTCTCATAACGCTTATGTTGAACGTGTAAAAGTTTTTCCGTTGAATGCTTTGGTGATAGGAACACAAAAAAAAAAAAAAAACAACAAAACGAATGAAGTACAAAATGAAATAAAGTGAAATGGAATGAGATAAAGTGATGTGCTCTCATATGAAGGATATGAATGCGAAGTACAAAAAAAAAAAAGAAAATATTGAGGAAAAACCCATTCGAAATGACTTTGAAAGAATTTTTCCTTAACTTCATATGCATAGCTCCGCAACGAAGTGTACATCAAGATATGAGGAGACTACTCGCTGACTACTACTGGCTATGACATCAGATAAAAGATCTGAGAAATTCTTTCTGGAAATTCTGAATACCAACGCCCCCGGCAGGCGGAAGAAGCACGAACGGAGCACGAGTAATGATTATTCGTATTATGAGGACATATTTTCATGCATTCATGCAAAACGAACATTTATACTTAAATGCTATCAGTAAAAATGCGTAACCCTGCGGAGGATATATGAAAATTTGTGAAATATTTATGGATAATTCATTTCGTGCCACGCCCACCCACATACGACCAGCAACACATATCCATTCGTATTCGCCTGCCTGCCTGCATAGACATGTTATGTATGTCAAGTGCGCCCCTCAGCATCAAGATACGTTTGTAACGTGACAAGTGGTGCAGCGAGTACTCCATCATATGACGACGATGCCAACGGTGGATGGCAACGATGGAGGTGATGATTACATCTTCAGTTCAACATATGGCAACATACACTCGTTTACAATTCAACAATGGCTGCCAGGAACAAAACTACGCATACCAGAGAGAGAGCGTCAGTGTGACTGTTGTGTGTTGCATGCAGAAGAATGCTCTACTTTATTACTACATTTTTTTTGAAAAGCCCGAAAGTTAACTGCTGAAATTGTCAGCGCTCGCAACATTACTGTAGTTGTAATTCGATGCTTGTTGTTACAACTGCTGGCTTTGATGTTTTGCTCAAACGTGTAGCACGTTCTTCAGCCATATCGAATTTTTCAATTTGCAAGCAAAGAATTCAACAACAAAGACAGAAGCAGCAGCACCATCGTCATCGTCAGCAGCAGCAGCAGCAGCAGCTCAAGTTGAAGCACAAAAACAAAAGCACAAAACTATCGTGTCAAGTACGTAGAAAATCATGTATGAGAAATTCAATAAAGTCAAAGGTTGAAGCATCCTTAATGCTTTTGACTTTTCCTAACACAATTGAAGCAGTCAGTGTATCAGTCAGTCAGTCATACAGTCAGCCGACTCGAGCACTTCAAGCACGCGCATTCAGAGGTAGTTTGTTGCATTTTCCAGCAACCTTTATGTGAAAATTCCTCAAGCAGAAAAATGCAATGTCCTTATGTCATTTTGTCTCACCGAGCAACGAGAGCAACATTATTGTGTTGCTCGTGTAGCAAGTTGCCCAAAAATTTCGCATTCCATTTTATCATCGTCGTGAAGAATATTTTCCATAAGGTGGCGCTTGTTTTCCCCATTTCCGTTGTCGTCGGCGTCACTCATTTACATCGTCGCTTTTGTTCGTTGGCACCATTTGGCACTTCCGACCTTTCGAGTTGATAATACCCGATGATGCTGTTGCTTAATATCCTCAAGGAATCCCAGTTGTATACAACACAAAGCGCGCTCCTCTATCCTTCCAGCTGTCGCTCTAATATATGTTAAATATGCAATTTCTTCTTCTTTTTTTTTGGTCCTTTTATTTGGGGGGAAAAATATTTCGGGCTCGTTGCTTTCAGCAAGGAGGCCGGAAATGTTTGACATTTCTTTTGTGGTTAGGAAATTGTTAAAGTTCCTGCACAATACTTTGCGGCATAATTTTCAATGCAAAAATTGTTGAGTATTTTTTCCTTTTTCTAGCTTCTCTCGTTGTCACCGTCAAGTTGTCGTTCCGTTCCTCAGTCGAGAGAATCTCTTTGCGCCCAAAAAGGAAATTTTCGTTACAAGAAAAGCGTTCGGTTCGTCTGAGTTATTTGCATAATTTCCATAATCGAAAAAGTATTGTTTCGGTTTGAATTAAAAGCATTGAAAAGGACGCCAACGGATATTGGGACTTGTTTATTGATATGAAATATTTATTTTTATTTTTTATTTATGTTTATTCGATTTTATTCAAATATAACCTTTTTGTAATAGAACCTGATGGGTAATGGGGATCCGTCGCGTGGAAACTGGTAGCAATAATGATAGCAAACAATGAAAACATTGTTCACCGTTCATTGTTTTCACCCCTCGGGCAGTTATTTGCTTTTAAATTGTATCGATTACGCTCTTGTTTTGAAAGTGAAGCAAACAAATTTTAAAAGAGATTTTTTGGTAATGTAAAAATGCGGGAAAGAAAAAGTTTGAAATGCTTTATCCTCTCTTCAGTAACAACCTATAATAACGAAGAGATGAAGGATTAACTATGAGTGAAATCAATCAGAAAAGGGTTTAAAATATTTGTGTTTAGGGAAATTTGAGTAACTACATTTCCTCAAGATATGCAATTGAATACTTAAAACTCAAATTATATTGTTTTTAATCCCTTACATATAGAGCCTGTTTAAGGTCCTTAAAAGATTCTTGTAACTTTTCATAGCCTCACTCAAAATATGTATATTGAAATAGACCGATAGAAGAAGACAAAATTTTTACTATCGGAGTATTTTTAAAGTTCAATATTTATATGCATACTTTTAGGGGCTTATGTTAAATACTTTCTGTTACGCTATAGAAAAAATTTCGATATTTAGTTTCATTAATAACCCTGCAGTAATATGGACTGACCCAAGTGTAGCCTTTGGTCAGTCCTTCACGTTACCAATACTAGTCCCCTCATAATTCCACTTCTAATGTATTCAACTGACCTTTTTAACATGGGCCTGTCCTAGGGGAGGGACTAGTTCGCAAAACGGCTGATCATATGCCAGTTTTTTTGGGTCAATTGTCGTAATTATACCCGACACACTCTGTGTCGGGTTATTGCGTTTAGTTGTGCTGTATACACAGAACAGTCAATAGACCAGTACAGAATATATCATAGATGACAGCGTCAGCCTGACGATTCGATTTAGAATACCTCTGTCTTCGTCCTGTCTGTATACATTATCTTTCAAGGAGTTAAGCTATTTTGGCAATAATTGTATGCGTGTTCTAAGGCACATAAGGAAGAACCATCGAGAATGGACCCGACGACATTTTTGTTACCCATTAGGTCTGTTATGAAAACCGCAAAATTTTGCTCACGAACCAAGTTTTTCAATTTTGATGATTGTATTTGAATTCAATCGGAGCTTTAAAATACGCTCAAGATTCTAATGATTTCAATAAAATTTTCGAAAAGTTGCTGTTGGGCAGTTAGAGGTTTTTCGAAAATTGCTCTAACCCAAATACAAATGACTTGAAGAAGTTGGATATGCTCCTTGATAGCATAACGACCCAATGAAATTTTTTCGATAGAGACTAATGTTTATGGCTTCAAGAGGTAAAGCCATAAGGGGCCAAATTCGTTCATAGTGCCCATTTGAATTTCGGCTGTGAAATTTCTTTATCGAAAACGCCCTTCTGCCACGCCCACTTTTCCAATTTTTGGAAATCATATAACGGAGCCTTTAAATATCTTCAGAAACCTAATTTCATCAAAATATCTTGAAAAACTCTGGTTTTAGAGCAGTTTTTGTGATTTTCGTAATAGACCCTAGTACTGGAGGTACCCTTAAAAATGGTTCCATCGGGTCCATTCTCGAACTTAATTTTACTCATGTCCCCGTGAGCACGCATACCAAATTTTGTCAAGATAGCTCAACTCCTTCGATAAGATAACTGTATACAGACAGACGGACAGACAGACGGACAGACGGACAGACAGACGGACAGACGGACGGACAGACGGACGAATCTAAATCGAATCTCCTGGTGACGCTGATCATTTCTATATATATTTTTTATGGTCTATCTCGACTGGTTATGGGTGTTACACACAAATGCAATATACCCTCGACACAGAGTGTGTCGGGTATAATAAAAAACCAATTTCTAATATATATTCTAAGCTGATGAAAGTGTCATTTACAGACTACCCTTAAACCAACCCGTTTATTACCGACCGCCGGCTAGCCGAATTCGATGGAGCGAACTGCCATAATATAACCGGCACGATTTGTACCGGTCAAAGACCAGTCCTTCTTAGGAAATTGCCCGGCTCATACCTGCAGCGAACCCAGCCAATAACATTCGAAGTTCTCAGAAAAGGGAGTTTTAAAATGACTCCTATTTACACACCTGAACGAAGTGTTTTCGTAATCCTCTGAATATTAGTGCAAATAGACGAGGAAGGGCTTACAAAGCCTTATTGCAAAGGCCTCAGAAAAAACACCGCCTAGGAATGTCTCCGGAGGCTAAAGGAGTATTGGTTTTCTTTAAGCCTGAAAAACAGAGTCCACTCAGACTCTTTTTGGATTATCTAATGAGCTTTCAAGGACTCCTGAAAAATATACTTTAAGACCCCGAAAGTTTGGCTTATTCCATATATGAAGGACAACCGAAAATATTGAAATTCAGCACCTTAAAGCAGAACTCGAATTTAACAGTCAACCTTTTTCAATTCTCGGTTTCTCTCCGACCATTAACCATTTTGGCATTGAAATCTTTGTCTTAGTGAGAAAGACCATTCAAACATTTAATCCCAGTTGCAAATAAGAGAAAGTCCTCTACTAAGCGATGTATCACTTGATGTATCCCAAGCACTGTCAATAAGCATTACTTCTCTTGGCTGTCAATTGAGCAGGGAAAAGGTGATGTGTTCAAAGAATAGCGTTTGTTTTTTATCAAAAAGGATTGAACTAAATTGTAAAAGCAAAACGCAAAACCAAAACATTTTTTAACACCTCACCTTCTGCCTGCTCATGAGAGGCATAGGGAAGGCCTACCAAAAGCGGCCATGTTCGCACAAAGTAGATTTGTAAAAGAGATTGCAAAAATCAATGATATCCCCTCGCTTAGGAATGTTCAAATGATCAATCCGGAGAGCATAAAATTTGCAACTTGGAATTTTAATATGAATTTATTTTTAATGGCCTTCGTACCTTTTCTGATCATTTTTTTTTTTCTAATTGCATTTGAACAAATTAAAAGATTCTCTTTTGTGCATGAATAAATTATATTGTTAAAAACAAAGACCTCACATTAGTAAAGTTACTCACAGTCAGACAAACACAGCTTCACTTTCAAAGCACACTTTGGAAAAAAAATTGAATCATACTAAAATCCAGAATAAGAAGCTCCGGAAAGGGAGTTTTTAGGAGATCCGTGCTTCTTTTTAAATGACACACAAGCAAATTGGATTTTTCTCTGGGTGCCTTTCCCTTTAAAAAAATGTCGTAGCCACTTTGGTACCAAATTTGGGCAATCCGCTCTTTCTCAATCTTTGATAGAAATTCATAGGTGACTGTTCATGTTTTCCCTAAGTCTGCTTTTCATTGTTATTCCGTACATATTATCACAGATACCAGAAAGAAAGAAATCACCTTCACTGCAGTCAACAACTTTCGGCCATCACAATTTTCCAACAATTTAATCAAAAGTTATCTGATGATAATGAGGAGTTATCCCCATAGCTTCATATCTCGAGCCCATCAGTTCCAAATTGCAAGTACTTATTCCCGCTTTATTGTTTCTTCTATCCACTCATCGCGAAATTTCCAATTTCATCATCCATAACTGAATGAAAGAAAACAGTAACCATTCTCCCACTAACGGCCAGATAACAAAGTGAGTTATTTTGTACATTATGCGAACGACCACGGTTGGTTATGGCTCGCCAAAAGCCGATAGGCATTCAAAGCAGCTTACGTGCATCTATGGGAAATGGTCATTAAACACCGCCAGTGGCTTATCGTACCGATACCGTATGTTCGCTGCTAGAAGATCTTACCGCACCAGAGGCCTTAAGCTCGCATTTCGCATCATCCATTTAAGGTAATCGAGTATGGCGTACAAAAATCCATCGAAGCTTTCTACAATAGATAGAGTAAACATGCGCACACACACACACACGCGCGCACACACACACAAAAGGGCTTACATGTGTTTTCACATTGTCCGTTCAATTAATGCTCGCCAAACTGTAGATCCTCGTTTATTCATGCAATTCATATTGAGCCTGTTTCAAAACTTGCGCTCGTTGAATTCTTGGTTTTTTTTTTCTGTTGTTCTTTTTGGAAAAAATGTTCATTTCAAAATTTCAGCCTTTTACTGCCGAATTTGAAATTTTCAATTACTCGACAAGACTAAAGTCGACCCATCAAGGCACATCAAACTTTTGTTACAACCAGCCAAGGCACGTACGCATATCATGCATGGAAAGGAGCAGCATAAGGTCCACGGATGTGTGTCGTATGCGAGTTTACTTTTTGTGTATTTTAACAAATGCAAATTTGTTTATGACTCTACATACATGCATACAAGTATCTGTGTGTGAGTATGGTAGCGTATGTGTGAGCATGAGTTCGTTCCAAATTCGTTTGCATAGATTTCCATACACTCGTTGAGCTAGTCGTAGCTTGCTGTCGTCGTCATGCTCAAAATGGTGTGGTAAACTTTGCGAATGGCTCTATTTGCTGTAGTAAATTATAACGGAAATTAAATTTTAGTCAAATCTATAAGGAAAGAAGTCAACTTTTTTGTAAACGAGAAATAAAAAAAAACCAACAAAATTTGATTACATTCTCGGAGGTGAATTTTGTCGCTTTTTCCCCCTGCTCTTAGAATGGAGAGTCTGAAAGTCATCTAGAGTGATAGGAGAAAGAAAAGTCGGTGTACTTTTTAGCCCATAACGTTGTGGTGTTTGTGCTGTCAAGAGCGATTAATATGATGGTGTAAAATTATGAAGCTCAAAGTACGTAATATAGTTTCATATCTTTAATTTTCATTACTATTTTAAGAGCACCTTAAGGTATGCATTTGAATATTTAAAAACCAATTAACATCATTTTTAGCCTTTATGAACTTAATTAAGGCTTTCGAATATCCGCACATCTTTCGAAACCCATCCTCCAGATGTGATTAAATGGGCAAACCTACAAGAATGAACAGATTTGTCACTATCGGAAATATTCTGGATATTTCAATGCATATTTTTGGGTGCTGAATTTAAATATTTTCTGAGTTATAGGTGCGGGTTTTTTGTTCGGCCTTGAGGCAATTCAAAAACTCGAATTCCTTTTTCCTCCTACGTGTTTCGACTAGTTTTTTAGTCCTCCTCATGGAGTCTTTTTTTATTTTATCTTGAAGTATATTTTTTTTGTGTGTAAAACCCAGACCATCCGATAAATTTTTAGTGCTCTTTTCGATAGCCGAAATCTCGTTCTTGTCCGTCTTCTTCTGGATTTTGAAATATCAGATCAAGCAAGTTGTGATAATACAAAATTTTATTTCTATGGGAAGCATCAGAAGAGACTAAGAGTTTTGGCCCTGACCTGGTTATTCTTTGGGGCCCCTTAAATATGGAGACTTTAGAGAAATTCTTTACAAATTTTGTCTTAGCTTCAAAAAGAGAATCCTTAGACTTTTACAGTTATTTTAGAATTCTGGCAATTACACTTTTCTTTCGTGCCAATCTCTCTAATTGTGCTTATCAATAAATTCTTTTCAAATCGGGCTGAGAGTTTATTCGAAAATTAGTTCCTACTGAATTCGTTAACTAAAACGTTCTTCAATTAATTAGGCATTGATGATTTCCATTTAAATGTGATAAACTCGCTTTTAACTGCGGTCCATTCTTCAGGTAAACTAGGGTTTGATCTTCATAAAATCTAAAACTTGCTTTCCCAAAATCTGTTTTTTCCTAAAATAATTTTCTGACTTTTTCGGTAGATTTTTCTTTAGAATTCAATTGAAGAAAACACAGCGTGGCAAATTTGAGGGCGATTCTCAAAAGAATTTCAAAATTCTATATGGCACCCAGCAAACATTCGTATTAAAACATATTTAACACTTGTTCTTTTATTTATATTTTCCAAGATAAATTCTTTTTTATTTAGAAAAAGATCTCAAGTTCTCAAGAGTATGTTTAAAACCAACAATGTCTTCATTTAAAATATAGCGCGAATGTTTCTTATCAGCAGCTAGTCGTGTATTTGAAAAACGAAGTAATTCGTCAACATATGTTAGTAAAAAAGTTTATTCCCTTGTCCTAGGTTAAATTTCTTCCTTTTTTTTGTTTTTTTTTATTTTTTTTGGAGAAACGCATTGCCAATTTCTTTTTGCAATTTTAATTTTTATTTTCAAAAATAAAATAGAATGTTAAACAATTTAAAGAGTTTCTATTTGCCCAGTATTTGGGCCTTTAAATGTTAGACTTCTTTGAGAAACTTTTGGTCCTGTGAAGAGCGAAATTCGACCCAAGAGAGAGAATCTTCTGTCAGAACCTCTTAGCAGTTGGAGCCCTCTTTTAAGAAGCTCTGTGCCCCTTGCACAAGTCCTGTCTAGTGCTGAATTACACTTTTCTTTCGTCTCTGCTCCTCCACTCTCCTCTGAAGTTGTGCTTATCAATTAAATTGCGATTTTCAAATACCGCTAAATTCATTGGAAATCATTAGTTACCATCAACCGTGGAATTCGTTAGAGCTAAAACGTTTGGTCAATTAATTAGCGCAATTACCGAATGCTTTCCATCTTCAAATGATGAATAAATTCCTATTAAACGCTGCAAGTCCATCACGCGCAATGGATAAAATTCTGGGTGAGTTCGAATCGTTCATAGAAAGCATAAAAACCATCTGTATGACACACGAAAATTGGTATTTCCATAAAATACAATTTTCTCACATTATAAATCACCAGCAGACGGCAGTGTTTATCTTATCAGGAATTCTATTATCTGAGTGCTTAAAATACACGTTGCGGCATTATTCATTTGAGGTGCGAAATTCTCAAAACTGAATTCTCGCAAAATTTATATAAAACACAATACAACAATACATTGTATGGTGAAGGAGACCGAAGTAGTTTTATCTCTTGTTCTTTTTATTTATTTATTTTGATAATTTTTTATTTTTTTATTGAAAAACACTCAATTACGCCTCAACGGAGGAAGAAATAAAGCCTTAAACGGAAGTGGTCTTTTGTAAAATGGGCGATGAGTTTCATTATCAAGCGTTGTACAAAATATGTGTGTATATTCAAAATGACAGATAAGTAAATTCCATGTTACAACAAATTATGTTAGACGTCACGTAAAAAGTGATTTATTACATCTTGTTGCAGTTGAAAATAGCAGCTTAGGGGGCTTACGCCTGACAAAGGGGGATTCCTTTTAAGAAAGCAAATTGGGCAAACAGAAATTGAGCTGTAAAGGCGTGGGATTGGGTTTTCTTTGGCTATAAGAGAATGCTGGCTCGTTTTGAGAATTTAATTGGATATTTTTGGGAAGTATTTACTGACGTCCTTTTGCCCATTTTGGGGGCGATCATTGTCTGGAAGTTATAAGGTTGAATTATATGAGGGAATTCCTATAGCTTAGCCAGTCATTTTTAACTATTTTCCTTAAAGGAAGGTTTTACATTAAAAGTGATGCACTGCAGTAGCTTCTTTGGAATACTTACTAAATATTTTAGGGCAGTATTGAGTCCCAGTTGTCACACATAGAACATTAAGCCTGATATTCTCAAAATGGTGATGTGATATTCCTCTAAAAAAAAAAATACACAAAATTTTAGGCACTTTTGGATAAAAGTTTAATCACTCAATTGACTTCAAAAGATCAAAACTGCCTTGCCAGTGAGGTCTGGTCAGTGGCATCACTACGTGTTTCTTTTCGGAGGACCCAATAGCAAAACTATAAAAGGAAAGGCCTTACTGTAAAGCATTTTCCTTTGAATATATCATACTCTTATCAATTAAACTAAAGTACTTTTTTCAAGCTTATACCAAAAGATTTTTAAGTGAAATTTATATATGGAAAAGGATATGATAGATCCTCATCAAAACTTACACGACTCAAAAAACATTACTTTCAAAAGTTTTCATTTTTGACTTGAGGCTTTCTATAAAAAAAAGAATGTTTTGAAGAAACAAAATATCCTTAATAAATATATTCTCCTTATTGCCCATAAGGCCTTTTATGGAAATCATCAAACTTGTAGTAACACTCTTAAGAAGGTTGTGAGCTTAATATTAATTTGACCGCCTTCTTCTGTCATTGGTGGAACACTGGAAAATCGAATGCCTCTACTATGAGCTGATTTAAATCAACTTCACATAAGACGCGGGAGAAGAGTTCTTCTGAACTGGTTTCTTATCGTAACTATCATTTAGAATCATACATGGCCATGATGTTCTCTATTTTCAAATGTTTAACGGGAGGAAAAGGATGCGGAATGTCCTTATCTTGAGACACTAAACAAGAGGTTGCACTATATGTGATTTTAGAAAATTTTTCAAGTATCTTACATGTTTCGACACGACCAAAATTCTATTTTCTATGAACTAAATATATATTTCCTTTACAGTATGAAAAGCGATTTTAATACGCAGAGTTTACTAATATTTCAAACCTTTGCCGGCTTCATATTGCGAAAGATGCCAGAAAAATTCTTAAATTTTACCTAATAGCCTTACGAAATATCACACTGAAAAGCCCTCATCTCGGAAGAAGAAAAAGTTTTTAAAAAATTCTGTTTTATCTCTTGTCCTAAGGTAATAAGATTATGATAAGATGTAGATTTTTAATTGCTACGTTGTAGCCCTTAATCCTCACTCAAGATGTCAAATGTCGGCAACGCAAAGCGGCTTAAAAAGCACCACTGGTCCAACTGCGTTGGCTACTTGGTCTGCTTAGCGGCTTTTTTTTCCAACTTAATTGTCATAAGAACTGATGGCATGTGCTTTCCGAGCAGTTAACTCAACCATAATAAGCTTAGTCGAAAAAATTAAAAAAAAAGGAAAACCTTAATTAAAAATATAGAAGTTGGAAAACTTGAAACAACAAGCATGAAATGATTTTGTTTAATATTCAAAGATTTTCGTTTTAAAAAAGCAGGGAAAAAAGTGATTGTCCTTTCAGGCAAAATAATCATTAACCAAAGTGTTTGTAAAGTCTTTAAAGGATTTGAATTGAAAAACAAAAAATTTTTAATTTTTTCAACCCTTTTCACTTAAGTAATTCATTCCGCCCGACTCGGCCATCCGAAACTCATTTCTCTTTTCTTACAATCTTTCTTCATTTACCACTTTATTGTCCCGCATTTGTAATTTAGCAAAACAACTTGAGCGTCCCAAAAGGCGAAACCAATCTTAGATTCCTTTTTTTTATGTTTTCGTTTTTCCCTTTAAATTTCATACTTTCCTTCTCATTTTCAAATCATTTTCCATTTTTTTTCTGCGATTTTTTAATTTTTTATTTTTTAATTTCTCTTTTGGTGTTTCGCGTTTCTTTGTTCATATTATTGTAGGAATTTAACAGAAGCGGTGTCCTTACAATTTCTCTACACTTGGGAATTTTTTTCTTCTTTTTAATTTTAATTGAAACGCTCAGCAGCAAAACTGCTATTGGGAATCCTCTCTTCATAATTGTCATAATGAGCTGTGTGCTTACAGCTCGTTCAATTTTTAATTAGCCGAATGAATTGTTCTCGAAAAAGGTATGAAAATGGACGAAAGGAAGTCATAAATTATTGCTGAAAATTCCCTCTAACTACGCTTGCTAATTTAATAGATTGTTTAAAGATTTTAGTTTTCAGGAGTGAAAATATAAAATTTTGGACACTAGAATGTTCAATGGGATGAGTCTAAAAGCTCTGGTTCACTTGACGCAAATAAAATTAACGAATCATTCCATTCAATATGTAGGGGAGTGCCGAGCAAAAATGTAAACTGAATTATGGCTCAATTTCTGGTAGCATAGCGTTACAAAACTTAACATTAAGATAACTTTGGAGAACATAACAATTTTCAATGAGATAAAATAACAACTTTAAATAACATAACATATCATTACGTTGAATAACATATCATAACAAAACATTACGTTTGAAGAACATAACATAATATAACATAACATAAACATAACATAACATAACATAACATAACATAACATAACATAACATAACATAACATAACATAAATAAACATAAATAACATAACATAACATAACATAACATAACATAACATAACATAACAAACATAACATAACATAACATAACATAACATACTTATATACATAACATTAATACATAACATAACATAACATAACATAACATAACATAACATAACATAACATAACATAAAAACAATAACATAACATAATCATAACATTCTTAACATACTTAATATAGATAACAACCTTACATATCATAATATAACCTTACATAACATAACATACCGTAACATAACGTAACATAATACAACATAACATACATATTATATCATAGCATAACATAACATGCCATAACATTTTCTTCCGTCATCATTACTTTGTCTTTAGAAAAAAATGTAATACTTATGTGGAAATTACGTTAAATCACCACAAACTGAGCCTGAAGCCGTTGACACTTTTCACAGTTCACTTCGACAATGTTAAATTGGGAGAAAATTGACCCCATTCATTAATCACTGTATCTTCCTAATAATGAATTGAAATTGATATTAATAATATTTTGAATTCTCGTCGGAATGAAAAAAGGAATTCAGTCAGAACATAATTTTTTGATTTTCCTTTGATATTTCGAATAACATCAGAAATCTGCAGGTATTAAAAATATTTTCTCAGGTTTCGTAATTTTTAGGTCTCTCTTTCAAAGAAAGGTTTTTTTATTTTGAATAATAGTTTTAAGATTTTTTACACACCCTTCCATTGTGTAATTCTAATAAAATCCTTTCTCTTCTTCTTTACAGGTGAGCAATATGAACATTAAGTATTTTAAAAATTTGTAAGTAAAATATTAACTCTTATGCTAAGTCGAGTTGAAATCATTCGTTTTAAGCGAGCTATTTTCATTTTTTTTCGTATGTGTTTTTTTTTTTTTCTTTTTGACCAGCTAAGATCAATAATCCTTATCGGAAAGTGGTCATAAAGGAAAACATAAATATTTATAAAGCCCAATATGAGCTTTGTATCTAATCTGATAAGAATCGTGAGAAAGTTTAGTTGTCTATTAGACCTGAAAAGAAGGAACAGAAGGAATCATAAAATCAAAAAACAAAAAATCAAGAGGCAAGCACAACGAGATCTCATGCAGTATTAATGCGGCCATCACCAACAATGTAGCTTCAGAGTTTTTAACAAAAAATAAAAAATATATAAGTGAATACTTATATTTTATAGGTATTATATTGTATATATGTACATATGTATTTCCTTGTCGATAAGAACTTTCATACAGAAAGTTTACAGAAAACAAAAAATCAAAAAAAAAAAAAAATTGTGAAATGATGAAAAAACTTTCACTTCTCTGACGTTATCTCGAAAAAAAAAGTTGAAGTAAAAACCCATGTGAATGGAAAAGCCGCAAACTAAGCAATACATCAAAAACGAATCAGCAGCAGCAACTGAACAGAGTAGGAAGAAAAGGAAACGGTGCTCTGCACTTATGTTGTGGACAACATGAAAAGGCAATGGTCTAGTTACGAAAAATAATAGAAAAACTTTACAAAATTTTATGCCACAAAACATGCATGAGTTGAACACGTTGGACAGATCGCACTCGGGTGTGCCCCTTGTTGATTTAAGTGCTCTAGTTTAGATGCTCTCCTCCTAGCATCAATGTCAACCACAGACGACATTGGCTTGTACCAGCTGAATGAGAATGCAAAAAAAAGAAAGAACAAAACCGAAGAGCTGACTGATAGTTGTGTACAGTCACACCAGCTTACACAGAATAGTTAACAACACTCAGTAGGGTTTGAACGTCAGCCACAAAAATGACCGAAATGGAAAGTTCTGCCAATATCTCTGGCTGAAGTTAGTGCTCCTCGAATATACCGTGTTCAGGATTTGGTATGAAAGTGCTTCTTAAGGGTTAACAAGCTTATATTCGGATTATGTATGGCACGTCAGAAGCGTTGCTACTCACTGGTTTTATTCAGAAAATGAAAAACAAAAACTAAAAATTAAAATAAAAATAGAAATTTTAATGGAAGTGTATAAGGCACTTCTGAGCTGGGACATGTGCCAGAATACGATTTTCTAGCTATGTAAATTGCTAACAGTAGGTACTTGATGGGATTTTGAAATTATTGTGGGTGTTCAAGTTGGAGGTGCATTTTTAAATTCGGAACTTTTTTATTCATTAAGTCAACATAAAATAGTTGTATCTAAGCCTTAAAAAATAAACATTGTATGTGTACCTAAGCTTTTTTATTAAAACTTAAGGATGACTTTAACGGCCCCTGTGCTGAAGTTGGCTGAGATGCCCATTCACGAAGTTTGAGAGGTCCTGGGTTCGACTCCCAGCTCAGGTTTTGGATGTTGTTTAGTTTTTCTGTTTTTCTCTTTGGTTTGGTTTACCATTTTTTGTGGCATCACAAGGCCCATGAGGCCTAAGTGTGTCAACATTCATGGTGGCAGCCACATTAACCTAGCCTAGCCTAAACATGGCGAAAGATCGGGGAAACTCATACAAGCAATTTGTTCTTGAAACAGTGGAAAATATTCTAGTATTTAAATGCATACCTTCAGGTGCTCAAATCGACTTCTTCAGTTGTTCCTTTCATATTTTCAATGTTTGATAGTTTGCTAGAAATGGGTTCGTTCAAATATCCTTGCTACCGATTCATCTAAACGTTTCTGATCTGGCAGTGCTGTTTGGGAAAACTAAGTACTATTAAAATAAGACTTAAGGTCTTCCACCCTTAATCACACGCCTAGCCCATAAGCTATATAGCCCAAAAAAGTCGTAATGAATATCGCATAATTCAACACAAACTTCACACAATAAATTTTCATGCAATCATACATGATGAGTTACTGTTTTCAAAGTATTTCTATGGGTGAATGACGTGTCCCCAAAAGCGTCGTTTCTCATCAACAAAACATAATACATATTCACATTTAAAGGATCATAATGATGAACAGAGCTATGAAAGTACATTAATCAAATTTCTGCAAACAGGCAATGACAAAAAGGACAAAAAAAATCCAAACAACTTTCAATTCACATGCATGAAAATTCCTGAAAAGGTTTTTCCCTTTCGATGTAGCAACTCTTTGAAAGCTCAGCAGAAAAACGTTTCAACAAAAAATGAGCTCTGCATGATGTAGATATTCTGAATGGAGAGTCTCTTTCCCATATAACATTTCGTTTTTCACTTTTTGATATATCAAACCATTCATTGAAAAGCGAATTGCATTGAAATCCATCGGAATGTGTGCAGTTTTTCTTATTTTTATTTTTTTGTATGTTTTTCTATTATTTTCTTCGTTCAAAAAAGCGATGATACGCTCTCTTTTTTTGCCATTCTGCATGCAAATGTCAAGGATATTTAAGCCTTATTTTTGCTTCAGTGCTTTTGTGAAGTGAATTTGGGAAAAACTACGTTTTCGTTCCATCGTCCCATATTGTATAAGCGCAAGTGATTTCACATGAGTTGCAGAAAATACTACGGATATGACTGTGATGAGCATATATGTATACACAAATATACATATTTATATATAAGTTCATGTTTATAGACTAATGATTGCTACACAGACTGGGGGTCTTTTTCGACGGGAGTGCATAGACGCACGTACCTAGGATTTGTGCTCGCTTTCCAAT